>ONZH01003745.1:0-324077 GCA_900303285.1 Rhinella marina | reverse complement strand
AGTGAATGGGGCCGTATCTATCCGCAAAATTGAGGATAGATACAGCCCCATTCACTTCTATGGGGCCGGGAGCGGCGGCAGGGAGCTAGCTCCATGCCGTGGCTCCTATGAAGAAAGTGCTATAGTTGTCTGTGCGCATGGACAACTATAGGCATTTTCAATGGGGCCGCCCGGACCACACGCCGGGCGGCCCCATTAAAAATGCCTATAGTTATAGTTGTCCATGCGCATGGACAACTATAGCACTTTCTTCATAAGAGCCATGGAGCTAGCTCCCTGCCGCAGCTCTTGGCCCCATAGAAGTGAATGGGGCTGTATCTATCATCAATTTTGCGGTCGTGTGAATGGGGCCTTATAAATTGCCCGGACTTATCCTTTAAGCCAGCTGGTGACAGCACTTAAAAAAAAAAGCATACATCCATTGGGTTGGGCGCTGCACTCGGTAAGGACATCAAACTGGTGTATCAAAGATATATATATGTCTTGACAACAGCCATAGGCCCAGATTCAACAGGTTTTACACCAGAGTAGTTGCGTCAATTAGTAAAGCGAGTGCCAGTGAGGTGTTCATTTCATGAAAATTTGACACGTATTTTTGGATAATGGAACTGGCATAAAGCCTTCTTGAATCTGTGCCTTTCTAAATGTCCTTTCTTCACCTCATGGATTCTGTGGGTGAGGTTGTCTGTCTATTTCACTGTATCCGTATCCTACTAGACTAGCTGTAATGTTAGAGGTTTTTTTTTTAACGTTGACTGTTCTGTGCTGAGCTACAAAAGATAAAGCATAAATTTAGATTCTATTTTGAAGACAGAAGTTTCACCAATTACACTTTTGAATTTAGCGGACGCCTAGGTGCCTAAGTGAAGGCGTCTATGACTGACGAGTGGTGGTGCATTAAAGGGTTAATAAACTCAGCCTGCATCAAGGGCAAAAAATGGTTCTACCCGTGGGGGTGTTTCTCTTGTGGACACTGTTTCTAATTACCAGCGAGAGGGTGTTTCTTTTAACCAACACCCCTGCGTCCTGGTTGACTGAAGTGGTGGTAGCGGCTAAGAGGTTAAAAGGATGGCCCTGATAGGGGGACGGCCTCTTTCTCCAGCATCTTGACTGAAAGCTTCCCACCCTCCCTTCCCTATTATTTCATAGTTTTCTTTACTTTTTCTGATTCATTTCTGGTTTGTTTCAGTGTTTTACATTACAAGACACATCAGAGGTCGGTTGACGATTTCAGATGGAGAGGAAGGCAGACTTGCCCACAGAACGCTGTGGGGCATAGCACCTCAATACTCCGGGTTATGGTGTTTATGGTCAACAAGTTGAAGTTTTGGAATAAGATAAGAAAATAAAGCTGTGACCGACCCTTACCCAACTTAAGGTGTTGTGTGTTTTATTGGCCGGCTGCGACGGTGGTTTGGTGGGGGGTTTATAGAGTTCAGTCTCGGCAGTTGCAGTGCCCGGGGTGCCGTGGTTGCTATGGGGGTGACCCTTTCCCCCTCCAGGGCCCTCTAAGGTGATTTTCCTTTATGTCCCAGGGGTAGGAGTGCCAAGGGGTATTTAGGCCACTTAAGTCTTTGGTGGGATTGTCACGGTGTTCCTACCTCGTGAGATGAACAGGCCCCAGGCGGTGGCTCCGGCTACAGAAAATTACTAGTAGTAATAATTGAGGGTCGTCAGATGGGAATGATGCGCAGACTTTTGGGAATGGTCCAACGTAGTTTTATTGACTTAACTTTGAATGCAAATAACTCAGTTCATCCTTCAGCTTGGTGTCCAGCAAGTGCAGCTTATTGCTTATACTTGGCAGATGCTTGGAAATTCAAGTTTCAGGCTTCCTGTTCTAAGCTAAGGTTACCTCTTAAAGGGAACATGTCATCTCCGAAACTCCCCTGGAACTAGAGTAAGAGATGTATAGTGTAAGTGATGCTGAATCCGAATATGTAAGTTTTATCTTCATACTCTCTTATATTCTGACTCTGTGCTCCCACAAACCGGCAGTAAAATGCACTCAGTGGACTCCGGTGCTCACTCACATAATAGAAAGGACTCAAAGATGAGTCCTCTCAATGTATTTTACTGCCGGTTTGTAGGAGCACAGCGTCGGAATGGAAGTGAGTATGAAGATAAAACTTATATATTCTGATTCAGCATCACTTATACTATACACCGCTTACTCTAGTTCAGGGGGTGTTTCGGAGATGACAAGTTCCCTTTAAGTCTGGCTTCCCTTGAGAGTATTGGTGTGCCTTATTGCTGAATATATTACTCTGTCTTTAGGGTACAGCAGAGCTGAAGGTGCTCTGCTGTCCTGCACATGTCCTCCCCAATCAGGGTACAGGGGACAACTCCCTGACTAAACTGTCATTTCCTCCTCACTGCAGGGAGTTGGAATAACTTAGCTTCTCTCCAGCAGAGGGGGTCAGAATGGACTAAGGACCGTACCATTCTGGTAAAACTACATCTGAATCTGCCAGAGTATTTACTGACACCTGCTGGTCCACCAGATACATATAAATGACATTACATACACATATAGACTATTGCGCTACTATGCTGGAACGTTCCTGCCTTGTGAGTAGGGTGTCCGATCTCTGTTATCCCCTCTCAGCAGACGAACAACCTATGTAAACTGCACTAAGCAACCATTTCTGACTGACTCTGAATATTCTGGCCACGAATACCAAAGAAAGCATGGGGGTGTCTTCACTCTGTAATCCCACCGTTGTGAAATGATAAGCCCACAAACGGAAGGGTGGCTTCATTCTGTAATCCCTTCCAAGCACCAAAGCCTGATAATGCTTTACGCTTTGTCACCTTGATGTCTATCAGTAGCTGCAAGTTATTTTTTGCCTGGAGGCGGTGCTCAAGGCCTCAGGACATAGTGAACTAGGAGGAGGAATCTACCTGTCCTACCAGAGTTCCAGTGAGAGACTATTCTCTCCTGACACATATAAGACACACCTATAGCAGCGAGGATAACCCTGAAGGAATAAGAGAAAACTGCTTGTGGCTCTGACACCTGGCTACCATGAACCGTTAGTGTGAAACGCCCTCAGAGGCAGCATATATATCTGAGGTAGAGATAAGTAAGGTGCTAACTATCTGGCTAAGTGCATGACCATACATTAAGGTGCATTGGAGGACACATTGTGGCACCTGCAAAGAAACACACACAATGGGCAATATTCTTGATCGTTGTAGAAAGTTAAAATATTAGTGCAAACATTTAAGTGCAAATATATTAAAAGCATAATATAGGATATCTGTGGTTACATTCAAGTCCATCTTTTCTTCTTCTTTGGCTTGAGACTGGAACAAAGTCCAAAATTCAATTGAAATTTGTAATCCACATGGGTAATAAAATAGGTTATAAATAGCTGAAAAGGTTTCTTGACAAACCCTTTTAAAAGTGATTTTCCAACAACTTGAAAAGGGGGTAAAAAGGATGTGGTGCGCAAACATGGCACAACTTGGATTATTGCAGATGGGGGGAGTCCAGCCACACGTGTCCATCATGGTGGAGACTTAAAACATGGGCAACAGAACAAATTGAAACATAGTCAACAGGTTCTCACCAGTCAGGGCTCAGTCCACGGGGTGGCTCCCATTAGTCCTGTAGTTCTTTGCCAGTACTTGAGTGTGGGCTACCCTTAGTGGAAAGCCGGCACATCCTCCTAGTCGCTGCTGGAGCTGAACGACATAAGAGGGCGCTCCTGCCTCTGATAGGCCTCACGGTAGGCAGTGGCCATTCCCCAGCGTCCTCTTAAAGATAGATGTGGCACTGGTCGGGGCAGGGTCCCAGTGGTCACACCGGTGACTGTGGTAGCCATTTTGGAACGGACCCTGTAAGGCCTGGATGCTCCTGCCAGGCCCACTGGCGACCGAACCTTGGGTTGTAGAGGCTTGGCCAGAGGCCTACCCTGGGCAACAGATTGGGCTGCTGGTGCCTCATGCATCAGGTGGTAGGTGGCCAGGGGGTTTAAAATAAATTTGCTGCCTGTAATCTGACCCACCTGGAACGCTGGCGGTGGAGGAAGCTCGGGAATGAGTAGCTCTGGCTCGCCGAGAAGAGGTCTTGCTCCTGGCTGACTGTCTCCCGCTTCATCCTCTCGTGGACAGTGAGTAAGGGTGGCGGTCGCGGAGTGATCTTCCCATTCCTCTTGAGGTGCCTCTGGCCTCGGTGGTCTGGTGATGACCTTCACCCCGGTGGCAAAGGGGCCTTGTAGGCTCTTCATAGGCATGAATTCTAAGAAGTTGCCCACATGGAGGTTGTGTCGTGCTGGAGGGAGGTAAGGCCTGTTCACGGAGCGACGATTAACGTACAGCTCCTCAGTGGACTCCTCGTCTGTGATGAACCCCATGCCATGGTCCACGCTGAACTAAAGCACAGTCCCGGTGCGCCTTTCGAGAGTTGGGTCACCATGTCGGGGATGTTCCAGCACCTCGACCACCCACTCTTCTACAACCCTTTTATAGTCCCACAGGGTAGTAACATTTTTAGTTATCGCAGCAGGAACAATGGGGTTCTGTCGGAGGTCGTTATGTCGGGGCTTAGGCGAGGTGGGGACTCCGGCCACTCGGTTGTGGACTTCCTCCGCAGGCCTTTCCATCTCAACTTGGACTTTGGCCCGGACGTATGCTGGCTTCCTGAGTGCACCGCTGGTTGCGTCCATCTTCGGGACCACGTGTGTGGCCTCGCTTGCAGGATCTCCAGCTGCTATCACCGGTAGATGAGGCACTTCGGGGTTCCACACCAGCTGTGCCTTGCGGATAAGTTGGTCCAGGCGTACCTCCGCTGGTCTAGGTGTAGGCTCATATGGGTCGGTGCCCCAGACCATATCCCCCCAACTAGGGCCACGCTGACGGGACGCCATGTTGTTGCCTCTCTCTTTCTTCGCATACACCGGAGATGAAGGAGGAGCTAAGGGGGTGGAGTGTTCGCTCTCAATGCTCCCCCCAGCAAGTTCCTGGCGGGCTGGATTAGATTTTCCCGCGCTACAGGGGGCCATGCCATGGTTTTCACTCTCTTGAGGGGACGGTTTCTTTGCTTCAGCATGAAGAAGCTGCGCCACTATTGAGAAAATGGCGTTGTTAACTCTTTTGGTGCCGGCACGCAGCGTTTTGCACCGTCTACACCGCAGCAACTGTGTCAAAGTCATTTTTTAGTAGACATCTGTCAGGTTTTCTGACTAATTCTTTGGCCTTGTAGATAAAAGTCTATTAGTTTAAAGTCTGTTTTAGGGATGGTTGAGCTGTGGCCTTAACGGTACAGGCACTTCAGACTCATCCTGTTCGTGACGCTAATGCGTACATATTCAGTTAAGTAGCGTACCTTTGACAACGCTACACTGTATGTTCGTTACTTGAGTAGGAATGTTCGCAGACGCAGTGTATGCGTACGCTAATGAGTACATATTCAGTTAAGTACCGCACCTTTGACAACGTTACACTGTATGTTCGTTATTTGTGCGGGAATGTTTGCATTAGTGTACGCATTAGTGTAAATTCTCTAATATGCGTATATTTTGCGTCGCCATTGTTGAAGTCACTTGGATTTTTTCCATTTTTTCTTTGTAATAGCAACTGCAAGTAAACGAAACTATACCCTATCTGACTCCCATTATTGTAGAAGCAATTATTCAGCCGTTATAGCAAGGTTCATTTTAGGTTCGGTTCGTACGAATCCGAAATTCAAGAAAGTTCGCCGAAGCGAAGCGAACCGAACTTTTCAAAAGTTCGCTCATCCCTATTTTTTAGTATTAAAACTTTAAAAGTCAGTGGGGGATCAAATACTTATTTCCTCCACTGTATATATATATATATCTTTTTTAATATATGTATATATATATTTTTTTCCTTCCCTTCTCAAATCATTCATTCATGAATTAGTGCAAATATCTAATTATTTATGTAGTTTTGCACCCAATGTTATTTATAATTATCTACTTATTCATCTATTGACTTATATATTTTAACTTAATTTATTCTTTCCTGTGCCCAATGGCATTTGAATGCATTCCCTTTGACTAATCAGTTATATTAACAAACTGTTTTTTAACATGGGTTTCTATATATGTTTTAGTATATTTTATTATTATTGGTATTAATGGGGTTCTCCAAGTTTATATTTATTGATGACCGATCCTCAGGATAGGTCATCAATATCAGATCGGCGGGGGTCTGACACCCGGCACTCCCGCCGATCAGCTGTTTGTATGGGAGCGATCCTTCCCATTGAAATGAATGGAGCGGTTAGGTGTTATTACACCTACTCACCGCTACCCATGTTTTTGTTTACTTAACATAATAAGGTGAGAACATTCTCTGATCTAGCTGGCTTCCTGACTGTCTTACAATTAACAGGTAGGAGATAAATGGCTGTATTAACATGAGCTTCACCATCAAAGGGCACATAGAAAGAATTAAACTTCTCTGCCACAGATATGCTGACATGCTCAATGCTGTTAGTGGATGGTTTAAAGGCAGTTATCATTCTCAGCCCATGCCATAGACTCTTTGCATTCTGTTGGAATTGTAGCCTTAACCTCCTTCCATAACAGTGTTTTGCTTTCTTAAAGGGGTTTTGCCATCACAGACAATGGGGGCATATTAGTAGGAGAATGGAGCGGGAAAAGTAGTGGAAGGTGCACTAAGCAGCCGCCCTCCATTCATGTCTATGGGGTCGCTGAAAATAGCAGAGCGCTCGGCTATTTCCGTCAGCCACATGGAAATGAATGGGAGCGAGGGCTGCGCATGTGAGCTGAGGGGAGCAGCGCCCCAACTCTCCCCACTCTGTTCTCGTTGTAGGTGGAGGTCCCAGAGGTGGGACCTGCACCTATTAGACAATGGGGACATATCCTAGAGGCTCTTTTTTAGGCTCTTAAATCCATAAATTCTAGATTTGTCACCCATTGACTTTTAATGTATTTAGTGATGGATCTGTTTTGTTCCATTTTGATTTCATACAACTTCATGCTAATCAAACGGGTGCATACTGATGTGCAAAATCAAAACGGATCAGTTTAATTCCGGTTTTGAGATCCTCTGCCAGATCTCAAAACTGGAATTAACAACACAAGAGTGAAACAGGCCTAACTTGTGTTCACTCACATTGCTGAAGCTCTGAAGTAAGTTGCTATAGTTACAATGTACAGAAATGAAGATAACGACTACAGATGCATGTGTAGGTGGTTTTTTTTTATTCACTTTTTCTTCTTGGAAAGAAATGAATGCTCTATTAACCCCTTCCTCACAGAGCCTAATTTTGCAAATCTAACTTGTCACTTAATGTGGTATTAACTTTAGAATGAACTTTAGAACTTGTGCAGCCAATTCTGAGATTGTCTTCTTGTGACATATTTACTTAATGTTAATGGCAAATTTGGATCGATATGTGTTACCTCATCTTTTTTTCAGTTAGTCTTTATTACAAATATGGAACCCATACAGGTCTGAGATGCTCTAATAGAGAGATCTGAATTTTATCTATGTTCAGTCAGCTAGCTCCTTATCTCTGCTCTCTGACATGATAAACACTCATTATAGCTCAGTTCGTATGTTACTAATATGAATGTGGCTTAAATGTTTATTCACACAGCTAGAAAAACAGCTAACCCTATGTGACAGAACGGCTTAATATTTTTAATAAAGAATAATTGAAAAAATGTTTCGTTCAAAATGAGTAAAATGCAATCATAAAACAATTGCTCCCAAAGGTGTACATGGCCTTTAACCCTTTCCCGACATGTAACTTACTATTACGTCACATGTAGGGTATTTAAAGATGGTGCCCGCTGTTTTATACAGCAGGCACTCGCGGCTAATATCTGCGACCGTCAGTAATGTTGATCGCGAACATTTCACCATGGCATCTGAGCGTGCTAAATACCGAAAGCGTGCACTTCCAGTGATGCTCTGGCACCCCTGTGCGGCTACTGGAGGAGCCGGAGCTAGTGTGCAGCAGCCCCTGTCATAGTGAATGACAGGAGGCTGCTGCACAGTGTTTCCTATGGAGCCTTTGCCTGTAACAGGGTTCCATAGGAAACTAGTAAAATCATCATAGACTCCAATGCAAGTTAAAAAATATATTTTTTTCCCATATCTGCAAATTTATAATTGATTAAATAATGAAAAAATAAAACAAACTACACATAATTAGTATAGCCACATCCATTATAACTTATCCCACGTGGTGAACATCGTAAAAAAAAACAAGAAACGATTAAGTGATTGCAATTTTTGTCACTTCACCTACTAAAAAATAGTCATAAGTATCCCAAAGTGGTACCAATAAAAATTATAGCCCATCTCGCAAAAAAGAAAACACAAACCCTAAGACAGCTACGTTGAAAAATAAAATGTTATGGATGTTAGTATATGGCAATGCAAAATATAAATTATTTTTAATTAAAAAGTGATTTATGACACAAAAGTAGCAGAACATAAAAAGTACTATATAAATTTGGTAATGCCATAATCAGATTGACCCACAGCAACGGTATCATATCATATATATATTGCATGGAGGACCCCATAAAAAAAAAAACAAAACACTGTCAATTGCAATTTTTGCACACCTTGCCTCCCCAAAAAAATGAAATAAAAACAATAGTCATTTGTACCCCAAAACTATACCAATAAAAACTACAGGTGGCTACAAATGTCGTTGTTTAGCCCTACCGTTAACCTTTTCAGCCCCGAAGGATTTTTCATTTCAGTTTTTTACTCCCTGTCTTTATCTGGCCATAACTTTGTTATTTTTCCATTCACATAGCCAAATGATGGCTTATTTTTATTTTTTTGCGGGACAAGTTGCACTTTCTAATTCCATCATTTAGTATTGAATACGATGTAGTGGGGAGCTGGAAAAATTCCAAATGCTGTGAAATTCCGCAAAAGTTTCATGGGTTTTGTTTTTACCGCTCTGTAGCAGTCTATCAATAGTTTCGCGTTTACTGTAATTTTTATATTTGTGTAACCCCATCTGGATGTACAGAGTCATGGAATTAATGATACTTTAAAATAAATTATAATTATGGCGATACCACATATTTTGTTTTTAATACTGAAAAAAAAAATAAAAACCTTAAAATTTTTTTCTTACCATCACCATATTCTGTTGCTGTACATTTTTGATTGTTTTTATGTATTTTTATTTACATTTTGGGGAAAGGAGAGGTGATTTGAATTTTTATATTTTTTAACTTTTTTTTACACTTTTTTTATAGTTCAATAAATCATTAGATTGCTTCTATAATACACTCCAATACATTGGCACTGGAGTACAGTAATCCCTCAAGATACAATGGCCTCAGGATACAATATTTTCAACATACAATGGTCTTTTCTCACCCATCATAAGTTGACACCAGACTCAACATACAATGTCTCAGACTGAGATCCAGATACAGAAGATCCTATTCGGGCGCAAGAAGACTGGACCAGAAGAACTCTTGGAGTATTCAAATTTTTATTCCAGACAATATACAACGCGTTTCAGGGGTCTCTGGCCCCCTTCATCAGGTATGAATACATACAGACACAACAAGCCTTTAAATACATACAAAAACAATGGAATATTCAAAAAAAGCGCCAAAAAGCACATGTTAGGGGGAAGGGGGGGGCGGTCCTCAAAAAGAGGAAAAAACCCCTTATAATTTAAGGTAAACATAACCACAAAAACATACTAATACATTAACCTATCCGTGTGGCGAGAAAGAAGTACCAAATATTAACATGGATATTCATAAAATACGTATATATATTAGCAAAATCGCACTGTGTCACGTGACCAGAATAACAGCCAAACCAAGTGGCCGTCCCGGAATCTTCCGGTCACGTGGTCGTAGAGTCAGCGACGACGTGACCGTCGTCACGGAGACCAAGATGCCAGTGGAGAGCCGAAAAGGCCTTCGAATCTTCCGGTCACGTGAACCATCGACCTATGGACGAGTTCCCCACAGCTTGGATCGTGCTGTAGAACATCATTATCAAGGCGACCCAGATGTTTAAAAACGCTACGATCTCTGCAGAAGGGATTCCAACCACAGAGAGGTCATTACATGTAAAATATATATGTATATATTAGCCTAAAAATATTAGTGAAAATATATATCAAGAGGAAATTATTTCAAGCAATGTATAAATACAAATCCTATCATAAAACCATAGTTTTGTAGTCAATTGATAAATAAAAAGTCCATAGTAAGCAGACTATTGACGAATGACTATTCATATAAAATAAAATAAAATCTAATGGTTACAAATTGACCTCAAACGCCACATTAAGACCAAAGGGCTTGAGGGTATTTAATTTAAAAATCCAGTACATTTTTCTTCTCTTAATGACACTGGAATTTTTACGATCATATAGCGATATTTGTTCAATTGGTGTGACACTAAATCCTACAAAGGAGCCATCATGGGCGTCAGCGGCATGTCTGGATACACTATGATTGGGAAATTTTTTCTTCACATTAGACCTATGCTTATTCAACCTATTTCTGAGTGTTTGAATAGTGCGACCAACATATTGCAATTTACAAGGGCACTCGAGGAGGTAAATCACGTGTGTAGAATTACAATTCAATGATTCATTTATAGTAAAAACTTCATCCTTCTTATTGTTCATGAAGGAAATCCTTTGGCAGATGGACTTACAGCAGAGGCATTTTGGTTGTCCACATTTATAGCTGCCCATATGTCTAATTCCCGTGTCCCCTCCTCTTCTCGTTGGTTCCACTGATTCTTTAAGTTTACTAGGGGCCAGAGTATTTTTAAGTGTAGTGGCTCGTCTATATGTGAGCAATGGTTTTTCTGGAATAATGCTCGTTAGAACAGGGTCTTTCTTTAAGATGTACCAATGTTTAGTCAAGATTGACCTGATATTGCTATAATTTTGATTATAAGTGGTGATAAAGCTACATGCATAGGCATCCTGATTAGTTTTGGATTTATCTCGGCCAGAAGACAGGCAATCTACTTGTTTGAGGGTGGACACTTTCTTCAGAGCTCCTGAGATTAATTCTTTTGGGTAGCCCTTATCTAGGAATCTCGCGGAAATGGTTTTACTCTGCTCCTCGAAGTCTTCCCTTCTAGTACAGTTTTTTCGAACCCTCTTGAATTGACTATAGGGAATATTTTGTTTCCATTTCGTGTAATGGGCACTCTGGTAATCAAGGTAGCTGTTACTGTCAACAGTTTTAAAATATGTACGGGTACAGATCTCAGTACCGTCTATAAATATTTCCAGATCTAGATACTCCGATTTAACGCCTGTCGTGGGTGCCTGAAAAATTCAGACCCCACTCGTTCTTATTTAGATGTTCCAGAAACTGATCAATTGAGCTCTCATCACCTTCCCATACAAATATTAGGTCATCGATATATCTTTTGTAGAACCTTATGTTGTCCGACCAAAAATGAGTATCGTAAATGTAAACTTTCTCAAATGAGCCTATAAAGAGGTTCGCAAAACTTGGTGCGAAACGCGTCCCCATTGCGGTACTCCTCGTTTGTTGGTATATCTGTTCTTGGAATTTAAATACATTATGTGTTAGGATAAATCTTATACTGTTGATAATGAATTCCCTTTGATCTAGGGGCATAATGTGATCCTGAACAAGATATTCCGTTACGCATTTGATGCCAAGATCATGAGATATATTCGAATAAAGTGCTGAAATGTCTAGGGTGAGAAAAAAAATTGTTATCCTCCCATTTCATCATTTGCAATTCCAAAATTAATGCAGTGGAATCCTTCAGATAAGAATCCAAACCTAACACATATTTTTGTAGAAAGATGTCTATATAGTGCGAAAGATTTCGTGTTAGGGAATGAACCCCTGAAATAATAGGTCTCCCTGGGGGGTTTTCTGTGTTTTTATGGATCTTGGGCAGATGATAAAATAGTGCTAGTTCTGAATCAGCAACTTCTAAGTACTCTCTCTCTTTTTTATCTAAAAAGACCTTGCCTGATTTCAGTAGTTGGGAGAACTCTTTTCTATGTAGTTCAGAGGGATCGGTCTGAAGCTGCTTGTAATATTCAGTATCTGATAGAATCCTGTGAGCCTCTCTGATATAGTCCTCTCTATCCTGTATCACGATACCCCCACCCTTGTCTGCATTTCTAATCACAATATCCCTATTAGATTTTAATCTATTCAAAGCCTGTTTCTCCGTCCATATATTATGAATTGACTACAAAAGTATGGTTTTATGATAGGATTTGTATTTATACATAGCTTGAAATAATTTCCTCTTGATATACATTTTCACTAATATTTTTAGGCTAATATATACATATACTGTATATTTTACATGTAATGACCTCTCTGTGGTTGGAATCCCTTCTGCAGAGATCGTAGCGTTTTTAAACATCTGGGTCGCCTTGATAATGATGTTCTACAGCACGATCCAAGCTGTGGGGAACTCGTCCATAGGTCACGTGGTCGCGATATCGCGGTCACGTGACCGGAAGATTCGAAGGCCTTTTCGGCTCTCCACTGGCATCTTGGTCTCCATGACGACGGTCACGTGGTCGCTGACTCTACGACCACGTGACAGTGCGATTTTGCTAATATATATACGTATTTTATGAATATCCATGTTAATATTTGGTACTTCTTTCTTGCCACACGGATAGGTTCATGTATTAGTATGTTTTTGTGGTTATGTTTACCTTAAATTATAAGGGGTTTTTTCCTCTTTTTGAGGACTCCCCCCCCCCCAACATGTGCTTTTTGGCGCTTTTTTTTTTAATCTTCCATTGTTTTTGTATGTATTTAAAGGCTTGTTGTGTCTATATGTATTCATACCCGATGAAGGGGTCCAGAGACCCCTGAAACGCGTTGTATATTGTCTGGAATAAAAATTGGAATACTCCAAGAGTTCTTCTGGTCCGGTCTTCTTGCGCCCGAATAGGATCTTCTGTATACTTATCTCCCTGTGGGATTGGGCATCCTGAATACCAGGGATTTTTCTCCTATGGCAGCATCAACCGGTTACCAGGACCTTTAACTACTATGAGCCTACAGTAGTGTTGTGCCTATCATTTGCACAACCACTAAAGGTGAGCCTCCACTTCTTTGCTTTACTGTGATTATTCATTATTGAATAGAACATACTACCCTATTGTGCGCTTTCTCCCTTTTGCCCAGCTCAGACTGAGATCCAACCAATCAAGGTCACTTCTCTGGTAAAACAGTTATATTAGGCTACTTTCACACTTGCGTTGTAAGGATCCGTTTGTGAGATCCATCACAGGCTCTCATAAACGGTCCAAAACTGATCAGTTTTGTCCAAATGCATTCTGAATGGAAAAGGATCCGTTCAGAATGCATCAGTTTTGCTTCAGTTCAGTCAGCATTCCGTTTTGGAGGTGGACACTAAAAGCTGCTTGCTGCTTTTTGGTGTCCGCATGACAAAACTGATCCAAACGGTAATGTAAGTCAATGGGGACAGATCCGTTTTCTCAGACACAATAGAAAATGGATCCCTTTCCCATTGACTTTCAATTGTGTTCATGACTGATCCGTCTTGGCTATTAAAAAGATAATACAACCGGATCCGTTCAGAATGGATGCAGACGGTTGTATTATCATGACTGAACCGTTTTTGCTGATCCATGACGGATCCAACAAAAACGCTGGTGTGAAAGTAGCCTAAGTTGTTACCGTGTTTCCCCGAAAATAAGACAGTGTCTTATTATTTTTTTTCCTCCAAAAAAAGTGTTAGGGCTTATTTTTGGGATAGGTCTTATTTTCAGGGAAACACGGTTTAAAGCGTGCCCCCATCAGACCCCCGAACAGCCCACTGTGCCCCCTTCAGACCTCAGATCAGCATGCCCCCATCAGACCCCCGAACAGCCCACCTGTATTCACTTTATACAGTAACGTAGATAGGGCTTATTTTTGGAGTAGGGCTTATATTTTAAGCCTACTCCAAAAACAAGGCAAAATAGCACTAGGGCTTATTTTAAGGATAGGTCTTATTTTCGGGGAAACACGGTAGTTATCAGCTATTCTTGACTGTTATATGTAAGGACTTGTTTTAGCTATCTTAGTTATCTGCTTATTTTTCTTAAATCTTCATTTTCTCTTATCTTGGATGACATTTTGGGGCTTTGGAACCGATTTCTCGACTTACAATGGTTTCAACATACAATGGTCTTCCTGGAACCAATTAATATTGTATCTTGAGGTACCACTGTATATGAGAAATACACTGCGTTACATAGGAACTAATGTAAGGCCTTGCAGGGGGAGCCAGAGCACACTCGGAAGCACACTCTTCCAGGTTTTTACTTGTTCAGATGTTGTGGTCATGTCTGACCATGACATCTGAAGGGTTAAAAGTCCACGATCATCGTTACGGCTGGTCGTAGACATTAGACCTAGGCATTTTCTGTTGGCACTGTACACTGCTGGTGAGTCTTGAATGCAGATTTATCAGCTGAAAATGAGTTCTGCTGTTGAGTAAGTGGCATAGTTTAGAGAAAAAAGAAGCAAAAGCATGGATGGCACTGGCAAAAAACACCAACTTAAACGAACATCGAGATGGTGCTCAATCCAAAACAGTCCATGAACAATATTTTTTGAGAAGAAATGAAGATGGCACTCACCCGAAAAGTCCAGATTCGCTTTATTTGTCCAAAAAAGACAGACTTACATATAAAGTGGCAGGGGTACGGTAACGCTACACAAGTGCTGCAGAGCGGCGACGGCCGTTTCGCGCGAGATGCGCTTCCTCTGGCCTCTCTAGACTCCTGAAACAAGTGCATCGTCTCTTAAGCAGGAGCGCCAGCCCCCAGCTGACATGAGCACAGGCAGCAAGGGGGGGAGGTTGCACTAGCTGCTCAGACTATTAAAAACATGTAAATAACCATATAAATGCAGATGTGCGACCAACTAATTCTTAAAGGAATACACTCAAATCATTTTTATTATTAAGACCTAACGGTCCTAGTGCATTGGTTCTAATGATCCAGCTGATCCATGCTGTATGTCTGCTACCCCCTCTGGGCGTATTGGGAATTGTTTCTATCCCTGCAAATAAAAGAATCTTACCGTTGCCTGTATGGATCTGTCTTACATGTTCGATTAAACGAGGACATCCTTTACCTGACACCACAGAACTAAAGTGCTCCCTAATTCTTTCAAAAAGGGGTCTGATCGTTTTGCCTACATAAAATAAACCACAGGGGCATGTTATCATATATACTACATATTTTGTCCTACAAGTGATCAGCTGTGTAACATTATGTTCAATGCCACCAAAACACAGTGATTTACTCTGTAAGTTATACTGGCAAAACGAGCAGCTCCCACATTTATGATTACCTCTAGGTACAAAGTCTCTACTCCACATCCTGGGTTTCCTATCTATGTATCTACTCCATACCAGTCTGTCCTTTAAAGTGTGACTCCGCCTGAATGCAATTTTGTTGTGTAATATCCCTCAGAGGATTAGCTCTACTCTAAATATCCCAATTGCGATTAATCACCTTCCGTATCATGTCTGCCATGGCGCTATACTTGAAGGAAAAAACAAATCTGTTTTGCTTGTTCTTTGTCTTAGTATCAATAGTTCTTTTAAACAACAGATCTTCCTGTGAAAATCTTAACACCTCAAGCATAGTCCGATGCAACACCTCGGAAGGGTATCCTCTTGCTAATAGGCGCACTTTTAGTTCTTTGGCCTGAGCTAGGTAGTCTGCTTTCAGACCATTAATCCTCCTCAATCTTAAAAACTGGACATAGAGAACAGCCATGGATGGAAGCTGTTGTAGTGCAGGAGGGAGTTGGTCGCCGTAGGCTTTCTGTAGCCACGGGTGACTAAGTCACCATCCTACACCACAACAGCAACATCCAAAAACTCAATTTCTTGACCCCCAAACTTATGAGTGAACCTCATGTTCATATTATTTGACTTATTAAGGTAATCTACGAATTCACTGAACTGGTGTTCTGTGCCTGACCAGACTACAAACACGTCATCTATATAACGTAAGTATAGTTGGATGTAACGCAAAAAAGTATTATTCAAGGAATAGATGAATCTATCCTCAAGACAGGCCAAGTATATATTGGTGAGAGTGCATGCTACCGGCGTCCCCATCGCAGTGCCATATCTCTGTCTGTACCACTGTTCCCCAAATCTGAAACAATTATTAGATAATATAAGATGGAGCGCCTCCTCTATAAACTGAATGAAAGACTGGCTGCGATCTGTCTTTTCCAGAACCTCTTTCACACATGATACCCCCATGTCATGAGGAATACGGGTATACAAACTTTCAACATCAAGAGAGATCAAATGATATCCCTCCTGCCATCGAAAAGATTTCAGGGACAGGAGGAAGAAATTTGTGTCTCTCAGATAGGAAGGTATATCTTTAAGTAAAGGACGCAGAAGCCAATCAACATATTCAGAGATGGGTTCAGTGGCAGACCCAATACCAGCTACTATGGGTCGTCCCGGTGGACGGTCAATGTCTTTATGTACCTTTGGTAAAAAATACCATGATGGCTTGGATGGGGACACCGGGAGCAGCCTCTCTGCCGTTTTCTTAGAAAGAATATTTGTTTCAACATTTTTGCGCAAGCAACTCTATAAACGAGAAAGAATCTTATTAGTAGGATCTTATTAGTATTAGTAGGATCACATAATAATTACATTCATATGTACTAGTATCATCCAGCTGCCTCTTCACCTCTGATACATAATAGTCTCTGGTCATTAAGACAAAATTACCACCCTTGTCCGCCGGTTTCACAATGACATCCTGACAGGACATCAGCCATTTAAGTGCTCTCTGTTCACCTGCACTTAGATTAGGTGGAGTCACACTTTAAAGGACAGGCTGGTACGGAGTAGATGCATAGATAGGAAACCCAGGATGTGGAGGAGGGACTTTGTACCTAGAGGTAATCATAGATGTGGGAGCTGCTCGTTTTGCCAGTATAACTTACAGAGTAAATCACTGTGTTTTGATGGCATTGAACATAATGTTACACAGCTGATCACTTGTAGGACAAAATATGTAGTATATATGATAACATGCCCCTGTGGTTTATTTTATATAGGCAAAACGATCAGACCCCTTTTTGAAAGAATTAGGGAGCACTTTAGTTCTGTGGTGTCAGGTAAAGGATGTCCTTGTTTAATCAAACATGTAAGACAGATCCATACAGGCAACGCTAGGATTCTTTCATTTGCAGGGATAGAAACAATTCCCAATACGCCCAGAGGGGGTAGCAGACATACAGCATTACTTCGCAGAGAAGCCAGCTGGATCATTAGAACCAATGCACTAGGACCATTAGGTCTTAATGATAAAAATGATTTGAGTGTATTCCTTTAACCCTTACAGTCCCCGTGCCGTACATGTACGGCGCTGGGGCGATGTGGACACATGGCGCCCGCTCACACGTGCGGCGGGCGTCATGGCCGGCAAGTCTCTGCTGTTTCTAACAGAAGAGACCTGCGGGTACTTACCGCCATCGGCGGTTCCCTCTTCAGCAATTAGATTCCGTGATCACATGAGATCACGGCATCTAGTAGTGCAAAAACCCGGAAGCGTTTGCTTCCGGGTGGTGTACAGGCGCCCCATGTGGTCAAATGGAGTGTCTGTACACGATCTGAAAGCTGTAAACCTCGCTGATGAGGTTTATAGCTTTCAAAGTGCAATTCTTATTCTGGCCACTAGATGGCAGGCCAGGATAACAAATGAGCAAATTGAGTTTTTATTCAATATTAAAAACACCTGATTGCTCATAAAGAAAAAATAAAAAACACAATTTGCTCATATTTGAGCTTTAAAATAATCACAAAAAATAAAAATGTTAAAAAAATAAAAATGTTAAAAAATATATAAAAGATAAAAAAATATAAAAGTTTAAATCACCCCCCTTTCCGTATAATTAAAAAATAAATACCTAAATAACAATAAACATAGACATCATGGGTATCACCATGACCGAAAACGCCCATACTTTTAAAATATTAAAAAAAATTCCAATATGGCTAATTGTGTGGCAGAAAAAATCATCAAAATGGCGATTCGCTGTTTTTTGTTGCTTTTTTTCTGAAAAAAATTAAATAAAAAGTGATCAAAAAGTCATACACACACCAGAATGGTATCAATAAAAAGTTCAGATCGCCCCACAAAAAATGAGCCCCCATACAGCTCCGTACATATAAATACCAAAAAGTTATAGGGGTCAAGATATGACAAAAAATAAAAAAAATGTCCAACTTTATAATTATTTTATCACTATCAAAACGCAGGAAAAACTATACATATTAGGTATCGCCGGATTCGTAATGACCAGTAGAATGAGAGCAACTTAGTTTTAATGAACATCGAACGCTGTAAATAAAAAACATATAGAACTGTAGCGGAATAGCGTTTTTTTTGCAATTTCACCCGATTTGGAATTTTTTTCCCGCTTCCCACTACACCATATGCAATATTAACCCCTTCAAGCGACAGCCAGTTTGGACCAAATGCCGGAGCCCCATTTTTTAAATCTGACATGTGTCACTTTACGTGGTAATAACTTTGGAACGCTTTTACTTATCCAGGCCATTCTGAGATTGTTTTCTCGTCACATATTGTACTTCATGACAGTGGTAAATTTGAGTCAAAATATTTCATTCTTATTTATAAAAAAAATACCAAATTTACCAAAAATTTAGAAAAATTTCCAAATGTCAATTTCTCTACTTTTAAAATACATAGTAATGCCTCCAAAAATAGTTATTACTTTACATTCCCTATGTGTCTACTTCAGGTTTGGATCATTTTGAAAATTACATTTTATTTTTTGGGACGTTAGAAGGCTTAGAAATTTAGAAGCAAATCTTGAAATTTTTCACAAAATTTCCAAAACCCACTTTTTACGGACCAATTCAGGTCTGAACCCACTTTGTGAGGCTTCCATCATAGAAACCACCCAAAAATGACCCCATTTTAGAAACTACACCCCTCAAGGTATTTAAAACTGATTTTACAAACGTTATTAACCCTTTAGGTGTTCCACAAGAATTAAAGGAAAATGTAGCCAAAATTTCCGAATTTCACTTTTTTGGCAGATTTTCCATATAAATCATTTTATTCCGAGAATAAAGCAAGGGTTAACTGCCAAACAAAACTCAATAATTATTACCCTGATTCTGTAGTTTACAGAAATGCCCCATTTGTGATCATAAACTGCTGTACAGGCGCACGGCAGGGCGCAGAAGGAAAGAAACGCCAGGGCAGATTTCACTGGAAAACTTTTAAGTTGCCATGTCACATTTGATGCACCCCTAGAGTAGGAAACTACAAAAAACTGACCCCATTTTGGAAACTACGGGATAAGTTGGCAGTTTTGTTAGTACTATTTTAGGGTACATACAATTTTTGGTAGCTTTATATTACACTTTTTGTGAGGCAAGGTAACAAAAACTAGCAGTTTGGGCATTGTTTTCATTTTTTGTTATTTACAACATTCATCTGACAGGTTAGATCGTGTGATATTTTTATAGAGCAGGTCGTTATGTACGCGGCAATATCTAATATGTATACTTTTTTTTTATTTATTTAAGTTTTACACAATATTTTTGAAGCGCAAAAAAAAAAATCATGTTTTAGTGTCTCCATAGTCAGAGAGCTGTATTTTTTTTAATTTTTTGGACGATTGTCTCAGGTAGGGGCTCATTTTTTGCGGTATGAGATGACGGTTAGATTGGTATTATTTTTGGGGGCATATGATTTTTTGATTACTTGGTGTTACATTTTTTGTGATGAAATTTGACAAAAAATGGCTTTTTTTTTTAGACAGTTTTTATTTTTTACGGTGTTCACCTGAACGGAGAGATCATGTGATATTTTTGTAGAGCAGGTTGTTACGGACATGGCGATACCTAACATGTATACTTATTTTTATTTATTTAAGTTTTACACAATAATATCATTTTTGAACAAAAAAAAATCATGTTTTAGTGTCTCCATAGTCAGAGAGCTGTAGTTTTTTTATTTTTTGGGCGATTGTCTCAGGTAGGGGATCATTTTTTGCAGGACGAGATGACTGTTAGATTGGTACTATTTTTGGGAGCATACGCTTTTTTGATCACTTGGTATTACATTTTTTTGTGATGAAATGACAAAAAAATGGCTTTTTTTTGACAGTTTTTATTTTTTACGGTGTTCACCTGAGGGGAGAGATCATGCGATATTTTTGTAGAGCAGGTTGTTACGGACGTGGCAATACCTAACATGTATACTTATTTTTATTTATTTAAGTTTTACACAATAATATCATTTTTTAAACAAAAAAATAATGTTTTAGTGTCTCCATAGGGGCTCATGTTTTAGTGTCTTAGGTAGTGTCTTAGGTATTTTTTGCGGGACGAGATAACCGTTTGGTACCATTTTGGGGTAAATACGCCCTTTTTGATCGCCTGCTATTACACTTTTTGTGTGGCAAGGTGACAAAAAAATGGCTGTTTTGGTATAGCTTTTTTTTAAAAAAAAAATTTTTTGCGTACACCTGGCGGGGTGGACCATGTGATGCTTTTATAGAGTCAGTCGATGCGGATGCGGCGATACCTAATATGTGTACTTTTTCTTTTTTTTTTACTTCATTCGGGGAAAAAGGGCGCTTTCTTTTAAACTATTTTTTTTTTTTACTTTTTTTTAACTTTCTTTTTACATTTTTTTTTAATTTATCAAGACCCTTTTGGATCTTGAAGATCCAGTGGGCTTGATGGCTATACAGTGCATTGCAATAGTCATCTATTGCAATGCACTGTATCAGTGCTAAACTAAGGCTTCATTCACACTACCGTATGTTCATTTCCATATCTTATCTGCATTTTCGCGGATAAGATGCGGAACCATACGGACCCATTCATTTTTCCATAGGAGAAAAAAAATGCGGAATGCACACCGTGTGCATTCCGTATCCATATATTACGGAAGTTCTCCCGCAAAAAAAGGAAACATGTCCTATACTTGGCCACAAAACACGTCCATAGCTCCATTAAAGTCAACGGGTCCGCAAAATTACGGAACACTACGGAAGACTTTCCATATGTCTTCCGTTCTGTTTTTATATGGACACGGAATACATACGGTAGTGTGAATGAAGCCTAAGGCTGATCAGACCCTGAGGGTCTAATTAGCCTTAGGTACATGGCAGCCAGGACGCTTTTGTAAAGCGTCCAGTTGCCATGGTAACCATCGGGCTGCTGCCACTGCAGCAGCGGCGGCCCGATGGAAGAGAGAGGGAGCTCCCTCCCTCTTAACCCCATCGATGCTGTGGGCGGCTACTGACCGCAGCATCTATGGGGTTAAACAGCTAAAATCTGTGCCAGCACCGATTTCAGCTATAATTACAGCTCACACTCTCTGCTGATGGCAGCGGCTCCAATCCTGAGCCACTGCCATCACATAATACAGCGCAGGAGGGGGCACTACAAGGGGGGGAGCGTAGGGGCACAGGAGACATCTTACCTGGTTTTAGGCTGCGATCTCCAGAGTGGAGATCGCAGCCTGAAACCGGCATTTTAACAATGAAGCGCTGGATTGGTTAGTCTGCAGAGACTAACCAATTGGAGCGCTTGCTGGCAAGGGACCACTCTGATTGGTCCCTTGCCACAGGTCTCTGGTCTCAGGTCTCTGCTCTCCGGGAGAGCAGAGACTCCGGGGCTATGACACTTTATAGTGTCACAGTCCCAGTAAGCAGTTTGGACGTAACTGCACGTCCAAATGCCGCAACTTACTTGCACCTTGGACGTACAGTTATCTCCAAATGCGCTAAGGGGTTAAATGGTGGCGTTGGAAAGTACAACTTGTCCCGCAAAAAAAATAAAACAGTTATGGTTGTTTGAAGGCAGGGAGTGCAAAACGAAAACGCAAAGCCGAAAAAACCTCCGATACTGAAAGAGTTAAGCATTAGTTGGTCGCACATCTGCATTTATATGGTTATATACATGTTTTTAATAGTCTGAGCAGCTAGTGCAACCCCCCCTTGCTGCTTATGCTCATGTCAGCTGGGGGCCGGGACTCCTGCTTAAGAGACGATACACTTGTTTCAGGAGTCTAGAGAGGCCAGAGGAAGCGCATCTCGCGTGAAACGGCCATCGCCGCTCTTCAGCACTTGTGTAGCGTTACCGCACCCCTGCCACTTTATATGTAAGTCTGTCTTTTTTGGACAAATAAAGCAAATCTGGACTTTTCGGGTGAGTGCCATCTTCATTTCTTCTCAAAAGATACAAGTGGCATAGTTTAGACATATGAACACATGTTCAAGACTTTTCGAAGCCAAGTGTGGATCATAAAAAGAGTTAATTATAACAAATATAGTGGTTAATCGTCTTCATACACAATGCCATTCCGCAAACCACAAATCAAGCCATACAATAAACATTTTACACTGTACACTGCAACAGATACTTTATTTACCCTTCTTCTGACTCCCCCTAAAGTTGTATCTGAAAAGTTGCTCCATACTCAAGAAAGATCAGTGAATTGTAATGTGCACAGAAGCCTCACCAAGTCCGACCCTCCAGAACAACTGTTTGCAGAACCACATTACGCTCAACAACAAACCCGTAGCTGACGTCAGCACGGAGTAGGCGTGCTCAGACTGAGGTAAAAACTGGGCGGAGGGGAAACTGGATTTACGTCACGGCTTGTGTTTCGGGAAGCGAGGACGGCCGGAGACTTGGCCTGGCTCTACTCGTCCAATAGGAAGCCATCCAGAAGGGAAACATCGCGATAGGCAATGAGACGGAGCTAGACACAGAGACAGCAAAGAGGAAGCGATCGCAGTGGTGATGTGATGGTTACAATTATTGTTCGCATAATGGTTGCGTCCGCTGTGCCCTGCCTATGCCTGGTCCTGTTAGCCTTGCGCCCCCCCGTGACTGCGTGTGAGTAAAACGGAATGCGTATTGTCAATCCTTGTCAACAACATGGTCGCGGACGGGGTGGTAGGAGGCTGCGTGTGCCTGGCTGCCTGCCTATCCTGCGCGTTGCGGACGCATCTGCACCGTTTTTGTGGTTGTTTGGCTTTGTATAGTGACGTTGTTCCGCTGATAATGTGCTGCATTTTAGTGTTTTGCTCTTCCTCTCAAGTGCCATGCCTGGAAGGCAAAGTTTGTAAAATGTTAGAGGTATTCCAGTTTCATGATGCTGATGATCTTTCCTTTTTTTGTGTTTTAAAATCAGTTGTGTGAACTGGCCATTAGGCCACTTGCACATGTTGTGGAATACGTGCGTTTTTTGCCACATGGAAAAACCGTAGCGTATTACAGTACCAGCAAATTGTATGAGATTACATTAATCTACTGAACACTTTGCAGATTTTTTTTTTCTTCTCTTTTTAAAGGAAGGGTGAGATCTGCGGCAAGACCGTATCCAATCTCCAACAAAAACCGCTGTCAGACATTGCGGATTTTGGTGCAGATATGCTGCATAAACCCATAGAAATCTGCATGGAAATTTGTATGAATCTTATGTGCATTTACCAGCACTCATGTGTAGTTAGCCTTAAAGGGGTTGTCCGAGTTATTTTTTTGTTCTTTATTAGAGATGAGCGAGCATACTCGTCCGAGCTTGGTGCTCGTTCGAGTATTAGGGTACTCATAAGTGCTCGCTGCTTGGACGAGTATCTTGCCATGCTCGAGGAAATGGCAACTTCCTCATCGTGCTTTTTTGGCGCCTATAAACTCAGCCAATCACAAGCCAGGAGACTCTGTGGTACACCCAGCATCACGTGCGGCCCTTACATGTCGATAGCAGGGGTTGGCTGGCCTGATCAAGTGACCCTGGAATATACTAGTGACTGGCCACGGTGCTTGGCTCAGATGCTGTCTGGATGTCGTTAGGGATAGAGCTGCTGCGTTTCAGGGAGAGTGTTAGGGCCTGGATTTAGTTCTCTGTTAGGCAGGAATCACCCACAAAGAACCCAACAGCCCTTCTAAGGGTTAAAAGACATTTTTTTTTTTTTTTTTTGTCGCTTGGCTGGCTGGCACTAGTAGTGCAGCTATCGCCATATATAACCCCCCCCCCCCTTTTTTTTTTTCTTTAATTGTTATATCTCAGTGATACAAATCCATTGCACACAGCTGCGTGGAACCATTCAGTTTGTCACAGTTCAGTACACTCACTATTTTCTGTCCAGGTGACACTGTCTGTACGTCACGTAATCCAACCAGGTCTTTTGCTGTCACGTATATAGCTTGATCACAAAAATCTCTGTGCGACATTTGTCTGGGTCGCAGTCAAAATAGCCACCATTAACAGGGTGTGAGTTAGGTCTACGATAGTTTCTGCACGTCACGTTCCAAAAAAAACAAAACTACAAAAAAAATATATAAAAAAAAAGTTTTTTTGTTGTTTTAGCTCAGTGATACAAATCCATTTCACACAGCTGCGTGGAACCATTCTGTCTGTCACAGTTTAGTACACTCAATACAATCCATATTTTCTGTCCAGGTGACACTTTCTTTAAGTCACTTAATTAAACCAGACTGAACAAGTTTGTGGGTTTCAGTACACCAGGCCCATTTATTTTTTTTATATAATACACTTATATACAGAAAATGTTGAACCCCAGGGCTAAGGGTTGAGGACGAGGGCATTCAATTACTGCAGGGGGCAGAGGCCGTGGTCCTGGGCAGGGTGAGATAGTACCTGCTGATGAGGGAGCAGGGGAACGCCGCAGAGCTACACTCGCTAGCTTCATGTCTCAACTTACAGGGACACGTGGTAGAGGACTGTTGAAACCACAACAGTGCGAACAGCTGATGTCGTGGATTGCGGACAATGCTTCAAGTAATTTGTCCACCAGTCAGTCTTCCACGCAGTCCACCCACGTTACCCAAGGGAGCACTCCTCTGGCTCCTCCACCTCAACCTCCTTCCCCCCAGTCTGCCCCCTCCCAGGAAAATTTGGAATGCGATCCGGCATACTCTCAGGAACTGTTTTCTGGACCCTTCCCAGAGTCACAAACCACTTCTTAGGTTGCTGCTGACCTCGTTCCCGATGCCCAAGTTTTCCAACTGTCGCAGTCTGTGGGTGATGATGATGACAATGTTGACTTAGTGGAAGAAGTTTGTAAAGAGGTGTTGGACGATGAGGAGACACGGTTGTCAGACAGTGGTGAAGTTGTCAGGGCAGGAAGTCCGAGGGGGGAGCAGACTAGTGAAGCTCCCGTGGCGAGGCCTAGATGTTCGCAAGTCTGGAGGTTCTTTAAAGAAAGTGAGGATGACCGACTGTGGTGTGCAACCTGTGCCACACCAGGATGCGCAGGCATATGAGTGCTAAACACCCCACTCAATGGAACCAAGGCCGTTCACCACCTCCTGCGGGTCACACCACTGCTCCTTCCCCTGTGTCACTCGCTGCCTCTGCTAGTCAACCCCCTGCCCAGGACCCCGGCACGAGCGCCTCCCGCCAGAAAACCACACCTTCGCCTCCACGATCCTCCACAGTGTCCACCAATGTGTCCCAGCGCAGCGTTTAGCTGTCTTTACAGCAGACGCTGGAGCGCAAGAGGAAATACAGTTCCACCCACCCACATGCCCAAGCCCTCAACGTCCACATCTCCAAATTGCTTAGCCTGGAGATGCTGCCCTATAGGCTGGTAGAGACTGAGGCCTTTCGCAATCTCATGGCGGTGGCTGCCCCTCGGTATTCGGTCCCCAGCCGCCACTATTTTTCCCGATGTGCCGTCCCAGCCCTACACCAGCACGTGTCACAGAACATCATCCGTGCCCTGACCAACGCTGTTTCTGAAAAGGTCCACCTAACCACGGACACGTGGACAAGTGCTGCCGGGCAGCGACACTATATCTCACTGACAGCACATTGGGTTAACTTGGTGGAGGCTGGGACCGAGAATGACCCTGGGGCCGCTCATGTACTGCCCACACCGAGGATTGCGGGGCCTACCTCAGTCACGGTCTCTCAGACGTACTATGCCTCCTCCGACCCCTCCTCCTCCTCCACCGAATTACCATCCATGGGCACGGCGCCTTCAGTCGGTAGCTCTAGGCGCAGCAGCAGTGCTGTGGGTAAGCGCCAGCAGGCGGTGCTCAAACTGCTGAGCTTAGGTGACAAAAGGCACACCGCCCAAGAGCTGTTGCAGAGCATCACGGCGCAGACCGATGTGTGGCTGGCACCGCTGAACCTCAAGCCAGGCATGGTTGTGTGTGACAACGGGCGTAACCTGGTGGCGGCTCTGCAACTCGGCAGACTGACACATGTGCCATGCCTGGCCCACGTGTTCAATCTCATAGTTCAGCGGTTCCTCAAGACATACCCCAATCTGTCTGATTTGCTCACCAAGGTGCGCCGCATCTGTGCGCATTTCCGCAAGTCGACCACAGATGCTGCCACTCTCAGGGCAGCGTAGCGCCGCCTACAACTGCACGCTCACCGACTGTTGTGCGACGTGCCCACGAGATGGAATTCGACATTAAACATGTTATCCAGAGTTTACCAGCAGCGCAGAGCAATTGTAGACTGCCAGATGTCAACTTCCACCAGAACTGGTAGTCAGGTCAGTCAGATTCCTCAAGTCTACAATGAGGAGTGGACGTGGATGTCTGATATCTGCCAGGTGTTGAGCAACTTTGAGGAGTCAACACAGATGGTCAGCGGCGATGCCGCCATTATCAGCCTCACCATCCCGCTGCTTTGCCTGTTGAAAAACTCACTGCTCAGCATGAAGTCGGATGCTTTGCGCTTGTCACAAGAGACGGTGGAGGAAGATACGTCGCTTGATAGCCAGAGCACCCTCCGGTCTGTTTCTCAGCGCGTATCGGAGGAGGGGGATGAGGAGGAAGAGTAGGAGAATGTCGGCGAGACAGGGCTCAGTCCTTAACTCTTGAGCGTGTATGGACTGAAGAGGAGGACTTGGAGGAGGAGGAGGAAATGGAGAGTCAGGCCAGTGAGGAGAGGGAATTCTTGCGTGTTGGGACTCTGGCGCACATGGCAGACTTCATGTTAGGCTGCCTATCCCGTGACCCTTGCGTTAGAAGAATTTTTTTCAAACACCGATTACTGGGTGTTCACTCTCCTGGACCCACGGTACAAGCAGAACCTTTCCACTCTCATTCCTGCAGAGGAAAGGAGTATGAGAGTGAATAGATATCAACAGGCCCTGGTGCACAAGCTGAAACAATTCTTCCCATCTGACGCCGCTAGCGGCAGAGGGCATGGTTCTGTGGGTCAAGTAGTGGGGGACAGGAGGCGAGCAGGCAGCTTGTCCAGCACTGGCAGGGGAACGCTCTCCAAGGCCTTTGCCAGTTTTATGTCACCCCAGCAAGACACTGACACTGTCCCCAGTCTAGGCAGAGTAGGGGGGAGCTGTACAGAAAGATGGTGAGGGAGTGCCTAGCTGACCATACCAACGTCCATAGCGATCACTCTGCTCCATACAACTACTGGGTTTCAAAGCTGGACACGTGGCCTGAACTGGCGCTGTAACTGACAGCGCTGACAGGCTGACGCTTATTAAAATTAACAAACCCTGGATTTCACCGGAATTCAAATCTCCTCCGGGGGAAAGTAGCTAAAGATTAACATTACTTATGTATCCGATTCCTCTTCTCTACTCCTCCTCCTCCATGTCGTCTTTGCCTAACGCTGACTAAAAAAACACCATTTTTTAGAGGTCCAACTGGCACTCTTTTACCACAATTTTTCTGGAGGGCCCCCTACAGGTCCTCTCTTCAAACAATTTTTCCGGAGGTCCACCTACAGGCCCTCTCTCCAGTTTCCAGTTTTATTTGCGCAAACTGTGTAAATTTTTTTTTTGGGATAGGTGTGAAAAATATTACCTGCGTATCTATATTGCCCAACATTGGGTACGGTAGCAACAAGAAGAACAAACACATGCTGCCCACAGGGTTTCGCAAATTCCTGGTCCACAATGTCAAGGAGTTCGAGGTTCTGTTGATGAGCAACAAGTCCTTCTGTGCAGAAATCGCCCACAACGTCTCCTCAAAGAACCTAAAGACCATTGTGGAGAGAGCGGCACAGCTCGCCATCAAAGTGACGAACCCCAACGCCAGACTGCGCAGCGAAGAGAACGAATAAATATCTCTGTGGTTATTTGTGCTAAATAAAAGTTAAATAAAAAAAAAAAAAAAAATTTATCTGTTCCTGTGCCTGATTCAACCAAGTTGAATCTGTCCCATCATGAGAAAGTCCCCACTGTAACTTGCTTCCCATACAACTACCTCACCCCCCCGACACCTGTGTCTCGCCATTGTCCACCACCTCCTCAGACAACACTGGTAAATCCCCACTGTCAGCACACGGAGACTGCAAAAGGTCTTGCGAATTGGGGCAGAGAATGTTCTGGGGTAGCACATCAGAGAAGGGGTGACTATGGGGTTCCAGGGAGTACGTGACCACATGCAATCTGCATCTAAAAAGTCATGCCACACTTGATCGAGCTCATAATTGACAATTGTACCGGTTGATGCAAAATTTTTAAGTTGGGGTCCTGTGTCGTCATTCTAACTACATCCGGCTGTTGTCACCACCACACACGCTAGCCCAGGGGGCACTCCTCTGGCTCTTCCAGCTCAACCTCCTAGTTGCGTCTGAACCCGGAAGCGTTCGCTTCCGGGTGGTGTACAGGCACCCCGTGTGGCCAATCGGGGTGTCTGTACACCATATGAAAACTGTAATCCTCACTGGTGAGGATTACAGTTTTCAAAGTGCAATTCTTATTCTGGCCACTAGATGGCAGGCCAGGATAAGAAATGAGCAATTCTTGGATTTCTGAGTCTAGAAAATCCCTCATTGCTCATAAAGAAAAAAAAAAGCCACAATATATAAGCCCATATTTGAGCTTTCAAATAGTAAAAAAAAAATAAAAAAAATGTTAAAAAATATATAAAAGTTCAAATCACCCCCCTTTCCGTATAATTAAAAAATAAATACCTAAATAACGATAAATATAGACATCATGGGTATCACCGTGACCAAAAACGCCTGTACTTTTAAAATATAAAAAAAAAATTCCAATACGGCGAATTGTGTGGCGGAAAAAAGCGTCCAAATGGCCGTTTTTTGTCGCTTTTTTTTCCTAAAAAAAATTAAATAAAAAGTGATCAAAAAGTCATACACACCCCAGAATGGTATCAATAAAAACTTCAGATCGTCCCGCAAAAAATGAGCCCCCATACAGCTCTGTACACATAAATGCCAAAAAGTTATAGGGGTCAAGATGTGACAAGGAAGAAAAAAAAAAAAAAAAAAGGCAACTTTCTAATTTTATCACTATGAAAGCGCAGGAAAAACTATACATATTAGGTATTGCCGGATTCGTACTGACCAGTAGAATGAAAGTAACGGATCAGTTTTAATGCACATCGAACGCTGTAAATAAGAAACCCGTAGAACTGTAGCAGAATAGCGTTTTCTTTGCAATTTCACCCAGTTTGGAATTTTTTTTCCCGCTTCCCACTACACCATATGCAATATTAAATGGTGGCGTTGGAAAGTACAACTTGTCCCGCAAAAAACAAGCCCTCATACAGCTATGTGAAAAGAAAAATAAAAGAGTTATGGCTGTTTGAGGGCAGGGAGCGCAAAACGAAAATGCATGACCGAAAAAACCTCCGGGAGTGAAAGGGTTAATTGGCTCCTGACCTGTGATAGGCAGAGCATGGACACGTCCCCTTAGCTGCAGTAGAAAAGACACTCCCCTGGCCAGAGCAAGCTCTTTTTCCTTATCCGTGTAAGAGAAAATCCATGAAATATATGGTCCCAAGATAGGGGACGTATACGATTTTAAACTGAGAAGAATCGATACCACACATGCCCCACTAGGAGAATTTGGGGTAATGGTGGGATTAGGCAGCCTCAGAGGCATCCATGCATGCTGCCCCTGCTGTTTCCTGTCCATTTCCGTGGTGTTTCCATCATTTTCTGAGGTTTCCAGGTTTTCACCCAGCCTTCCCTAGGCAGAGCCTTGGTCCCCTGCAAAAAATGCTCGAGTCTCCCATTGACTTCAATGGGGGTCATTATTCGAAACGAGCATCGGGAAAAGTCTGACTCGAATAACGAGCACCCGAGCATTTTAGTGCTCGCTCATCTCTATTCTTTATATGTTTCTAACTTGTCAGGTATAACAACTTTCCCATATACTTTGTGTTTCTAAAGCTGCTGGTTTCTCAGAGTTGACTGAGGGTCACATGACCTGTGATGTCAGCTTATCTCCCTGGTCTGTGATGTTTCGTGTACAAGCCTCAGAGTTCAGATAACAGTCTGTACACGAGACGTCACTGGCCACGCCCCCTTTCTTTGCTGGGCTCTTGCTATCTGCTCTCTCCCTGGATTCCTTCAGATAAAACATTAACCCATTCAGCCAGAACACACTGAGGGCTCAAGGCTTTACAACAAATAGTAGCTGCAGCAGTGAGAGGAGACAAATGCTGGGCAAGGAGCTATAGAAGAATTGTATTGTACAAGAACAGGTAGGGAGAATTTCCTGTGTGTATCAGCAGTGTCATTGTACAGCTGGGACTTGTAGTCCTACACATACAACATGCTGCTGAGTATTCCTGCAGACAGACATGTCACTCAGCACTTGTATTCACTCCCTTTGCAGAGAAGGGGGGGGGGGGCTGAGATTGTTATTGCATGTAAACAAAGGCCAGAAGAGAACCAGGGAAATGAGGAAATATAAATTTTTATAGATTTTTTTTTTTTTTTTTTTGCCTAAAACTTGCTTAACTTAGTTGTATATTGCTGTCCATCAGATTTACAGTGCTATATTTTTTTTTTCATAACTTGGACAACCCCTTTAAGGCTCTTTCAGAGGAGCAAGTCCTATTGGGAAATCGCGCTCCATATCTGAGTGTGATTCCTTGTTATGGACACTGCTCGTTTGACAAGAGTGCACTGCATTAGGCTAGGGCTACACGGCGACATTGGTACGCAATGAATGTTGCACAACATTTTTTGTAATGATAGTCAATGGTGTTGCACTGTGATGTGACATACTGAGTCTTCGCTTGATGTTTTTTTTCAACTGTCTTGTTGCAGTCACAGCATGTCACCATTGACTATAATTTAAAAAAAAAAGTGACACATGTCGATGTGTAGCTATAGCTTTAGGGCTGTATTACACCTACAGATTGTGACAGATTTTTTTGACCAATCATTGGTCAGATGGTCATTTGGACACCAAATATTGGTCTGATTGGACAGAGTTTGGTCAGTTAATCAGTTGGTGTAATACATTCTTTGTACTGATTTATACTATTGTGTCACTGCATGATATGTATCTACTGAATTATACTGACAACATTATGTCAGTATGATCCTGTAGAAGGAAGTTCATGCAGAGATGCACAGCATTATAAATCAGTATAGTGCTGTGCTCTCCTGTGAAATGAGCAGTGTCCAAAATGTGGAATTGCGCTCGCACACAGTGCATGGTTTCCGCACAGGACACATTCGTCTGAAACTAGCCTAAGAGTGTCCATTCACAGTAGATGGAATTTGATTAACTTCTTTCACGCATGCGCTGTACATATGTGGCACAGGAGGAAGTGACTGCCGACCACGCACCTTACATGTATGGGGTGCAGATCAAGCGGGAGCAAAAACTTGATCAGCGGCAGGAGCCTAACTATTACTGACAGCAGGATCCCTCCTGTATCCACCAGCATCACTCAAAATGCCGTTGACCTTTGGTTAACCCATTAGATGCTGCTGTCAAACCTGACCACAACATCTATGGTGTTTGCAGCAGGTGGGGGTTCCCTCTCATCCTGTTGGGTCCTTCTCTGCCATCATGGGGTCTTGATGGTTGCTATGGCAGCCTGCCAGCTACCCCCCAGACTGGTTCTCATAGGCGCGCTGCCAGTGTGTTACAAAGTGTAGCACAGTTCAAAAATATTGTACAGCATTGAAACAGGGATCAAACCCTGAAAAGTTGATGTCCCAAAGTTAAAAAAAAAAACACACTTTCCACTCATCGAACTATGTACACGTTAAGTATCTGTAATGACTGGCTCCATAAAATATCACATGATCTACTCAGGTGAATGCTATAAAAATAAAACGTGTCAAAATACCATTTTTTTTTTTTTTTTTTTGTTCATATTTACTTACAAAAAGTGTAATAGAAAATTCAGCTTTGTAATGAAGTGAACCCTCATTGGTAAACAAAGATGCGTTAAAAAATTACGCCAAATGTGCGTATTCAGCGCTGAGTTTAAGCATTTTTTTTTCATCAGTTGTGTGAACTTGCCCTTAGGCTACCTGCACACAGTGTATGGCCACATGTGGGGTGTTACCGTACTAAGGAGAAAATGGATAACAAATTGTAGAGTCCTTTTTCTCATGTTACCGTTTATGGAAATGTGTTTCCATGTGTTTTTAAATTATATGAAATGCCTTTGGGGCAAAGCGCTCAGTATACTCCTCAAGAATATATTGGTGTCTCTTCAAATGTGACATGGTGCCCAAAAAACCATTCCGGCAAGATCTGCCTGCCAAAAACTATGGGGTTCACTTACTATACCGAAATACGCCTAAATTAGGCATATTTCAGGCACAGATGGCGGTGCAACGGTTAGTCTAAAATCGTGAGTGGGCAAGAGGATGGGCCGTCGGACCCGTCTCATTTATCATTCTCTATGCCTGTTTTAGGCATAGAAAATGATCAAAATGTAAGACAGCTTATAAAATATATACATACAGTACAGACCAAAAGTTTAGACACACCTTCTCATTCAAAGAGTTTTCTGTATTTTCATGACTGAAAATTGTAGATTCACACTGAAGGCATCAAAACTATGAATTAACACATGTGGAATTATATACTTAACAAAAAAGTGTAAAAACAACTGAAAATATGTCTTATATTCTAGGTTCTTCAAAGTAGCCACCTTTTTGCTTTGATTGCTCCTTTGCACACTCTTGGCATTCTCTTGATGAGCTTCAAGAGGTAGTCACCTGAAATGGTTTTCACTTCACAGGTGTGCCCTGTCAGGTTTAATAAGTGGGATTTATTGCCTTATAAATGGGGTTGGGACCATGAGTTGTGTTGGGCAGAAGTCAGGTGGATACACAGCTGATAGTCCTACTGAATAGACTGTTAGAATTTGTATTATGGCAAGAAAAAAGCAGCTAAGTAAAGAAAAACGAGTGGCCATCATTACTTTAAGAAATGAAGGTCAGTCAGTCCGAAAAATTGGGAAAACTTTGGAAGTGTCCCCAAGTGCAGTCATAAAAACCATCAAGCGCTACAAAGAAACTGGCTCACATGAGGACCGCCCCAGGAAAGGAAGACCAAGAGTCACCTCTGCTGCGGAGGATAAGTTCACCCGAGTCACCAGCCTCAGAAATAGCAGGTTAACAGCAGCTCAGATTAGAGACCAGGTCAATGCCACACAGAGTTCTAGCAGCAGACACATCTCTACAACTACTGTTAAGAGGAGACTGTGTGCAGCAGGCCTTCATGGTCAAATAGCTGCTAGGAAACCACTGCTAAGGACAGGCAACAAGCAGAAGAGACTTGTTTGGGCTAAAGAACACAAGGAATGGACATTAGACCAGTGGAAATCTGTGCTTTTGTCCAAATTTGAGATCTTTGGTTCCAACCACCGTGTCTTTGTGCGACGCAGAAAAAGTGAACGGATGGACTCTACATGCCTGGTTCCCACTGTAAAGCATGGAGGAGGAGGTGTGATGGTGTGGGGCTGCTTTGCTGGTGACACTGTTGGGGGTTTATTCAAAATTGAGGGCATACTGAACCAGCATGGCTACCACAGCATCTTGCAGCGTAATGCTATTTCATCCGGTTTGCGTTTAGTTGGACCATCATTTATTTATCAACAGGACAATGACCCCAAACACACCTCCAGGCTGTGTAAGGGCTATTTGACAAAGCAGAAGAGTGATGGGGTGCTACGCCAGATGACCTGGCCTCCACAGAGTCCGCAGAGTGATGGCAAAAGGGCCAATAAGTGCTAAGCATCTGTGGGAACTCCTTCAAGACTGTTGGAATACCATTTCAGGTGACTACCTCTTGAAGTTCATCAAGAGAATGCCAAGAGTGTGCAAAGCAGTAATCAAAGCAAAAGGTGGCTACTTTGAAGAACCTAGAATATAAGACATATTTTCAGTTGTTTCACACTTTTTTGTTAAGTATATAATTCCACATGTGTTAATTCATAGTTTTGATGCCTTCTATGTGAATCTACAATTTTCATAGTCATGAAAATACAGAAAACTCTTTGAATGAGAAGGTGTGTCCAAACTTTTGGTCTGTACTGTATATATAGTTGTACTTTGCACCATATAAAATGGCTGAGTGTATGTTTACTGCAGAGGAGGCATACGCATTTATCTGTTCTGATACAGAAAGTGCAAGCTAGACCGAACAGTTTCAAATTTTGTCATCGTCCACTAACACTAGTGATGACGAGCCACAGCAAAGTTGCAGATGAGACTCTTTGCCTGGCACTAGCGACATTAACCCCGATTGGATGCCCACATGCTCCATCTGTTCCAGAATTTAATTCTGTCACAGGCATCCGTTATGGGGTTTAGGGCGGTGTACTTTAAAAAAAAAAATCTTATCAGAAGTACTTATACATTTGATGGTTGAGCAGACCAATTTATACACTGCTCAATTCATCGCTAGTCACCCCACCTCATATTATACCAAGAATGGCGTATGATGCCTTCTTGTTGTGACGGACATTTTAGAGGGAGTCTTTCACCTGTTTTTTACCTACAAAACTAACAGGACTGCCCCACAGAAGGTTGTAGACACATCTCAGACATACCTGTTTGCACTTTGTGTCTGTATTACATGTCCAGGAAAAGCACTTTTATGCTGCTGGAAAACAGCTCCCAAGTGCCCAGCTGAAAGTGAAAAAACAGCTTTCTCTCCCGACTGTATTTCTAACAGCCATATCTTCTGATATACTGGATATAATGCTGAGATTATGGTATCGTTTGAAAGCTTGAAAAAAAAAATCTTATTGGTCATCTGATGTCTTGTACGATACCCCCATGTACAGGGAAGTAATGACAAGACAGCGATTTGAGACAATACTGTGATTTCTGCACTTCGCTGACAACACACAGTGCCCCCCACGTGAAGACCCCAGCTTTGACAGGCTTTATAAAATTAGGCCCCTTATATAGTATTTAAATGAAAAACTTAGAGGCTTACACCCCAGAAAAAAACATTGCTGTGGATGAGTCACTTGTCCTTTTTAAAGGCAGGCTTCAATTTCGCCAATATTTGCCAAGGAAGAGGGCATGATTTGGGCTAAAAATTTATAAGCTCTGTGAGAGCGAATCTGGGTACACCTCAGAAAGACAGTGGCCATGTGCCAGCATATGCCGCCATCAAAGAGGCCTGTTCAAGCCTTTAGTCAACCAAAAATTGAAGCCTGGGGAAATAAAGGGCCTTTGCAATGGGGACATCTTACTTGTAAAATATCGAGACAAAAAAGATGTCCTCATAATGACCGCTATACACCCAGATAGTAGCAGCCTTATTCCTGTGCGTGGCACAAATACCACCGTGTGTAAACCTGTCTCCATACTGGATTATAATAAAAAATATGGGTGGGGTGGACCTTTGCAGACCAATTGCTGCAGCCCTGTAGCGTGGCCAGGAAATCCCGCATTTGGTATAAGAAACTTGCAGCCCATCTTATGCAAGTATAATTCTTTTGTTATGTTCCAAAAAGCAGGGAACCAAGGAACATCTCTTGAATTTCAAGAACAAATCATTAAAAATTTAATTTTTGGAGAGAAGGGCCAAGAAAGTAGTGGGATAGCATCATCTAGTCATGCCAGCAGAATTATCCCAGGGCAACAATTCCCATCAGAGGTGTCCTCTACTGCAATAAAAAGCAGAGCCCAAAAGAGATGTAAGGTCTGTTATAAGAACGGAATACGGCGGGAGACCATATATCAATGTGACACCTGTCCAGATAAGCCTGGACTTTGCATTAGGCAGTGTTTCTGCATTTATTATACTTCCCTAGATTATTAATTTAATCAATTTTTTATTTTTTTTATTTTTTTTACTTTTATGCACTTTTGGCCATTTTTAATTTATTATGCAATCCATTGGTTTTTAACATGCCACATTTCATTATATTAGCCTATTGTAATTTGGAAAATTAGACAAACTCCAAAATTTAAAAATTCTCATTATACCCCTAGACCAGTGGTTCTCAACTCCAGTCCTCGGGACCCACCTGCCAGTCAGGATTTAGGAATATCCCACAGAATGAATACCTGTGGTAAGTCCTGATGGATGGACGCTAATTATATCAGCTGGTCTAAACTAAGGAAATCCTGAAAACCTGACTGGCAGGTGGGTCCCGAGGACTGGAGTTGAGAACCACTGCCCTAGACGAATACCGTAAAATAATAAAATTTTCCCCTCCTCCACGACAGCACCACAGAGAGAGGATCCACCCCCAGGGACAGGAAACCTACAGAATAAAAAGGTGGAGTCTTCTGTGTCACCTCAGTGGTTTCCTGTTCCTGGAGTGGGAGACCTACAGTATTCCTTTTCAGGTCCTGGCCACGGTCTTGCATTATCCTAGGGTGTCCCCTAGAGGACTTGCGGTTACCTGCTTGGTCCATCTCGCGGCGGTTGCTGGCTATAAGGGGTGGGAGGTTCCAGGGGGCTCTCCTTGTTCTCCAGCGGGTGCGTGTGCATCTCCGGGGGAGTAATGCCACGCGAAGAGGCTCTGGCGTGCGGCCGGAAGTGAAGATGAATTTGCCTTGGTGACTGTGGATCGCCTTTCTGGTGCTGCCCGGTGCAAGTGACGTACTTCCGGTTGCGCATCCCGGAGGAATGACGTGCTTCTGGTCCACATGTACTTACTAGCACTGGGGCCTGGGAACGCTGGAGCTGTGTGGCGTGCTTCCAGGTTCCCAGAGCGCTTTCTATTCCCTACACTGCTGGCGGTATGGAGGAGGTTTTATGGGGATAAATGAACATGGTCTCCAAGCAGCTTGCCTGTGGAAGGTATATCAGGCTGATCATATTTTTATGGCAGACATCGTATTCTCTCCTTGGGGCATTAACCTTTGAATTGCCATGGAGGAGGATAAAACCCAGGAATCTGCAGAAAGAGATCCTGTGACTCCGGTTTCGGTACTTTGAACAAAGATATTGCCGGGTGAGTGTTATGCTATGGTCATTATCCTGATGTTATTCTTGTTGATGTCTGTTTCCTTTAGGCCAAGCCCAACAAAGTTTTGACCAAAAGGAAAAATAGAGAATGTGCCTTATGCAGAACGGTTCTGCCTTCATCCTACGATAAGAAATTGTCAGTCCTGTATTGATCGTACTGTTGCTGAAGAATCCCCCTCATTTCTAAAAAAATATTAAAACATTAATCAGGTCAGAAGTTAAGAATTCCCTTAAATCTACTAAGAAAGGAAAATCTAAGGGAAGATTAATCATTCAAGATGACTACTCTTTTGATAGTGAATCACCTTTAGAAGATGTTTCTTCAGAAGAGTCCTTGTCCACTGAAGAGGATATTGGTAGAACATGTTTTCCTCCGGAAGATACGGAGAAGCTATTCAAAGCAATTAGAGCAACTATGAAGTTAGAAGAAGAAAAAATTGATAAATCTGTGGGGGATTCCATGTTTGAAGGCCTGCAAGATAAAAAACTCAGTCAATTCCAGTTTCCGGCACTTTCCTTTTCCTTTCCATAGCGCCGAGGGTGTTTACAAAGGTGGTAGCAGACATGGCATCGTTCATAAGGTTGAAGAACATATTGTTGATCAATTATTTGGACGACTTTTTGATCATAGCAAAGTGTTATCAAGATTGCGAATTGGCAGTTCTGGAAGTGAGGAAGACGTTCGAACAGTTGGGTTGGATTATAAACGAGCCAAAGTCCAGACCCATTCCTCAACATAGGCAGAGATTCCTAGGCCTCATTCTGGATTCAGTGACACAGAGGGTATTCCTTCCAGAGGAAAAGATTGGGAAAATTCAGTCTCAATTACACTCCCTGACATCCCACTCATTGTCAATAAGGAAGGCCATGTCTGTCCTGGGGTTATTGGTATCTTGCCTCCCTGCGGAGAAGTGGGCACAATTCCATCTACGTCCATTACAAATGGAAATCTTGTCGGCTTGGAAGAAAACCAAAGGTCGCCTAGAGAAGAGGATAAGAATCTCTCAGATGACTCTAAATTCTCTAGTCTGGTGGAAGAAAAAAGCTCACCTGATTCAGGGTATCCCTTGGTCTTATCCAGATCCAATGGTGCTAACAACGGACGCAAGTCCCTGGGGGTGGAGGACGCGTATTCTAAACCTCAACTTTCAGTGTTCATCGACTCAGGAAGAGAAGAAATTCTCCTCTAACAGAAAAGAACTCCGAGCAGTCAGATTGGCCCTGCAGGCATCTCGGGGTCTGTGGAATTCAAATTACTTGAGTTTTTTCGGACAACAGAACTACAGTAGCCTACATAAGTCATTAGGGAGGAACAAGATCGGTATCCCTTTGTTTGGAGGCGAAGCTCCTGCTTTAGTATGTGGAGAAGAAAGTGTGTCACATATCAGCGCTGCACATAAAGGGAACAGAAAACTTACAAGCAGATTATCTGAGCAGACGTTAATTAAAACAGGGAGAATGGTCTCTAAACAAGTCGGTCTTCTTAAAGATCACGGATCTCTGGGGGATGCCGTCAATAGATCTTTTCGCCTCCAGTCTGAACAAAAAAAGTAGCAAGGTTCTGCTCCCTCAATCCAAAGGAATCCCCTATGGGGTGGACGCCCTTCAGATGAAGTTGGATTTTCAGTTGGCGTATGCCTTTCCCCCGTTTCAACTTCTGAGAAAAATCAGGAAAGACAGGGCGAAAGTTATCCTAATTTCCTCCTTTTGGCCCAGAAGGGCATTGTTTACTCTTCTCTGCTCAATGGCAGTTGCGGATCCCTGGATTTTGCAGGAGACCCCGGACTTCTTGTCACAAGGTTCGGTTCTTCATCCTCAGGTCAGGGGTCTTTGGCTGACTGCATGGATCTTGAAAGGGTCTTATTAATTAAAGTTTTTTCGCAGGATCTGGTGGCTACTTTGCTAAAAAGTAAAAAGAAGGTGACGTGTGCGATTTATGCTAAGATCTGGAGGAAATTCATGCAGTGTTACAACCTTGATCCTAATGATTTACCATCTTCCATTTCTGTTGTGCAAATTCTTGAGTTCCTGCAGAAAGGTCTTTCTATGCAGAAAGGCCAGTGCCAGACAGCTGCTGCCAAGGCCAATAAGATAATGGGTTGCTTCAAAAGGGGCATAGATGCCCGTGATGAGAACATAGTCCTGCCACTTTACAAATCACTAGTCAGACCACACATGGAGTACTGTGTACAGTTCTGGGCTCCTGTGAACAAGGCAAACATAGCAGAGCTGGAGAGGGTTCAGAGGAGGGCAACTAAAGTAATAACTGGAATGGGTGGACTACAGTACCCAGAAAGATTATCAAAATTAGGGTTATTCACTTTACAAAAAAGACTGAGGGGAGATCTAATAACTATGTATAAATATATCAGGGGTCAGTACAGAGATCTCTCCCATCATCTATTTATCCTGAGGACTGTGACTGTGACGAGGGGACATCCTCTGCGTCTGGAGGAAAGAAGGTTTGTACATAAACATAGAAGAGGATTCTTTAGAGTAAGAGCAGTGAGACTATGGAACTCTCTGCCTGAGGAGGTGGTGATGGTAAGTTCACTAAAAGAGTTCAAGAAGGGCCTGGATGTATTTCTGGAGGGTATTATAGGTTATAGTTACTAGAGATGGGTTGTTGATCCAGGGAGTTATTCTGATTGCCTGATTGGAGTCGGGAAGGAATTTTTTCCCCCTAAAGTGAGGAAAATTGGCTTATACCTCACAGGGGTTTTTTTTTGCCTTCCTCTGGATCACCTTGTAGGAAAACAGGCCGAACTGGATGGACAGATGTCTTTTTTTCGGCCTTACAAACTATGTTACTATGTTACTATGGGCCTAGCTAAAAATACCCTAAAAGTGCATGTTTCTGCCCTTTCTATATTATTTGACCAAATTCTTGTTAGCAACCCTTGGGTTGTAAGATTTTATTTTTTTTTTAAGGCTACAGAGAAGAGTTCTCCAGCCCCGAGTCCAAAAATCCCTCCGTGGGATCTAAATGTGGTCCTAAAGGCCTTAACTGGTAAACCCTTTGAGCCAATCGGTACCTGTGATATTAAACACCTTACATTGAAGTGGATCCTTTTAGTGGCTCTTACATCGGCCCGCAGGATTTCTGAAATTCATGCCATTTCTAAAAATCCTCCTTTCACGACCATTCTGGAGGACAGGGTGATTATAAAACCTAATCCTGCATTCTTGCCCAAGGTCTCCTCGCAGTTCCATAGAACTCAAGAAATCATTCTTCCCTCCTTTTGTAATCCTAAATCCCCTAAGGAGGAGGAATTTCATTCCTTGGATGTGAGGAGATGTCTGTTGCAATATCTGGAATGTACCAGTCAATGGAGAAAGTCTTCAGCCTTGTTTGTTCTATTCTAGGGTCCAAACAAGGGTATGAAGGCTACTAAAAGTTCCTTAGCCAGATGGATAAGAATGGGTATCTCTCTGGCTTACAGGGAATCTGGTCTCTCTCCTCTGGTGATGGTTAAAGCCTATTCTACACGCTCTGTGTCTACTTCTTGGGCAGAGAGATCTTCTGCCACCATTGAGCAAATCTGTAAGGCTGCCACGTGGTCTTCTCCTTCCACTTTTTTCCGTCACTACCGGTTGGATCTTCTTTCCTCTAATGACCTGTCCTTTTGGTAGAAAAGTCCTTCAAGTGGTGGTCCCTCCCTAAGGAAGTTCTTTCTCTGTAATTCTCTCTGTGGTGATGTCGTAGGGGAGGAGAAAAATGATGATTACACTTACCAGTAATCGGATTTTCCAGACCCCACGACAGCACCCTCCCGGTTTTCTTCTGGGTTCTTCTGTCTCACTTAGGTGTAGCAAAAAAAAAAAAAAAAAAAAGTTTATGTTTTGGTAATGTAATAGATTAACTAGGTTTGGAGTCCCTCTCTTGCTCAAACCACTGAGGTGGGAGAGGAGGCTCCACCTTTTTATTCTGTAGGTTTCCTGTCCCTGGGGGTGGATCCTCTCTCTGTGGTGCTGTTGTGGGGTCTGGAAAATCTGATTACCGGTAAGTGTAATCATCATTTTTCACTACACCCCTAGATGAATACTTTAGGGAGTGGGGTTTCCATTGTGGGGTACCTCAGGGTACCTTCAAATGCAACACAGCGCCTGGAAATTATTCCAGTGAAATCTGCCCTCCAAAAGCCATATTGTGCTCCATCTGTTCTAAGCTCTACCGTACGCCCATACAGTAGTCGACAACCACATATGGGGTGTTACTGTAAACTGCAGAATCAGGGTAATAGATATTGTAATAAGTAATATTGAGTTTAGTTTGGCTGTTTGTATTTAGAAAAATGTCCAAATTTAAATTTCTCTACTTTTAAAATACGTAGTATTACCTCTAGAAATAGTTATTACTTTACGTTCCCCATATGTCATTTTCAAGATGATCCAAACATAAAGTAGACATTTTATTTGTTTGGGACATAAGAAGGCTTAGAAGTTTAGAAGCAAATTGTGAAATTTTTCAAAAAATTTCCAAAACTCACTTTTTAATTACCAGTTCAGGTCTGAAGTCACTTTGTGAGGCTTACAGTACAGACCAAAAGTTTGGACACACCTTCTCATTCAAAGAGTTTTCACACAGAAGGCATCAAAACTATGAATTAACACATTTGGAATTATATACTTAACAAAAAAGTGAGAAACAACTGAAAATATGTCTTATATTCTAGGTTCTTCAAAGTAGCCACCTTTTGCTTTGATTACTGCTTTGCACACTCTTGGTATTCTCTTGATGAGCTTCAAGAGGTAGTCACCTGAAATGGTATTCCAACAGTCTTGAAGGAGTTTCCAGAGATGCTTAGCACTTGTTGGCCCTTTTGCCTTCACTCTGTGGTCCAGCTCACCCCAAACCATCTCGATTGGGTTCAGGTCTGGTGACTGTGGAGGCCAGGTCATCTGGCATAGCACCCCATCACTCCCCTTCTTGGTCAAATAGCCCTTACACAGCCTGGAGGTGTGTTTGGGGTCATTGTCCTGTTGACAAATAAATGATGGTCCAACTAAACGCAAACCGGATGGAATAGCATGCCGCTGCAAGATGCTGTGGTAGCCATGCTGGTTCAGTATGCCTTCAATTTTTAATAAATCCCCAACAGTGTCACCAGCAAAGCACCCCCACACCATCACACCTCCTTCTTCATGCTTCACGGTTGGAACCAGGCATGTAGAGTCCATCCGTTCACCTTTTCTGCGTCGCACAAAGACACGGTGGTTGGAACCAAAGATCTCAAATTTGGACTCCTCAGACCAAAGCACAGATTTCAACTGGTCTAATGTCCATTCCTGCTGCACACAGTCTCCTCTTAACAGTAGTTGTAGAGACGTGTCTGCTGCTAGAACTCTGTGTGGCATTGGCCTGGTCTCTAATCTGAGCTGCTGTTAACCTGTGATTTCTGAGGCTGGTGACTCAGATGAACTTATCCTCCGCAGCAGAGGTGACTCTTGGTCTTCCTTTCCTGGGGCGGTCCTCATGTGAGCCAGTTTCTTTGTAGCGCTTGATGGTTTTTATGACTGCACTTGGGGACACTTCCAAAGTTTTCCCAATTTTTCGGACTGACTGACCTTCATTTCTTAAAGTAATGATGGCCACTCGTTTTTCTTGGCTGCTTTTTTTCTTGCCATAATACAAATTCTAACAGTCTATTCAGTAGGACTATCAGCTGTGTATCCACCTGACTTCTGCCCAACACAACTCATGGTCCAAACCCCATTTATAAGGCAAGAAATCCCACTTATTAAACCTGACAGGGCACACCTGTGAAGTGAAAACCATTTCTGGTGACTACCTCTTGAAGCTCATCAAGATAATGCCAAGACTGTGCAAAGCAGTAATCAAAGCAAAAGGTGGCTACTTTGAAGAACCTACAATATAAGACATATTTTCAGTTGTTTCACACTTTTTTGTTAAGTATATAATTCCACATGTTATGTGTTCATAGTTTTGATGCCTTCAGTGTGAATCTACAGTTTTCATAGTCATGAAAATACAGAAAACTCTTTGAATGAGAAGGTGTGTCCAAACCTTTGGTCTGTACTGTATATAATAGAAACCACCACAAATTACCCATTTTAGAAACTACACCACTCAAGGTATTCAAAACTGATTTTATAAATTGTTTTTTTTTTTTTTTTTTTTTTGTCCAGTAACAAAGCAAGGGTTAACAGCCAAACAAAACAATATTTATTCTGTAGTTTACAGAAACAGCCTATTTGTGATTGTAAACTGCTGTATGGGCACTTGGCTGCAGAAGGAAAGGAATGCCATGTGGTTTTTGAAGGGCAGATTTCACTAGGAAAAAAGTTGTCATGTCACATTTGAAGATGCACCACTAGAGTAGAAACTCCAAAAAAGTGACCCCATTTTGGAAACTATGGGATAAGGTGGCAGTTTTGTTGGTTCTATTTTAGGGTACATATCATTGTTTTGTTGCTCTATATTACACTTTTTGTGAGGCAAGGTAACAAAAAATAGCTGTTTTGGCATAGTTTTTTTTTGTTTTTTTTTGTTACTTACAACGTTCATCTGGCAGGTTAGATCATGTGCTATTTTTCTAGAGCAGGTTGTTAATGTGGCAATATCTAATATGTATTTATTTATTTATTTTTTTTAATTTACGTTTTACACAATATTTCTGAAACAAAAAAAAATCATGTTTTAGGGTCTCCATAGTCTGAGAGCCATAGTTTTTGTATATTTTGGGTGATTGTCTTATGTAGGGGCTCATTTTTTTGCGGGATGAGATGACGGTTTGATTGGTACTATTTTGGGGGGGGGGGGTGTGACCTTTTTGATCACTTGTTATTACACTTTTAGTGATGTAAGGTGACAAAAAATGGCTTTTTTACACCGTTTTTATTATATTTTTTTCTACTGTGTTCACATGAGGGGTTAGCTCATGTGATATTTTTATAGAGCTGGTTTTTACGGACGCGGCGATACCAAATATGTCTGTTTTTTTGTTTTGTGTTTTCTGATCCCCTCTGCAATACATTACAATAAATCGTTTATTGCAATGTATTGGCTGTCAGCTTCGATGCTCAATGGCTGGATCTCACAGGCTTCTGTAGAAGGCAGCCCAATTCCAATGGAAGGCATCGGGGCTGCCTTCTGTGACATTGGGTCCCTGTCACTGCAGCGCTTTGAGTGCAGCATACCAGACCTTAACACACCGGCATCATATGCAGCCGGGGTCCAGCTATCTGTGACTCCTGGACCCCTGCCGCAGATCAGGCGGGTGCATCTCTTGCCTCTTGGCTTTGGGGCCTGGTTGCCTGTCTCTTGGCTTCAGGCTGCATGCCTTTTGATCTTATGTTGGCTTCACTAAATCCGATGTCTGGCTGATCTCCTGTGTGGCTCTGTCTGTCTGGCTGAACATTTTTTCATCTATGCCTATGCCTGTTTGGTTGATCAGATGTCTATCTATGCTTGCTTAGCTGAATGTCTTGCATCTATACCTGCTTCGTTTAAAGCCTGGTCTGCTGAGCTCCTGTGCGTCTATGCCTGGTTGGTTGAACGCTTGTGCATCTATGCCTGGTCAGCTGACTGCCTTTTGAGTCTGTGCCTGCGCGGCTGGCTTTGCCTGTCTAGCTGCCTGCCTTTGAGTTTCTGTCTGTTTGGGGCTGCCTTTCTGGATGACTGCCTTTTGAGTATATCCCTGGCTGGCTGGTTTCCCTGGGGTCCATGCCTAGGAAATCATGGCTGTGGTATTAAAAATAAATAAATAAACAAAAATAGTCAGTCTTTGTGACAGGGTGACTATTTTCATGGCCTCATGTACCCATGGATCTGATTGCTTTTCGTTATGCTTGCTCGGTATGACTGCTCCTCCAGCTTTGTATTGTAGCTGTCTGCTTCTGGACATATCTAGTGCATCTGTGTTTGTTCAGCTGCTTACTTTGCATGGGCCTTGTCTGCATGGTTGGCGGCTTCTGCGGCTCTGTCTGCTTGGTTAGCTACTTCAGTTGCCAGGTCTATGTGGCTGGCGGCTTGTGCCACTGTGTCATGATTATAACAGTATCTGGATGACGGTACCTGGCTCTGAGTGGGTGTCGGTGACCAGCTGTGCCTGTGATTCCACCATGTCTTGGTGGCGGTCTACCTCAATGGCTATGCCTGCATGGTGAACTGGTTCTGTGGCTATGACTGATTTACACTTTGTAGTTTAATGATCTACAATAAGGATAGCACACCAACAAAGCCCTATTATGCTCCTAGTGGAGAATGAGAAGCTGGGCTGGACCAGATGGTTTGGAGCACTATAAGTCTCCTAGTTGGGAGGACCATGTTGTTTGGATGGCCTACAAGGCATATGGCGTACCAACAAAGCCCTATTTTGCTCCTGGTTTGGAGTAAGAAGATGGGCTGTTCCATTTAGTCTGGATGGCCTACAGTAGGTATTGCTCACCAGCAAAACCCTATAAATACTTGCCTCTGATCTAGATCTTCCCAGGGAGTCCCTGGAGGGTCAACGGTTGTCTGCTGGGGTCCTTCGTGCGGTAGTTTCCGGTGGTAAGGGTCCCTTAGGAGGTTTGAAGGGTCCAGGTGGCTTTTTGAACCTCTTGTAGCAGATCCGTGGGCTCCTCCAGACATCGGATTGATCAGCTGAGAACATTTGGAGATTTGGGCATCTGAAGTTCCTCTGGTACTCCAGGGGACACAGAGTGGGAGTGTGCCGGGTGAGTTCCCCGCCACGCGCTCCCTGAAGATTCAACAGTTCAGGTGGCATACCTTGGAAGGGTCTCTCCTGGCATCTGTCTCAGAATATAATGTGCACCAAAGAGTTGGTGTTCAGCAATCATCTTCAGTTTGATCTTTCTACGTCAAGATAAGTACTTCTCTAAGATGTTTTGTTAAATCTGTTATGATTAATGTTAACACTTGAGAAACCATATAAGATTTTCCTGGGTTTAAGGTATAATGTTGAAATTGCTAGGTTAGGAGTGGTTTGTTCCCACTTTTTTGGTTTGGGCCTCTTGTTAGCCTTTTGGGTCGTCTTACCTTAAGATTACCTTTCAAGCACCGTCCCTCCCTAGGGGTGTTTTTTTTTTTTTTTTTTTTTTTATCTCTGGGATTTGTTCTCTCTATGGTTCTGTCATGAGTGAAGGGAAAAATGACAATTATACTTACTGGTAATTGGGTTTTCCATAACCCATGACAGCACCCCTCTAATTCCCCCCTGGTGCTTATGGATGATGAGAATTGTTTGTCTTACAAGTAAAAAGGAGGCTATAAGAATTCTATTTAGTACGGCTCCTACTGATCTACTCTGTAATCAACACTAAAGGAGGAAGAGGGTGTTCCCTTTTTGATTGCTCTGGGGCTTACTGTCCAGCACGGCCAGGTACGGGTTTTCCGAATTTCCAGAATTTCCATGTGGATTTAAGAAAATCTTTGTTCTTCTGCACCAAATCCAAACCAAAATTGGAATTGCGTTACATGTGGATTTTGATGCGGTTTTGCCCCTTTCTCACCCTTTGCATTGCAAAACGTGAAAACTGCAGAAATAATTGACATGCTCCATATTTCAAAATCCACGTGGCAGGTCAATTTCCACATGTGAAAAAATATGCAGAGTATACATGAGATTTGTCAAATCTCATTTACTTTGCAGGTATTGTATTATGCTGTGTTTTTTCAGCACAAAAATCTGTGTGGAAAAATGCATATAATCTGTAAAGTGTGCAGTTACCCTCAAAGGGTTGTCTTTTCGGAAACAGGAGTGTACCGGTCCACTGGCCATTAAAAATGGGTACAAAGTGGCCTTTGAGGAGTTAAAACATAAATAAAATTGCCTCATCTATTTGCATGCGCAGAGGCAGGCATTCCTCCATTGATGCTGAGGGATCCATATGACGCCACTATCGGGGACATTAATTTGCAGGTTATTGTGGAATTCACTGTTAAGGAGATGGGGTACTGTGGAGATCACTAATAAAGGGGTAACCGCTGTGGAGGTTACAGATAAAGAGGCGCATACAGCATATGTGTGTGTGTGTATATATACACATACAGTGTGTGTGTGTGTGTGTGTGTGTGTGTGTGTGTGTATATAATACACACTGTACAGCTGTGCAGACTATGTTGATGCAATATAAACAACTGAAAATGATACAACATGGTATGTCTAACTTTTGTAAGTAAAGTTAATTTTTTCATATGTTTGTGAAAGTGTTTATGTGCTGTTTATTTATTTATTTTTTTTTGCTTTCAGCATTAAAATGTCATTGTGAGCACTGTATGAAGGACAATCAGACCTGTGAGACTGATGGATTGTGCATAGCAAGTCTAATAATACAAGATGGGAAAGAAACCCATAACAGCTTGTGTGCTGCCAATGCCGATCTATTTCCTGCAGACAGACCATTCATGTGTGCTTCCCACATTAATACTGAAGTATATAATGCTGCATATTGCTGTAATAAGGATTTCTGCAATACAAGAATTCCATCTCCTACGGGTAGGTAGAGAGCATAAACTCTTGTGAAAGAGAGAACTTGAACAAGTCACTAACAGTATCTGAATAGAAAAAGTATCCTTTATTAGTTTATTTTTATTTACCATTGCAGACTATAATAATATCTAATACAGTATATGTTTGTAACAGAAATACTGCCACCATGTGGTTGGATGGCATGCCATGCCATGCTAAGACATTTAGCCCCCTGTATTTTCTTTAAGAACTCTTGGGCGGACCATATCTACAGTTAGTACATCCAGTAATGTACTCAATTGGCTAATAGCCCTGGCACCACCAATATCTTCGCTCTCTTCTTCTGTATATACAGAGCTAAAAAAAATTTCTTTTGGCATCTCTGCCTTTTCCTTATCTTCAGTGACTCCCCCCCCCCCCCTTTACCATTATTTAGGAGACCTACCTGGTGTTTTAGAATTTATATATTTCAAGAATTTTTTGGGATCTCTTTTGCAACCTGCTGTAAATTTTGTATTTTTGCTCATTTTTCTACTGCTGACCTTTTCATATTATTTATATTTTTTACATGTTTCACAGTAGCTGTAAACCATATGAGGTTTAATTTTAGCCATTTACACTTGTTACCTGCAGGAATAAATTTTGCAGTGTAATTACCCAATGTAGATTTAAAGCTTTCCCATTTATTCTCTGTATTATTGTGTAACAATAGATATTCCAAAAACATACCTTGATATGCTGCCTGCCCTTTTTAAAATTCAGTGTTTTTGCTCTTCCAGCCAGAGTTTTATTTTTTTATTTTATGGTTCAGGGGGTATATACCGTATTTTCCATTACTCCCCATGACAGCACCTGTGAGAGGCCATTCCCCATCCAAACAGGAACTTCCAAGATGTTTTAAAAGGATTCGCCTCATGCTCCTCCTCAGTTTTCTGTCCATACATCAAGTTTGGAACTCTCCAGGATCCAGTTTGGGGCTGCAGGATCTCTGATTATTCTGACACCAAAGGGAGATTACCTGTCGGCGTAAGTCTCCACTAGGAACCGCTGAATAGTCCGGTGTTCTTCTTTTGCCCTTTGGGGATACTTGGGGAGTCTCTTAATGTCACTTTCTGCTGCAGCTGGGCGGTGTTCTGGTGCGGGAGCGATCATTTCTCCTCCTTCCTACAGGCAGATGGAAAATGGCTGCTGTGGGAGGCAGCAGTGGTTCCGGAGCACAGCATCAGAGGGGCCCAAAAGTGACGCATGCATTCCACCTGGGAGCTGTAAATAGGGAGGAGACTTCATTGGGTAGGTGGTGCGCACCTTACAAGACATCACGCCAGCAAACCACTGAATAGTGGTGGAATTCCTTCCCTAAATTGTGATCTCCACAGCAACCACGTTGTAAGAGGGAGAGATTGGTCAACGCACTGATCGGCAGGAACATAGTTCTGATACTGGCACAATATTCCTAGTGGGGTAAGATGTGTTGTACCCCAGTATCTCTCCTGGTGTGATCCATTAACACTATCGGGCTGCAGGCTACTTTTTGGATTCTTCCAAAGTAACAGAGGAGTACTCGATTTTATCTGCTGACTAAAGCGAGTACTCATCTGCTACTTCGGAAGAATCAAAAAGTAGCCTGCAGCCAGGCTACACTGAGACCACTAGACCTGGACATATTGGGTAACCTAGATACTTATAGATTCATCCCAAAATACTGGTGGATCAACCCCACCAGAATTTCATGAGCACTTTGAGCCAATACCTCACTCTAGTATCCTATCAGATGGTAGACGTGATCTGTACATCATAGCAAAATAGTTATAGCGGTACCCTGGTAGTTTTAATGGATAACATTTGTATTTTTTACCTTTTGTTGTTAAAAGATCCGATGGATAAGAGCAGACACATATCTTGACAAAAATTGTGAAGCCTCTACTTCATACTTTAAGCCGCAACCTCAGTAGTAAGATCTCTTAACATATGGTTTACTCAATTAGAGTCTCGTATTCTGAATAAAACCCCTAGGGAACAGCTACTAGAAGCTATCCCTACCATGTCAAAGGCGGTGGATTTTATATTAGATACATCTGCAGATGCTTTAAGGTTATCCTCAAGGACGGCTGCATTTTCTAACTCTGCTACGAAATCTCTGTAGTTAAAGGCATGGAGAGGAGATGTTGCTTCTAAATTCAAACTTTTTGCTCCACCATGTCAAGAAAATTTACTCTTTGGGCCTGCCTTAGACGACATTCTGGAGAATTCATCTGGGAACATATTCAAAAAACAGAGCAAACTATTTCATTTCAGTGGAAGAAGGAAGGATCCAAAGGAACAAAAGAAAGCCGAAGAGTGGGAGAAGGGCAATAAATTGGAAGGTCTCCTCTTGAGATCCCAATCACAGTCAACAAACACTAATAGGCAGTGACGCCATGCCTCAGGTACAGGGTCGCTTTAATTTTTTCTATCGGACTTGTCAAGACATATTGGAAAGTTCTTGGCTAAGAAGTATCTTAAAGGAAAGTTACCAATGAAACTTCAAAAGTCTCCCCTTTTCTCTTCCACTATGCCCTGGACATGATCACCTAACATTGGGTCTCAGCTGTTTTTGCCTTACTGGTTATGTGTAGAATAATATCTCATAATGTCAGGGGGTTTAACTCTCCTCAAAAAAGACATAAAGCCTTTCTACAATATGATAGGCTCAAACCTGATATCATATGTATTCAGGAATCACATTTTACTCCAACTTCCTGTCCTAAATATTTCCATAGCAGACATACCTTGTTGTCACATGCACCATTCCCATCCAAAAGCAGAGGCGTTGCTATTTTTGTTAAGAACTTCCTACCCTTTCAAATTGAGTCTACTACTATAGATCCTGAAGGTAGATATAATATAGTAGTACAGTCATGGCCAAAAGTTTTGAGAATGACACAAATATTATATTTTCACATGATCTGCTGCCCTCTGGTTTTTATGTGTGTTTGTCAGATGTTTTTATCACATACAGAAATATAATTGCAATCATATTATGAGTAACAAAAGCTTATCTTGACAGTTAGAATGAGTCAATGCAGCAAGTCAATATTTGCAGTGTTGACCCTTCTTCTTCAGGACCTCTGCAATTCTCCCTGGCATGCTCTCAATCAACTTCTGGACCAAATCCTGACTGATAGCAGTCCATTCTTGCACAATCAATGCTTGCATTTTGTCAGAATTTGTAGGTTTTTGTTTGTACACCTGTCTCTTGATGATTGACCACAAGTTCTCAATGGGATTAAGATCTGGGGAGTTTCCAGGCCATGGACCCAAAATCTCTCTGTTTTTGTTCCCTGAGCCATTTAGTTATCACCTTTGCTTTATGACAAGGTGCTCCATCATGCTGGAAAAGGCATTGTTGATCGCCAAACTGCTCTTGGACGGTTGGGAGAAGTTGCTCTCGGAGGACATTCTGGTACCATTCTTTATTCATGGCTGTGTTTTTAGGCAAGACTGTGAGAGAGCCGATTCCCTTGGCTGAGAAGCAACCCCACACATGAATGGTTTCAGGATGCTTTACAGTTGGCATGAGACAATACTGGTGGTAGTGCTCACCTCGTCTTCTCCGAATAAGCTGTTTTCCAGATGTCCCAAACAATCGAAAAGGGGATTCATCAGAGAAAATGACTTTACCCCAGTCCTCAGCAGTCCACTCCCTGTACCTTTTGCAGAATATCAGTCTGTCGCTGATGTTTTTTCTGGAGAGAAGTGGCTTCTTTGCTGCCCTCCTTGAGACCAGGCCTTGCTCCAAGAGTCTCCGCCTTACAGTGCATGCAGATGCACTCACACCTGCCTGCTGCTATTCCTGAGCAAGCTCTGCACTGCTGGTAGCCCGATCCCGCAGCTGAAACACTTTTAAGAGACAGTCCTGGCACTTGTTGGTCTTTCTTGGGCGCCCTGGAGCCTTTTTGGCAACAATGGAGCCTCTCTCCTTGAAGTTCTTGATGATGCGATAGATTGTTGACTGAGGTGCAATCTTTCTAGCTGCGATACTCTTCCCTGTTAGGCCATTTTTGTGCAGTGCAATGATGACTGCACGTGTTTCTTTAGAGATAACCATGGTTAACAGAAGAGAAACAATGATGCCAAGCACCAGCCTCCTTTTAAAGTGTCCAGTGGTGTCATTCTTACTTAATCATGACAGATTGATCTCCAGCCCTGTCCTCATCAACACCCACACCTCTGTTAATGGAGCAATCACTGAAACTATGTTAGCTGGTCCTTTTAAGGCAGGGCTGCAATGATGTTGTAATGTGTTTTGGGGGATAAAGTTCATTTTCTAGGCAAATATTGACTTTGCAAGTAATTGCTGTTAAGCTGATCACTCTTTATAACATTCTGGAGTATATGCAAATTGCCATTATAAAAACTGAAGCAGTAGACTTTGTAAAAATTAATATTTGTATCATTCTCAAAACTTTTGGCCATGACTGTACAGAACCGTTCTGGATGAAAACCTGTTGGAGTCTGCAAAAGACCTGAGACTAGGATGGAGATTTATCTTCCAACAAGACAATGATCCCAAACATAAAGCAAAATCTACAATGGAATGGTTCAAAAATAAACGTATTCAGGTCTTAGAATGGCCAAGTCAAAGTCCAGACCTGAATCTAATTGAGAATATGTGGAAAGAGCTGAAAACTGCTGTTCACAAACGCTCTTCATCCAATCCCGAAGAGCTCGAGCTGTTTTGCAAGGAAGAATGGGCAAGAATGTCAGTCTCTAGATGTGCAAAACTGATAGAGACATACCCCAAGTGACTTGCAGCTGTAATCGCAGCAAAAGGTGGCGCAACAAAGTATTAATGCAAGGGGGCCGAATAATTTTGCACACCAACTTTTCAGTTTTATTATTACAAAAAAAGTTTAAATGATCCAATAAATTTTGTTCCACTTCACAATTGTGACCCACTTGTTGATTCTTCGCCAAAAATTTAAAATGTTATATCTTTTTGTTTGAAGCCTGAAATATGGCAAAAGGTTGAAAAGTTCCAGGGGGCCGAATACTTTCGCAAGGCACTGTATATCTATTAGGCCTTAAACCACCAGCATTCAACTATACAGAATATAAACTTCTTCAATTCATTCTGATGTCAGCCAGGATTCACTTAGCATCCAAATGGCATACACCCTCTCTCTCGATGTCAGCAGTTATTCATAGAATTAATACTATTGCACTGTATGAAAATCTAAATGCTACACTAAACGATACCAGGGAACGCTATTTGCAAGTATGGAACTCCTGACTGAACTGCTCCAACTCTCCTAACTTACAATATTACTTTTCTCTTACTGGATAATCTAAACTGTGGGGGACCATTTAATATATCCCTACCCCCTCTTTCCCTTCTTACCCCTGACTGGGGGAGTCCCGAAGACTGTTCCTTTCAGATATAGTTTTGACAGAATGAGACAACTCATGTTTATTGATAACTTTTTATTGTTCCATAATTGTTCCGTTCATACAATAGATTTATATACATTGTGTTCTGTACTCGAATGTACCCATAGGAGAAATATGTTTGCTAATATGTGCATTTTTGTACTGTAATTACTTATTTTGAAAAATTCCCCCTAAGAGGAATCCTCAGGACATAGAAATCAGTAATCCAATTAATCAAGAGTCCCTTGATTAATAGCAAGTCCTTTTAGGGATCCTCCTAATAATACTATATTAAAACGTAACTTTTATTAATAAGTAATAATAAAATTGCTGAAAGAGAAAACAAAATTAAAACTATCAGCTGGTCCTCGATTCCATCATTAATTTTGTGCCCACTCTGGGTCACTCTAACCACTTATGAGGAGTGTAATAGGAGTGGGAGAGCAATGATGAGGTAGGGGTTACTGTGACAATTGAGAATTTGCACCTTTGGGAAATGTCTGCTATATCAATCTCTATTTTGTCATAGAGGATATTGGAATGTAATTGACCCTGCAGATAATATGAAATGCTCTGCTTGTAGTTCACCCCTACTGAGGTGCTTATAATTCCCTTTTTCACTTTATTATTAGTTTTCCCTTGTGATATAGTCAGAAGGCAGTCTTAGAACAAGATGACAGATTTTCTCTCATCTAACGAACAAGCACCAAATTGCCTATAGGGCATCCACTAGCCAGTGATGGCTTCTCACTGGCAGTGGTTCACCCCCGCACTTAATACCTGCTAAGCCGTTGATTGTTTGGGAGCGTCTTCCTATCTGCAGGTATGTGAGTTACCAACGCTGCTTCTGTCTTGCAGCGTGGTCAATGCCCTGTATAACTTCTTCGAGAATTCTCCTATCTGACTGATCTTTCCCTCACTAGCTTCAATCCAACCACCTAAGACCTATAGCTGCCTAAAACTGAAGCGTACGTATATATCCCTGACGAAGCCGCAGTTTGCGGCGAAACATGTCGGGAGGGTTGCGTGACCTCTACCACCTCATTGCTCTCCCACTCCTATTACACTCCTCATAAGTTGTTAGCGTGACCCAGAGTGGGCACAAAATTAATGATTGAATCGAGGACCAGCTGATAGTTTTAATTTTGTTTTCTTTTTCAGCAATTTTAATTTATTACTTTTTAATAAAAGTTATGTTTTAATATAGTATTATTAGGAGGATCCCTAAAAGGACTTGCTATTGATCAAGGGAATCTTGATTAATTGGATTACTGATTTTTGTACTGTAATTATGATTTCTCCATTTTTGCAATCAACCCAATAAATACTTCTTGGAATTAAACTTCAAAAGTCCCCTGCCAAAAGAGTCAGGGTCACAGACCTAAGATCGAACTCTCCAAAAAAAATTAGCGCTGTTGGGAGAAATTATAGAGCTACTGGAAAAATTCTCTTCAGTGGTGGCTGGTGCCAGAGAACCTGATGTCAGGAGTAGAATGGTCAAGGCACAATCTAGTTCTTACCCCAGATGCGAGTCCATCAGGTTAAGGGGTGGATTCAGTCCTTGGGTACACTCTGGGTCAGTGGACATTCTCAGATCGCGAGAGAACTAAGAGCAATTATCTTTGCACTGGACTAATATATATCTCTGATAACAGACAGGAATGTGAAGATATTTTCAGACAGCACTACAGCAGTGGCATTTGTGAACAGATGGGGAAACAAGATCTTAGACATTCGTGAGCATTACTCTGAAGATCTTCATGATGGCAGAAGCAATATGTTTATACCGGTCAGCAGTTCACTTGACGGGGTCAGAAAACATTTGTGTAGACTTCTTTAGCAGACACCGAATCGGGCAGGGAAATTGGTGTCTAAAATGAGGATGTTTTCGGGCAGATAGTAGATCTGTGGGGGCCTGCCTTGATAGACCTCTTCGCTACCAGGGACAACGGGAAATGCAAAAAATTCTTCTCCCTAAATCTCAGGGATTGCCCAATAGGAATAGATGCACTGTCTGAATCCTGAGGGAGGGATCAATGCTATGCTCCCCCCCCCCCCTTCCCCCCTCTCCCTCATTATGTGTCCTGCCCAATCATTCAAAAGATCAGGAAGGAAAAGGCAACGGTAATTCTGATTGCCCCATATTGGCCGAGGAGATTGTCGCTCACATGGTTGAGGAAGTTATTCCTGTCCAACCCCTGGGTTCTACTGGAGAGACAGGAGTTATTATTCAGGGTCCTCTTTTGTATCTGGAGGTTTAAAAGCTGCATCTGACAGCCTGGATTTTGAGAGGCATTTCTTAAGATCTAGAGGTTTTTCTGAACAAGATATCAACTTATGGCCTCTCACAGGTACTGTCATGGGCTCTTGGAGAACAGATTGCTAGTAAGTATAATTTAAGTGTTTTTGCCCTAGAAGACGCAATTAGGTTTTTCAGAGGAGGAAATAAATATCTTTTTCTTCAGACCTCAGCTCAGAGCCCCATTTAGACCCATCGGACCCCAGTCTGACCTCAGATCAGACTGGCATGTTAATAAGATCCCTTTTTCAGACACTGAGATCAGACTCTCACTGTTAAGACTCAGACATCAGATCAGACACAAACAATATATCAACTTGCCTCTCCTACTTCAGACGCTGCTCCAGGGATCCAGCTCTTGCTCTTCCAGCACTTCCTGCCGCTGTGCTGTGACCTGAGGCTGCTCAGCCTGAGTTTACAGCGCTCCAACGTCATCACTGTGTACACGTGTCGCACTAGCCCTCATATCACGTCTAGGCACATGCCAATGCATTTTCCTTTTCTATTGACCCTGAATTTTTTATATTTTTTAAACTTCATACATAAGAAAAAAAAATCTCAATTTCAAATACAAATGTAATGCATGATTTTTTTTTTTCTTTTTCCTTAATATTTTCCTTGCCTCTCAACATTTCCTCTCTCTGCCACTCTCCCCTCTTTTTTTTTTTTCAATAAAACCTGCTTTTGCTTATATATATATATATATATATATATATATATATATATATATATATATATATATACATACACTCACCGGCCACTTTATTAGGTACACCATGCTAGTAACGGGTTGGACCCCCTTTTTGCCTTCAGAACTGCCTCAATTCTTCGTGGCATAGATTCAACAAGGTGCTGGAAGCATTCCTCAGAGATTTTGGTCCATATTGACATGATGGCATCACACAGTTGCCGCAGATTTGTCGGCTGCACATCCATGATGCGAATCCCCCGTTCCACCACATCCCAAAGATGTTCTATTGGATTGAGATCTGGTGACTGTGGAGGCCATTTGAGTACAGTGAACTCATTGTCATGTTCAAGAAACCAGTCTGAGATGATTCCAGCTTTATGACATGGCGCATTATCCTGCTGAAAGTAGCCATCAGATGTTGGGTACATTGTGGTCATAAAGGGATGGACATGGTCAGCAACAATACTCAGGTAGGCTGTGGCGTTGCAACGATGCTCAATTGGTACCAAGGGGCCCAAAGAGTGCCAAGAAAATATTCCCCACACCATGACACCACCACCACCAGCTTGAACCGTTGATACAAGGCAGGATGGATCCATGCTTTCATGTTGTTGACGCCAAATTCTGACCCTACCATCCGAATGTCGCAGCAGAAATCGAGACTCATCAGACCAGGCAACGTTTTTCCAATCTTCTACTGTCCAATTTCGATGAGCTTGTGCAAATTGTAGCCTCAGTTTCCTGTTCTTAGCTGAAAGGAGTGGCACCTGGTGTGGTCTTCTGCTGCTGTAGCCAATCTGCCTCAAAGTTCGACGTACTGTGCGTTCAGAGATGCTCTTCTGCCTACCTTGGTTGTAACGGGTGGCAATTTGAGTCACTGTTGCCTTTCTATCAGCTCGAACCAGTCTGCCCATTCTCCTCTGACCTCTGGCATCAACAAGGCATTTCCGCCCACAGAACTGCCGCTCACTGGATGTTTTTTCTTTTTCGGACCATTCTCTGTAAACCCTAGAGATGGTTGTGCGTGAAAATCCCAGTAGATCAGCAGTTTCTGAAATACTCAGACCAGCCCTTCTGGCACCAACAACCATGCCACGTTCAAAGGCACTCAAATCACCTTTCTTCCCCATACTGATGCTCGGTTTGAACTGCAGGAGATGTGTTGACCATGTCTCTGTCTTGACCATGTCTACATGCCTAAATGCACTGAGTTGCCGCCATGTGATTGGCTGATTAGAAATTAAGTGTTAACGAGCAGTTGGACAGTTGTACCTAATAAAGTGGCCGGTGAGTGTATGTGTGTAAATATATATATATATATATATATATATATATATATATATATATATATATATATATAAAATATATAATTATTTTTTTTTTTTTTTTTTTTTTTTTTTTTATTTTTTTTTTTTTGGGGGGGGGGGCGGCAATCTTCCAATAATAGAATTATATATCATCTCCTCTTTAGCCTTCTTCATTCCCTGTGGTAGGTCTCCCAAAATACACATGGGTAGAGAAGGTTCCAGTTTGTAATTATAAATATCCCGAATATCAGCTAAATTCTGCCAAAATGGTTGAATCTTTGGACATCGCCACCAGGTGTGTGATGTCTGCCTCCTCAGACTCCCATGTAAGACAGGTCCCTTGCGTATTAGTGGGTAATTTATGAAGCCGTCTAGGAGTTACATATAATGGTAAAATCATAAATTGTGTAAACCTATATGATGGATTATAAAAGGAATTACAATTTACCCAAAGTCTGTGCCAATATTCCTCTGTTATGGGGCCTATATTTCTTTCCCAACTAAGGCTACTTTCACACTAGCGTTTTAAATTCCGCTATTGAGGTCTGTCATAGGATCTCAATACAGGATGAAAAAGCTTCAGTTTTGTTCCCATTCATTGTCAATGGGAACAAAACTGAACGAAACGTAATGCACCAAAAATGCATTCCTTTCCTTTTGGTTGCGCTCCCATCACGGATAGGATAACGATACAAGCAGCGTTTTTCTGTCGGCGACGTGGTGCGGAGCAAGACGGATCAGTCTTGACACACAATGTTAGTCAATGGGGACTGATCCGTTTTCTCTGATAACGATCCGTCCCCCATTGACTTTCAATGGTGTAAATGACGGATCCGTCATGGATATCTGAGACCTAATACAACTGGATCCGTTCATGACGGATGCATGTGGTTGTATCATAGTAACGGAAGCGTTTTTGCACATCCATGATTGATCCGCAAAAAAGCTAGTGTGAATGTAGCCTAACCTTACTGTAATAATTTCCCTAAACCTACTGTATAATGAGAGAAGCTTCTTTTTACCCTTCCATCCCAAAACAAAGTTCATCACCTCGTGTGAGACTAGTTTTAGATACTTTCTATTTTTAATTGCCTTAACAATTGAACTCAGTTGATTATACCTAAAGAAAAAAAAAATATCCTTTACTTGACCTAAATCCTTAAAGGGGTTATCCAAGACTGTTACATCCCCCCTTCCCTCACCCATATGCCAGGCCTCTCGCACTGAATATACTTACCTCGCACCTCCCCTGCTGCTTCTCCCCGTGTGCGGATGAAAACATCCGTTGTTGGGGGGCAAACAAAGGCAGGTGGGGAAGAGCCTCCCTAGCGTCACCCGCAATGCTAGGGAGGCTCATACCTGTCCCCTCCTGCCATTGGCTACTCCCCTCAACAGTGGATGTTTTCATTCGTACACGGGGAGAAGCAGCAGCGGTGGTGCAGGGACGAGGAGCGAGGTAAGTATATTCAGTGTGAGAGGCCTGGCATATGGGGGGGTGGCATAACCCCTTTAAATAACTCAGGATAACCCCTTTAAATAACTCAGCCCTAGGTTTTAATTCCCTATCCTACATAAATTGTGATACATACCACTTTCTTTTAGCAAGACAATATTTAGCTTCACCTGTGAATGTTGCTTCCCCTTAATATCCCATTAAACCTTAATGGGGTCATCCTCTAGATCCAGATGCTTCTCAACTCTTCTCCACATCCTTGTCAACATAATCATTAGAGGGAAAATCCACATCCCCCGCCTATTTAATTGATCCGTCTTCAACAAAGCAAACACGTCGGGGACTCCACCCGTGCTTTTATTCACCAAATACTGCAAAAAATCTAAATCCTCCCATTTCATCAATAGTGCAACAGTAGATGCTGAAAAGTAAATCTTCATATTAGTGACTACAAGGCCTCCGTGATAATATGGATGAGTTAAATGTGACAGTTTCTTCCTTACTCTTTTAGCTCCCCAAATTAAAGGAGTTGTCTCACTTCAGTAAGTGGCATTTATCATGTAGAGAAAGTTAGTAAAACACACTTACTAATGTATTGTGATTGTCCATATTATAGCTGGGCGATATGGCCCCCCAAAAAAATTTTGTTGTTTGTTTTTTTTTTTTTACATTTTGGACGATTCACGATTTAAATCTCGATTATTTATTTATTTTTATTTTGTTATTAAAAATATAAAAAAATTAAAAAAACAAGACACAGTTGATTGCCACCAGGGATCGTGAAATTAACCCTTATATTAACTTGCACAAGGTTAATTGGCTTGCTGTGAGAGTGGACGACGCTGTGGAATAGGCTGATGAGGGGACTGGGAAGGAGCCAGTGTCGGGCGGAGCAGATGGGGAGCACCGCTCTCTGCGAACACGTGGGCCGCGTCTGGGACTGGAGCAGACGGGGACTAGCACAGGAACCGCACGACTGCACACATCCTCCCCCGGCCCGGCTCACCTCGGCCTGCTTCCTGGTGCCGTTGTCGGGGCTCAGACGGTTCTGGAGAAGCTGGTAGAATTGCTGCTGCTCGGCCGCCATGTCCGGAGCTCCACACACGGAGAGAGAGAGGGCGCGACACTGAGCACGGGCCGGGGGCGGGGCCACGGAGAAGGGACACTGGCCTGGCCAGTACACTGTGGCGGGCGCCATTTTAGGAAAATCAAATTCACGATTTTCCTTAAAAATAAAATCGTTAGGCTTTGAATTGGCGAATTAATCAAATTAATTTGATTAATCGCCCAGCCCTAGTCCATGTTGCCTCCTTTGCTGACTGGATTCATTTTTCCATCACATTATACACTACTTGTTTCCATGGTTACAGACCACCCTGGAATCCATCAGTGGTGGTCGTGCTTGCACAATATAGGAAAAAGCACTAGCTTATGTGTGCTCCCATAGTCTTCTATAGTGTGCAAGCACGACCACCACTGATGCCAGTGATGCTTATGGCACTAATAGTATTTCTGACTACCTTGGAGCTCCTAGACTTGAGCTTCTCTCCTAGTTCTCTAAAACCATTTTTAAGGACCTTCCATCGCCCCTTGACTTTGTCATTAGTACCAATGTGTGGCATGACCACCGGGTCTTCCCCCTGCCCCACCCAGCAATCTGTCTATCTGAATCACAGTATGCCGAATCCGAGGACCCGGAAGACAACACACTGTTCAGCGTTCACAGTCTTGGCGACAGATGACTCTGCCTAATAATGGAACCACCAGGATCTGCCTGACATTTGCTGCACTCTGCTTCCCATCCTTCCTACAGCAGTCATCCTCCTGGATGCTAGGTGTAACACCCTGCTACGGTGTTGCTTGCCCTGGGCTTGTGTTTCTATATAATATCTGAGGTACGCATTAAGTGGGTTGTCTGGAATTGCAAAATACTTGCTAATGAAGATTGGAGGAAACTTGCTAAAATAAACTAAACCGAATAATCATTTGTTCCATCCCTTACAAGATCTGCTTACATTCCTGCTCCAGTTATTTGTCAAAAATGCATTTGATCATTGCAGGCAATCACTGACCTCAACCGTGATGCTAGCATGCAGGATATGGGAAAATTGAGACCATTGTTTGGCTGCGGCAAATGTGCTTTGTGACCAAGTAGTTGGTCACAAAGCCAATTTTTTTTGTAAATTTCAGCTAAGCAGCCTAATTGAATTTTCTCAATACTAGCTGCAACTTGCAAATTTGAAGCATGCTCTAGTCTGTATCACAAACGTAGTGGGTATTGCAGGAGCTTTCAACTTGCCTTTTTAAGTTGTCAAATGTTTATCAGTAGTATGGTAGTGATTTTTCTGTTGGAAATCTTCCCTTTATGAAAATGATCTTCATGTAAATGTTAATGTTTAACTTGTTTTTCTAATATGCGTTCTTACAGTTACATCACCAAAGTCTTCGTCCACATTTACCCCAGTGGAGTTAGCAGCTATTATTGCTGGTCCTGTTTGTTTCCTCTGTATTTTACTGATGTTCATCTTGTACATATGCCATAATCGTACAGTTATCCATCACCGTGTTCCTAATGAAGAAGACCCTTCATTAGACCGACCATTTATATCTGAGGGGACAACACTTAAAGATTTAATATATGATATGACCACCTCAGGATCTGGCTCAGGTATTTACTACTTTAATGAGATGAAATATACCTAAACAATATATGTATTTTTAAGCATGTCATCTCTGATATCACTGAGTTCCCTAGCAACTGCCTGAATGCAATGAAGCGTTTCTATATTTTATGACAGTGTTTAATATGATTGCTATGTTCAGGGATTTTTATTTAAAGGGGTTCTGCAGTTTTTTCAAACTGATGATCTATCCTCTGGATAGATCATCAGCATCTGATCGGCAGGGGTCCGACACCCGGGACCCCTGCCGATCAGCTGTTTGAGAAGGCAGCGGCGCTGCAGGAGCAGTGAATGAATGGAGCTTAGCCGCGCCCAGGCCAGTGATAGTAGTCGTGACGTCACTGGGCCTGCGGTAAACACAGAGAAGGCCGCGGCTCTCCTGCAGCGCCGCTGCTTTCTCAAACAGCTGATCGGCAGGGGTCCCGGGTGTCGGACCCTCGCCGATCAGATGCTGATAATCTATCCAGAGGATAGATCATCAGTTTGAAAATACTGCATAACCCCTTTAATTAGTGCAGGATCAGGCTGTCCATGAGAGAGCCTCATGTGCAGATGGCACTGTTTCAGGAGTACCCCCATACCATCAGACTAAACATTAAATTCATGGACTTGGGGCACAAGACCATGCCTTTAGCTCATTCATTTGTAGGTGGGGGATGGTAGGCATAAAAATAAATGTAAGATTTTGGGGGTAGAAGCAGAGCTTGCTAAGAGCTCATTTGCATTCCTTTCTTCTTGTGGTAAATGTAGACAGTTACTGTCAATAAATGTCAATTTTCTAGTTTGCAATTTCTGCACAGTTTAAGCTCAATTCTGTGCCAGATATTTGTACTGCCTGGGTAGTCTTACTCCAAATCAGAGCAAGTTTTCTGTTTGTTTAAATAGATTGATTGTAATGTATTTATTCTTAATCCAAGGTCTCCCATTACTTGTGCAAAGAACTATTGCTAGAACAATAGTCTTGCAAGAGAGCATTGGCAAAGGTCGCTTTGGAGAAGTCTGGCGCGGAAAGTGGAGAGGTGAGGAAGTAGCTGTAAAAATTTTCTCATCAAGGGAAGAGCGTTCTTGGTTCCGTGAGGCAGAAATCTACCAAACTGTGATGCTACGCCATGAAAACATCCTTGGTTTTATTGCAGCAGACAATAAAGGTTTGTAAACTCCCTATGATCATATATATTTGTACTTAAAAGGGTTTTCCATAACCCAGCAACCCGCACTAATTAATCTTATCTTGCATCTTGTAGAAAGTTTTCCATATACAGTGAAGGAAATAAGTATTTGATCCTTTGCTGATTTTGTAAGCGTGCCCACTGTCAGACATGAACAGTCCTTAAATATCAGAAATAAGGGTCTGGCAATGACATTACTTAAAGGAGTTGTCCGGGTTCAGAGCTGAACCCGGACATACCCTTATATTCACCCAGGCAGCCCGCCTGAACAGGGCATCGGAGCATCTCATGCTCCGATGCCCTCCCTTGCCCTGCGCTGCCCCTCCGCCCGGCAGTGAGTTCGGTGACGTCACCGGCTGTAATGGGCCGGCTTTAGCGCTGCCCTAGCCGTTTTACTGGCTAGGGCAGCGCTAAAGCCAGCCCATCAGCGCCGGTGACGTCACCGGGCTCACTGCCGGGCGGAAGCCTCCGCCTGGCAGAGCCCGGTACGTCACCGGAACCGGGCTAAATGCCTTTGCCCTGCGCTAATTAGCGCAGGGCAAAGGAGGGCATCGGAGCATAGGATGCTCCGATGCCCTGTTCAGGCGGGCTGCCTGGGTGAATTTAATTTTCTTAGGATACAGGGGTGTATGCCATCCGATCCTGGCGATTTGTCTATTTTAATCTTTTTAAGACGTCGCTATACTTCTTCCTGGGTCAGACAGGGCACTTTTAAAGGGGAATTTGCTTTTATATTCTGCATTTCATCTGACATTTTATTTTCCTCAGTGAATACAGTGGAGAAAAAGATATTTAGTAGCTTTGCTTTCTCCTCATCGCTCTCTGCAACTCCCCCCTCATTACTCTGTAAGGGGCCAACACCTTCAGGTTTATACTTTTTACCATTTATATAATTAAAGAACATTTTAGGGTTAGTTTTACTCTCTTTGGCGATTAATCTCTCGGTCTCTAGTTTGGCTGTTTTTATTTGTCTTTTACAAATTCTATTTTTTTACTTAGTTTTTCAATGCTTCCTCGCCACCCTCCTGTTTTAGTGATTTAAATGCTTTCTGTTTGTCATTTATTGCTTTCTTTACAGTTCTGTTTATCCACATTGTTTTTTTTCTTGTTCCTTAACCTTTTATTGCCATAATGTATGTACCTCTCACAATTAGATATTAGGATGCTTTTATAAATCTCCCATTTTGTGGCTGTATTTTTATTTTTGAGGACTTTGTCCCAGTTAGTTTGGCCTATGGCCTCTCTTAGTTGGCTAAATGTTGCTTTTTTGAAGTTTGGTATTTTTGTTCCTCCCTGAAGAAATGCCCATTTGAATGACAATTGGAAGGTTATTATTTTATGGTCACTATTTCCCAGGTATCCCCCAACCTGCACATCTGTTGTTCTGTCAGGTCTATTGGTTAATACTAAGTCCAGTATGGCCGTCCCTCTAGTCCAGTGATTTTCAACCAGTGTGCCTCCAGCTGTTGCAAAACTACAACTCCCATCATGCCCAGGCAGCCTACAGCTATCAGCCTACAGAAGGGCATGGTGGGAGTTGTAGTTTTGCAACAGATGGAGGCACACTGGTTGAAAATCACTGCTCTAGTCGGGTCCTGAACCAGTTGGGAAAGGTAATTGTCTTTGGTTATTTCCAAGAACCTGTTTCCTTTATGAGATATACAGGTTTCAGTTTCCCAGTCTATATCTGGGTAGTTGAAATCCCCCATAATAATGACCTCATTATGTTTTGCCGCCTCGTCTATTTCATTTAGAAGTAGATTTTCTGTGGACTCTGGTATATTAGGTGGTTTATAATAAAGTCCTATTAGTATTTTTTATTATTGTTTTATTTCTACCCACAGTGACTCCACATGTTCATGTCCCTCACTTATATCTTCCCGGAGTGTGGGCTTTAGACAGGACTTTACATAAAGGCAGACCACTCCCCCTCTCCGGTTTTGGCGATCCTTTCTAAACAGACTGTAACCCTGTACGTTAACTGCCCAGTCATATGTATCATCCAGCCATGTCTCAGTTACTCCCACTATGTCATAGTCCTCCTCACACATCACTAATTCCAGTTCACCAGTTTTATTAGTTAGGCTTCTGGCATTAGTGTACATACAGTTAAAAGGTTTGTCTATTTTTTCCCCTACACCTTTCCTTCTGAACTGTTCTAGTTCCTCCTTCCATTCCTCCCCTAGTTCCATTACCTTGCCCCAGGTCTCTATCTGCACTATCTTCCACATCTATAATGTGGTTACCCTCCCCCCCCCCCAGTCCCTAGTTTAAACACTCCATAATGTGAGCTATGCAAACAACATGGCACAACAGGCTAAGAGTTTTTAATAACTCAGGTGTTACAGAAGCAGCGTAGCATGCTCTGCAGTACTGTATAGCTGCCATTCACTGATATAGGAATTATAAGGGTTTTCTGCCTTTTTCTTAGTCACGATATATCCTTTGATGAGGTATCAGTATGTGATTGGTAGGGGTCCGACACACGGGACCCCCACCTATCAGCTGTTTGAGAAGGCAGCGCCATTTGCAGTAGCGCTGTGGCCTTCTCGAAGCTTCCTGCAGGCCAGTGATGTCACATAGCCAGGGAATCGTTCAGCCCCATGGAAGTAAAAGGGGCTAACCTGCGCCGTGAACTACAGTCATGATTGCACTGGCCTGCAGGAAGCTGTGAGAAGTCGCAAATGCTGCTGATGACCTATCCAAAGGACAGATGATCTATCAACCGTTAGGCCCCATTCACACGACCGTATGTATTCCGTGATCCGTATAAAAACGGAACGGAAGACATACGGAAAGTCTTCCGTAGTGTTCCGCAATTTTGCGGACCCATTGTCTTTAAAGGGGCTACGGACGTGATTTTGCGGCCAAGTATATGACAGGTTTTATTTTTTTGCGGGGGAACTTCCGTGAGATGCGGAATGCACACGGTGTGCATTCCGCATTTTTTTTCTCCTATGGAAAAATGAATGGGTCCGTATGGTTCCACATCTTATCCGCAAAAATGCGGATAAGATACGGAAATGTACATACGGTCGTGTGAATGGGGCCTTAAGGAAACAGAGAACTGAAGCCTGCTCTACCATTTCTGTAACTTCAGCTACAGCCAACCGGAGCTTACGCAGGTTATTTGTCTTTTTCATGAAGGGCTAAGATGGAATTCATATTTAATTCAATTCATATTTAATAATTCATATTTTGAATGAATCTATGGATTTTACTCTGGATGAGTCTTAAGAATTGAAGATTGAGAGAGTGATTTTTTAAAAAAAAAACACTTGGCTACTTTTATGACCAGTCAATCTAATGGTCTAGCTATTTGGGTAGATAAGCTGCAGATTTTCCTGTGTGGAATTGCAGGCAAAAATATACGGCTTTTACATCAGGATGTGATTTTTCAAAATCTCATCTACATGCTGCCTAAGAAACATATTGTGTATTCCACGCTTTGCAATGCATAGGGTGAATTTCATAGCAGATGCATAGCAAAATTCTAGACAAATCTGCATGCCATACTTTTGCTACAGATTTGGGGTAAAATCCTTGTTAGAAAATCTGCCCCGTGTGGTCGTACCCCTAAGGCGTTTTTGAACAGAATAGTTATAGTCCAATGTAATCTAAAAATGATATTCACTCCCCAACATTGAAATTGCAACATCAAAAAGTCCTGGAATTTTGTAAATCAGACTATCCCTTTGCAATTGCAAACCAATGACGTCCTAAATGTGCCTGAAGGGAAACACGTCCAGAGAAGCTGCAAGCTATGGTAGCATGTTTAGGCCACTCAAGCTGTTCACAGTAGCACAAAGGAACATGTTGCGTGGCTTTGTCCTGTTGAAAAATGTCTCCTGGAACCCTTTGGAGAAATGACCTTACCACTTGTTCATCACCAAATCAATGTAACATCTAGTTGTTAGTGTACCTGAAATGAGAACTAAAGGGTTCCAGCTACTGTACGTTAGGCCACCCCAAACCATAGGTCTAGGAGTAGAATCGGTGTGACATTCCCTTGTGAAGGCTTCTTCATGGCACTACCCTCGTGGTGTCCAGACCATTCTCTGGTAATCATTGTGTCCAATGAAGCGGGACTCATCACTGAGGAAGATAGACCTCTATTCCAGCCTACATTGCCATCTTATTATGCACCATGATAGCCTTTTATAGTGGTGGCATGAGGCCAATGGAACACCTGTAGCTGGGCATCTGGCTAATAACTCTGTGTCATGCAAACACTTCCTGATGGTTTGTGTAGACAAAGTTTGCTGCACTAGGCACTGGATGTGATGTCCAATTTCACTTTAAGTACAAAATGAATGACTACATGCCAATTCTAATCAGACAATCCGTCTATGCAGAGGTTCGTCTCGGTGCACCTCTTGCTGTCATTTCAGTTTCTTGTTGTTTTCCCAACCTTCAGGACATGTAATGTTGAAGAGTGCTGGCATCTTAGCTTGATATTCTGGAGTGGTAAACCAACTGGTGATAACTGACAATTTGACAAACAAGAAGCATTGTGTAATCATCCCACATGACTTGATCCAATTTTTGAGGTTTTTATATGGCTAAAAAACTTTGCTTTCAGTTGGGCTTTAATGCCTATCCCACATGCCACAAATTGGAGCTAGGTGCTTGAAAATGTGATCATTTGCAGATCTTGGCGGCACCTGCACCTTCCTTGATTTGCATAATCTTATGGCTTGTCCTTCTCGGTGTTGGAATTTCATTGGTAAGGTAAGTAGGTAAGTACTTCTGTTACTGACAAAATAATGGATGTAAAATATAGAAGCAATTTTGGAGGGGTTGTTCCAGAATCCCAACTTAAAACCTATCCACGGGTTAGATAAGTGTTTAGTGATGAAGGACCCATTATGTTTCCCATTCCCTTCATGTGAGGAGAAGACAGTTATCCTGATAAGTTGTGATTCTGGGATTATTGTGATTATTAATGTGTAAAAGTCTTCTCTGGAATTTTTTGTAATGTAGTTTATCTGGTTTTATCTACAGATAATGGAACTTGGACTCAACTTTGGTTGGTATCTGATTATCATGAGCATGGTTCACTTTTTGATTACCTGAATCGGTATACAGTGACTGTGGAAGGAATGCTCAAGCTATCATTATCCACAGCAAGCGGCTTGGCTCATCTTCACATGGAGATAGTTGGGACACAAGGTATGACTGTCCAAGTTAACGAAAATCTCAATAAAAAAAAAAACATAATTTTTGTACCCGAATAGATTTAGTTGTGACTACAACCCCTGGCAAAAATTATGGAATCACCAGTCTCTGAGGATGTTCCTTCAGTTGTTTAATTTTGTTGAAAAAAAACAGATCACAGACATGACAAAAAACTAAAGGCATTTCAAATGACAACTTTCTGGCTTTAAGACATACTAAAAGAAATCAATAAAAATAATTGTGGTAGCCAGTAACAGTTACATTTTTAGAACAAGCACAGGGAATAAATTATGGAATCACTCAATTCTGAGGAAAAAATGATGGAATCATGAAAAACAAACAAACAAAATAACACTCCAACACATCACTAGTACTTTGCTGCACCACCTCTGGCTTTTATAACTGCTTGCAGTCTCTTAAGCATTGACTTAATGAGTGACAAACAGCACTCTTCATCAATCTGGCCCCAGCTTTCTCTGATTGCTGTTGCCAGATCAGCTTTGCAGGTTGGAGCCTTGTCATGAACCATTTTCTTTAACTTCCACCACAGATTTTCAATTGGATTGAGATCCGGATTGTTTGCAGGCCATGACATTGACCTTATGTGCCTTTCTAAAAGGAATGTTTTCACAGTTTTTGCTCTGACAAGATGCATTATCTTGAAAAAATAATTTAGTCATTCCCAAACATCCTTTCGATAGATGGGATAAGAAAAGTGTCCAAAATGTCAATGTAAACCTGTGCATTTATTGAAGATGTAATGACAGCCATCTCCCCAGTGCTCTTTCCTGACATGCAGCCCCATATCATCAATGACTGTGGAAATTTGCATGTTTTCTTCAGACAGTCGTCTTAATAAATCTCTTTGGAACGGCACCAAACAAAAATTCCAGCATCATCACCTTGCCCAATGCAGATTCGAGATTCATCACTGAATATGATTTTCATCCAGTCATCCACAGTCCACGATTGCCTTTCCTTAGCCCATTGTAACCTTGTTTTTTTTTCTTCCTGTTTTGTTGTACATTTTCTGTTTTCAAGGCATATTGCTTTAAGTTTTCTGTCTTGACGCTTTGATGTCTTCCTTGGTCTACCAGTATGCTTGCCTTTAACCAACTTCCCATGTTCTTTGTACTTGGTCCAGGTTTTAGACACAGCTGACTGTGAACAACCAACATCTTGTGCAACACTGCGTGATGATTTTTACCCTCTTTAAGGAGTTTGTGTCACGCTTTGGTGTGGGGGGGAATATCCCACACCAAACGCAGGAAGAAGAGGGGGGGGAGGAAATGGGATTGGCCTGGAAGAGTAAAGGCAGATGGTCACCTCCTATACAAACCCTGACTCCAGTCCTGCCCTTCTAACAGTATGAACAGGCCCAGAATGTAGGCGAGTTCATATGCTGGAAACCTGGGAGCCTAACTGTCCCTGAAGTACTCTGAAGCCAATGACAGTAATGAGACAAACCGTTCCTCCAACAACCTGGACGAACAGTAGTCTCCCCTCAGGCCTAAACACTGGGAAGATATACACAAATTAACGAAAGGGAAGGAAGACGCTTAGTTTTCCTGAAGATTGTGGCAGAAATGGGGTCTCCACAGAGAAACACACACCAAACGACCACAGACACCACAGAAAATATAAACCGCACAGCATGGTGAGGGAACCAACACTAAATAGACAAAGATAATTAAAAAGATACCTACACTTGAAGGGGGAGGGTGTGTTGAATGTCAGCAACAACAAAACAATCAAAGGAGAACCTGTCAGCTTAACCCATGGGTTGCCAATCTGACAGACCTCCTGATACCTGTCACAGTAATGTCCGTGACAGTTTGATAATCCTGTCCTTTTTTTTCAATTGACATCTCTGGTGTTGGAGCCATGATTCATGTCAGTCCATTTGTTGCAACAGCTCTCCAAGGTGTGATCACTCCTTTTTACCTGGATACTAACAAGCAGATTTAATCTGATGCAGGCGTTATTGTTTGTAATGAAAATTTGCAGGGTGATTCCATAATTTTTTCTTCAGAATTGAGTGATTCCATAATTTATTCCCTGTGCTTGTTCTAAAAATGTAACTGTTACTGGCTACCACAATTCTTTTTCTTGATTTTTTAGTATTTATTAAAGCCAGAAAGTTGCCATTTGAAATGCCTTTAGTTTTTTGTCATGTCTGTGATCTTTTTTTTCCAACAAAATTAAACAACTGAAGGAACATCCTCAGAGACTGGTGATTCCATAATTTTTGCCAGGGGTTGTATATTTGACACAGTCGTACCTTCTAACTGCACTCCATCACACAATTGAATACACTGTCTTCAGGTAACTACCTAGCACATGACTTTCCCAGTTACCTCAGGACCTGTAGCCAGATCACATCAGAAACTAAAGTTATATTGATGACTCCAAATTTCGAGAAAGATTCTGAAGAGCCACAGATTCAGTTCCAAGACACAGAAGAGCACTACAGACCATGTGCCCTTTTATAACAACATTCATTCATATATTGTGGGCATGCTTCTGCCCAGAGTGATAGAGACGATTGGTTGGCAGTAGCAACATAATATATAGGAAACTGAGAAAATCAGGTTATACTGAGTTAGAAGTACAGAGTTGATGTCGACCTAGTTTTGGTTTGTTCCATGCATGCGCGTAAAAATCATTCAAAATCTTGTACATGGCAATCTCTTTTTAACAAAGCTAGAACCAGACATTTATATTACATGGATCCAGAGATATCCCTATTCATTGCTCTGCTAGATTGATATCAGACTGGCAGCTCATGTGGAATGTCTTTTATGCTGCAGCTCAGGGGGGATTTCCATTCTGCTGCAGCTTTCTCCCCATCACTGCTTAGGAGACAGTTGAAGGATGAAACTGAGCATGTGTGGCATTTTAAGTGAGCCAGACAAAGAAATAAGGAAAAAAAAGCTGAACAGCTGGGGGCGCTATATAGATTCATTTTATTGTATAACTCAGTGGCTATACTAATTTTCTAATTTCATCCAGCTACAAAAGTATTCAGATCCAGGTGTTGGTTTGAAACTGTAGACTGTTGTTCGTTGGACATTCCCTTTTAATAACGCTTGTTATATTAATTTATATAACCCTGCACGTTTCCACTAATGAGCGAATGAAATACTGTATTCTCCTAGTATAAGACACACTGAGACGACCTAAAAGACGAAAAAATCTTGCCAAAAAAGGCTTATAGTCCAAAGTTAGGGGGGACCAGTAGCTACAAATAGCACACTCTGGCTGTATCAACCAAGGCACAAGTCCCTATTTTAAGTAATTGGACACACTGTACCAATACAAACTATATCGCCATAACAGAAAATAAGGTATTAGATCAAATTCATCATTATTAAAATATCATATTAAAAAATGGATAAATTGATACACGCTCACCCTGTTGTTTTATCTGTATTGAAAATATGCATCTAACATCATACCAATACCAGTAATACAGCAAACAGGCCAGTGCGTAGGACGACATGTAATATGTCATAACTCGGAACCCTTGCATTATAAATACATAAGTAGAGTTCACCCACCACTCCCAATGTGTGTTTCGGCAACAGCTTCATTTTCCCCTGCAGGATATAAAGCATTCTAAAACATTGAATGGACAAAAGTTATAAAACATGTCTAATTGAAATTGCATGTTTCCTTCACTCCCATTGCCACGTGTGTAAAATCAAGCACCTAAACATGCAGTCTATCTTTACAAACATTTGTCAGAAATGTCTTCCTTCCTAGATGTTCCACAATCAACTGTTAGTGGTGTTATTTCAAAGTGGAAGTGTTTACAAACCACAGCACCTCGGACATGAAGATGCAGACCAATAGTGCAGAAAAGTTGCCGGTGCTCTGTATCGCTGGGAGTGATTTATCAAACTGGTGCAAAGGAAAAATGGCTTAGTTGCCCATAGCAACCAATCAGATTCCACCTTTCATTTTCCAAAGGACTTGTGAATAATGAAAGGTGGAATTTGGTTGGTTGCTATGCTCCTTTCTCTTTGCCTGCTAGCTGCTGCTTTGCCATAAACATAGCAGTGTAGTAAGAAGCGAGAAGGTGGGGGTACCGGGAGTCGGACCTCTAAAAGCCTGGAAAACCCTTTTATCATCAGCAGAAAAGCTGTGTACTGGGAGATTCATGGCATGAGTTTATATCGATGAGCACCTTCATAACTAAATAACCAACCATGATGTCTTGTATAGGGTGGACTGATGTCAAGCATGCCATGACTGGTTTCTGGAGTACGGGAAACATGTTTACTGACAAATCATACCTTTCCATCTACGAGTCTGATGGATGAGTCTGTTTGGTGAATGCCAAAAGAACATTACCTGCCTGACTGTATTGTGCAAAAATGTAAAGTTTTGCCAGAGGAGGGATAATGTTATGGGGTTGTATTCAGTGGCTCGGCTAAGCCCCTTAGTTCCACCAAAGGGACACAGGCATAGCCATTCTCCATGGAAAAAAACAGTGTTCACGTTTGGCAATTTCTAAGTTCTCCTCATTTCTGTAGAGGGTGGCTGTGCAAACTCTGTCTGTGTATGACCTTGTGAATTGTATGTATGTGTTCTTAGTTGTGTGTTTGTTTTTTTTTTTTTTTTTTTTACAGGAAAACCAGCTATTGCTCATAGAGATCTTAAATCAAAAAATATACTAGTTAAGAAAAATGGAACTTGCTGCATTGCAGATCTAGGATTAGCTGTGCGACATGATTCAGCTACAGATACAATTGACATTGCACCAAATCATAGAGTTGGTACAAAAAGGTAATGTAAAAAATGTCTCATAACAAGTGACTGTGCAGTTATAGTAAAAGCATTCTTTTGGTTTTGGTGCATTTTGTGCCCAGTGGGAATATACATTTAAAAGGTTTGTCCAGGATTTGATATTGATGGTCAATGCTCAGGACAGGCACAGAATTCTGGCGTAAGGCAACAAATAGGTGTAAATTTGAACTAGAAAGACTAAAGGTGCACTGGATTTATCATTCAGCATCAGCCATTTTCATAAATCTTACACAGTTTTACTGTCTAAAGGCCCCTTTACATGGGCTGACACACCAGGTAGTTATTTGAAACTGAGTGTTTACTCAGGATAATTGCTTTCTCATTACAGGAAGGGAGAGCGATTACTGCATAGTGCAGATTTCTGGGCAGAAAATCCACACAAAAACCCATCAGAGAATTTTGTATGCAAATTTAGTATCAAGATTATTTCTCTAGCTCTCACTTAATACTCACAATTTCTGACCGGTTTATATACTTTTTCCAAATCGGACACATTCATATAATCCATATTACCTCCGTGCCCCTGAAAAAAAAAATCTTGATGCAGCAGAAAAATTGTGTGTTCCTGGGTTTATATAATGTACCACGTTTCCTTTAGTAACATTTTGTGCAATGCTTTCACTCTGCTACCCACATGTATATTGCCATGTAATAACATACTCAATTTTTTGTGGAGCAATAAAAAAAAAAAATTAAAATAAAAATGTTGGTAATGTGTTTCTCCTGTGCTAGTTGATGTACCTATCCTTGGTCAATGTGCGTCCTCCTAGTGAATTTAAAAAAGCATTGCATATTAGTGTTAATTGTTTACAAACATCAGGGACATACAGTGCCTTAAAAAAATATTCACATTCCTTGAACTTTTGCACAATTTTTTTTTTTGTCATGTTACTCTACAAACTTAAATTTATTTTCTTGGGATTTTATGTGATTGTACCTGCACAGTCTGAAAATGGCAGCACTGATTGGATAGAGTGAGACATTGCAGGTACACACCCCTAATTTGTTACCTCCCTTCTGTACCTATACTGAAAGCTAGTAGCAATTCATTCATAACTCCTAGTAGAAATAAGAAAGGAATGGCACAACATATAACAATTCTGGAACATTTATTTTTCTGGCTCTTACATGGAGAATGCATGAAACTATTAAAACAGACATGTCAGGAGTGGTGAAAGGTCCTTTTTAACAAAGTGGACTTCAATACGAATTTCAAGAGAAAATAAAATTTTCCCCTCCCCCACGACAGCACCACAGAGAGGATCCACCCCCAGGGACAGGAAACCTACAGAATAAAAAGGTGGAGCCTCCTCTCCCACCTCATTGGTTTCCTGTCCCTGGAGTGGGAGACCTACAGTTTTTCCTTTTCGGTCCTGACTGCGGTCTTTCTTAATCCTAGTTGGTCCACTAGAGGACTTGCGGTTTCCTGCTTGGTCCATCGCGCGGCGGTTGCTGGCTGTTAGGACCGGGGGGGTTCTAGGGGACTCTCCAGCGGGTGCGTGGGCATCTCCGGTGGAGCAATGCCACGCGAAGAGGCTCCGGAGTGCGGCCGGAAGTGGATATGAACGAGCCCCGGGTGCTGTGGATGGCACTTCCGGTGCGGCCCAGAGCGTGTGATGCACTTCCGGTCGCGCGTCCCGGGGGGGGGATGACACGCTTCCGGTCCGGATGTACTTAGTAGCGCTGGGAACGCCAGAGCTGTGTGGCGTGCTTCCAGGTCCCCAGGGTGCCTTCTGTTTCTTCGCTTCTGGCGGTATTCTTAAGAAGGGGATGGAGGAACATGGTCCCCAAGCGGTATTCCTATGGATCCATATTATGTTTTATGGCAGACATCGTGTACTCTCCTTAAGGCATTAACCCTTGATAGCCATGAAGGAGGATAAAACTCAGGAATCAGCAGAAAGAGATCCTGTGACTCCGGTTCCGGTACTTTTCCTTTCAGTCGGTTTCCTTTTAGGCAAAGCCCAAAAAAGTTTTGACCAAAAGGAAAAATAGAGAATGTCCTTTATGCAGAATGGTTCTTTCCTCGTCTTACGATAAGAAATTGTCAGTCCTGTATTGATCGTACTGTTGCTGAAGAATCCCCCTCATTTCTAAAAAATATTAAAACATTAATCAGATCGGAGGTTAAGAACTCTCTCAAGTCTGCTAAGAAAGGAAGATCTAAGGGAAGATTAATCGCTCTAGATGACTTCTCTTTGGATAGTGAATCACCTTTTAGAAGAGGTTTCCTCAGAAGAGTCATCGTCCTTTGAGGAAGATATTGGTAGGAGAGCCTGTTTTCCTCCGGAAGACACAGAGAGGTTACTTAAAGCAATTAGAGCGACTATGAATTTGGAAGAAGAAAAAATCTATAGATCTGTGGGGGATTCTATGTTTGAAGGTTTGCAAGATAAAAAACGTAGGTGCTTTCCTGTCCATAATAATGTTACAGCCTTAATCAGCAAGCGGTGGAAAAAGCCCGACCGTAGGGTTTTTATTCCTCGGAGCTTCAAAAGAAAATACCCCTTTTGAAGAAGATGTTTCCTCCTCTTGGGGTAAAGCTCCAAAAATTGTTGTCGCCATCTCTAAGGTGTCGAGAAGGTCCTCTCTTCCCTTTGAGGATTCTGGTACCCTCAAAGATCCTCTTAATAAAAAAGCGGAACCTTTTTTAAAAGTTGCCTGGGAAGCATCTTCCTCTTTCTTTGGTCCAGCCCTAAATTACCTGTTGGAAAAGGCAGCTGATAGGAAGAAAAGGTTTCCTGGTTTCTATCAGTCTTCCCTTTCTTCATTTAGATCCAAGCGTTCCTTTCGGTCCTCGGGTAATTCGGGGGGTAAAAGGCAGTTAAGGGACAAAGAACAGAGATTTAGACCAAGAAATTCTTCGGGTAGAGGATTTTTGTTCGGTAACTCTTCCTTTACTGATTAAAAAATCCTCCTAACAATGACGTCGGGTCAGGGGTAGGAGGAAGACTCCGCTTCTTTCTGCCCGCCTGGGAAATAGTAGCAGGATCCTGGGTTCTAGATATTATTCGTTCATCCGCCTTTTATTGGAATTTTCTACCCTGCCTCCACAAAGATTTATCCTAACAGAAACAAAGCCTGTAAAGAGAGGACCTTTTCCCATCTTGGAAGATGTGCAAAAATTGATTCACAAAGAGGTTCAGGTCCCAGTTCCTCCTCAGGAATATTTCGAGGGTTATTTTTCCCATCTGTTTACAGTTCCAAAACCAGACGGGTCATTCAGAGCCATCATAAATCTACGAGATTTGAACAAATTTCTAAAAATCAGAAAATTCAAGATGGAAACTGTCAAATCCACCATTCTCCTGCTATACCCAGATTGTTACATGGCAGTACTGGACTTGAAGGATGCCTATTTTTCATATTCCAATTCATCCAGATTTTCAGAAATATCTCAGAATTGCAATCTTCATAAACAGCCAACTTTATCAGTTACAGTTTCAGGCACTTCCCTTTGGCATTTCCATAGCGCCGAGGGCATTTACAAAAGTGGTCGCAGACATGGCATCTTTCATAAGGTTGAAGAACATATTATTGGTCCCTTATTTGAACGACTTTTTGATCATAGCAAAGACTTATCGAGATTGCGACAAATTGGCAGTTCTGGAAGTGAGGAAGACGTTATAACAGTTGGGTTGGATTATAAACGAGCCACAGTCCAGACCCATTCCTAAACAAAAACAGAGATTCTTAGGCCTCATCCTTGGATTCAGTGAGACAGAGAGTGTTTCTTCCAGAGGAAAAGATTGGAAAAATTCAGTCACAATTACGCTCCCTGAGATCCCACTCATTGTCAATAAGGAAAGCTATGTCTGTCCTGGGGTGGTTGGTATCCTGTCTCCCTGCAGTAGAGTGGGCACAGTTTCATCTACGTCCATTACAGACGGAGATTTTGTCGGCATGGAAAAAATACAAAGGTCGCCTAGAGGTGAGAATAAAAATTTCTCGGACAACTCTACAGTCTCTAGTCTGGTGGAAAAAAAGAGCTCACCTAAATCAGGGTATCCCTTGGACTTATCCAGAACCAATAGTGTTAACGACGGACGCAAGCCCCTGGGGGTGGGGGGCACATGTTCTACACTAGAACTTTCAGGGCTCATGGACTAAGCAAGAGATGAAATTCTCCTCCAACAGGAAGGAACTTCGGGCAGTCAGATTGGCCCTGCAGGCATCCCAGGGTCTTTGGAATTCGAATCACTTGAGAATTTTATCGGACAACAAAACTACTGTAGCCTACATAAATCCCCAGGGAGTAACGATCGGTATCCCTTTGTTCAGAGGCGAATCTCCTGTATGTCATATATCAGCGCTGCACATAAAAGGAACAGAAAATTTACAAGAAGATGATCTAAGCAGACATCAATTAAAACAAGGAGAATGGTCCCTAAACAAGTCAATTTTCCAGAAGATCACGGATCTTTGGGGAATGCCATCAATAGATCTTTTCGCCTCCAGTCAGAACAAAAAAGTAGCAAGGTTTTGCCCCCTAAATCCAAGGGAATCCCCCTATGGTGTGGATGCCCTTCAGATAAGGTGGGATTTTCAGTCAGCATATGCCTTTCCCCCGTTTCAGTTACTGCCTCTAGTTCTGAGAAAAATCAGGAGAGACAGTAACTTGGCCCAAAAGGGCATGGTTTACTCTTCTCCGCTCGATGTCAGTAGTAGATCCTTGGATTCTGCCGGAGATCCTGGACCTCTTGTCTCAAGGTCCTGTTCTTCATCCTCAGGTCAGGGGTCTTCGGCTGACTGTATGGATCTTGAAAGGGTCCTATTAACTAACACTTTTTCCCAAGATCTAGTTTCTACCTTAAGAGTAAGAAGAAGGTGACGGTTGCTATTTTATGCTAAAGTTTGGAAGAAATTCATGCAGTGTTACAACTCCTAATGATTTACCATCTTCCATTTCTATTGTGCAAATACTTGAATTCCTGCAGAAAGGTCTATGCATGGGTTTAGCTAAAAAAATACCCTGAAAGTACATGTCTTCTATATTGTTTGACCAAAACTTTGCTAGCAACCCTTGGGTTGTCAGATTTTTTTAAGGCGATAGAGAAAAGTTCTTGAAACCTGTGATATTAAACACTTCACGTTGAAGTTAATCCTTTTAGTGGCTCTTACTTCGGCCGGCAGGGTTTCTGAAATCCATGCCATTTCGAAGAAGCCTTCTTTTCCCTATCATTCTGGAGGACAGAATGATTATTAAGCCTGATCCTGCATTTGTGCCCAAAGTCTCCTCGCAGTTCCATAGGACTTAATAAATCATTCTTCCCGAGTTTTGTAGTAATCCTAAATCTTCTAAAGAGGAGGAATTTCATTCCTTGGATGTAAGGAGATGTCTGTTGCAATATCTTGAGTCTACCAGACAATGGAGAAAGTCTTCAGACTTGTTTGTTTTATTCTCAGGTCCAAACAAGGGTATGAAGGCTACTAAAAGTTCCTTAGCCAGGTGGATTAGAATCGGTATCTTTCTGGCTTACAGGGAATCTGGTCTCTCTCCTCCGGTGATGGTTAAAGCCCATTCTACACGTTCTGTCTACTTCTTGGTCTGAGAGTTCTTCAGCCACCATTGAGCAAATCTGTAAGGCTGCCTCGTGGTCTTCTCCTTCCACTTTTTTCCGTCACTACCGGTTGGATCTTCTTTCCTCTAATGACCTGTCCTTTGGTAGAAAAGTCCTTCAAGCGGTGGTCCCTCCCTAAGGAAGTTCTTCTCTGTGATTCTCTTTGTGGTGCTGTCGTGGGGGAGGGGTAAAATGATGATTACACTTACTGGTAATCGGATTTTCCAGACCCCACGATAGCACTCTTCCTTATTTGTTCCCGTTATTTCTCGTGGGTTCTTCTATCTCACCTGGTTGTAGCAAAACAAATAAAAAAAATTTATGTTGCCATAATTAACTAGGTTTGGAGTCCCTCTCTTGCTCTGTAAACCACTGAGGTGGGAGAGGAGGCTCCACCTTTTTATTCTGTAGGTTTCCTGTCCCTGGGGGTGGATCCTCTCTCTGTGGTGCTGTCGTGGGGTCTGGAAAATCCGATTACTGGTAAGTGTAATCATCATTTTCCTCACGCTTCACGATAACTAAGCAATCAAACAACATACCTATTTGCTTGCAGAGAGATTGTCACAGCAATCTTGATTGAAGAAAACCCGCAAAATCTGATGACATCACTGTGTCCAGCCAGCGTGATGACGATGTGACATAATTTTTGTTTAACCCTTGAAAGGCCTTAATGTGACTGTCAGCTGCCACGATAAGAGTTGAACGTGGCATCTGAGGCGGTTCAATGACTGGGGACAGTGCGATCGCTACATGCAATGCTATTCATGACAAAGTAATGAATTGAATTAATTTGTAAAATTTGGTTGAGCTGCCAAATCAAATTTTTGGTACGTACATCTCTACCTAAAAGCAAAATGCTATGTGTGGCGGACATCTAACACTACACTCTGAATACACCATGCCCACTGTGGTGGTGGCAGCATCATGCTGTGGGAATGCTTTTCTTCAGCAGGGACAGAGAAGCTGGTTAGAGTCAATGAGAAGATGGATGGAGCAAAATACAGGGGGAATCTGGGAGGAAAACCTGGCAGGCTGCAAAAGACTTGAGAGCAGGGCGGAGGTTCAACTTCTAGCAGGACTATAACTCTAAAATACAGCCAGAGCTACAATGGAATGATTTAGATCAGCAATGCTCAACCTGCGTTTTTACCGGTTCCAGGCTGAACCTGAACCTATAACCTGTTCTTTATTTATAGAATACATATTGATAGGGACTTCTGCCTATCAGTGAGCCTGGTGACATCACTGGGACAGATGGGTGGTCTCTAGCTCTGCTGGAGGCTGTCTTGGAGGCAAGTACTGTGCAAAGAATCTTGGCATGTCCCCACTGCAGTTTGTAAACAAGCAACAACAGCAGGATCGGACCAGCACCTTAGAGAATGGGGCTGAGTATAGCAAGACCAATTTTTATTTTAGGCTATTAGAGATCTTGTTTGAGGTTTGTAATTATGTTGGGCAACCCATTTTAAGGCCCAAAGAAAGCTGGTCTGTACCATTCAGAATTTAAATAATTTGGGTAGCTTATAACAGATTTTAATTTCTACTCATATTACAGGTACATGGCCCCAGAGGTTCTTGATGATTCTATAAATATGAAACATTTTGAGTCCTTTAAGCGTGCTGATATCTATGCAATGGGATTAGTCTTCTGGGAAATAGCCCGTCGTTGTTCTGTCGGTGGTAAGTCTAGATTTCTTGAGCTTTATTTTTATGAGTAAGCTTCTATTAGTTTTGTGTCTTCACACATCTGTCTTTTCAGGTCACATTTTAAACGCTTTTCATCATGTCTTATTAATAATAATGTTCTGAAGGTTTTTCAGAACAAAAGGAATCTCTTAAAGCATATGTGTCACTACTTTGTTTTAACCCCTTCAGAACCTTGCCATATTTCACCTTATGGACAAAATGTTTGTTGCAAATCTGACATGTCACTTTATTTTGGCATAACTTTGGAGCACTTTTACTTATCCAAGCCATTCTGAGGTTGGGTTGATATATTTCATCTTTATGTATAAAAAAAAAAATCCCAAATTTACCAAAAATTCGCAAATTTTTTTTTCCAAATTTCAATTTCTCTACTTTTAAAACAGATATTGATGCCTCATAAAATAGCTGTTACTTTTCATTTCCTATTTGTCTACTTTGTTGGCATAATTTTGTAAATGTCATTTTATTTTTTAGGACGTTCGGAGGCTTAGAATTTTAGAAGCAATTCTTAACCCTTTAAAGAATTTCCAAAAGCCACTTTTTTCCCCCATTTACTTTTTTTTTTTTTTTTTTTTTTTTTTTTTTAATAGATTTGTTTTTTAAGAAATATGAAATTACAAACAGTAAAGTAAGATTGCAATGGTCCATCACATAAGGACTATGCATGTAAACATATAGGGGGAACAATAAAGGTACAAAAAAAAGAAAATCAATATCTCTCCTTATCTATAAATATATCATATTCTTGCAAGTGTCCCAACATTGCTAACATTTTAGGAAATTAGTCGCCATGCCCCGCTCCCGCTAGAGTACCACCGAATATTCCAGAGATCTTATATCTTGTATCTGAGTATAGAGTTCAGAACCTGTAGGGGCGTAGAGCTTTTCCAGTGCAGTGCAATCAAACATTTAGCTGCAGTTACAGTGGGGAAAAAGTGTTTAGTCAGCCACCAATTGTGCAAGTTCTCCCACTTAAAAAGATGAGGCCTGTAATTGACATCATAGGTAGACCTCAACTATATAAGAGACAAGATGAGAAAACAAATCCCGAAAATCACATTGTCTGATTTTTAAAGAATTTATTTGCAAATTATGGTGGAAAATAAGTATTTGGTCACCTACAAACGAGCAAGATTTCTGGCTCTCACAGACCTGTAACTTCATCTTTAAGAGGCTCCTCTGTCCTCCACTCATTACCTGTAGTAATGGCACCTGTTTGAACTCATCAGTATAAAAGACACCTGTCCACAACCTCAAACAGTCACACTCCAAACTTCCCTAAGGTGAAGAAGAAAGAGCTGTTGAAGGACACCAGAAACAAAATTGTAGACCTGCACCAGACTGGGAAGACTGAATCTGTAATAGGCAAACAGCCTGGTGTGAAGAAATCAACTGTGGGAGTAATAATTAGAAAATGGAAGACATACAAGACCACTGATAATCTCCCTCGATCAGGTACTCCACGCAAGATCTCACCCCGTGGGGTCAAAATGATCACAAGAACTGTGAGCAAAATCCCAGAACCACACTGGGGGAGCTAGTGAATGACATGCAGAAACCTGGGACCAACGTAACAGGCTACCGTCAGTAACACAATACGCCGCCAGGGACTCAGATCCTGCAGTGCCAGACGTATCCCCCCTGCTTATGCCAGTACATATCCAGGCCCGCCTGAAGTTTGCTAGAGAGCATTTGGATGTTCCAGAAGAGTATTGAGAGAATGTCATATGGTCAGATGAAAACAAAGTAGAACTGTTTGGTAGAAACACAACTCGTCATGTTTGGAGGAGAGTGAATGCTGAGTTGCATCCAAAGAACACCATACCTACTGTGAAGCATGGGGGTGGCAACATCATGCTTTGGGGCTGTTTCTCTGCAAAGGGACCAGGACGGCTAATCCGTGTACATGAAAGAATGAATGGGGCAATGTATCGTGAGATTTTGAGTGCAAACCTCCTTCCATCAGCAAGGGCATTGAAGATTAAATGTGGCTGGGTCTTTCAACATGACAATGATCCAAAGCACACTGCCAGGGCAATGAAGGAGTGGCTTCGTAAGAAGCATTTCAAGGTCTTGGAGAGACCTAGCCAGTCTACAGATCTCAACCCCATAGAAAACCTTTGGAGGGAGTTGAAAGTCCGTGTTGCCCAGCGACAGCCCCTAAACATCACTGCTCTAGAGGAGATCTGCATGGAGGAATGGGTCAACATACCAGTAACAGTGTGTGCCAACCTTGTGAGGACTTACAGAAAACGTTTGACCTCTGTTATTGCCAACAAAGGATATATAACAAAGTATTGAGATGAACTTTTGTTATTGACCAAATACTTATTTTCCACCATAATTTGCAAATAAATTCTTTAAAAATCAGACTGTTATTTTCTGGATTTGTTTTTTCATTTTGTCTCTCATAGTTGAGGTCTACCTATGATGTCAATTACAGGCCTCTCATCTTTTTAAGTGGGAGAACTTGCACAATTGGTGGCTGACTAAATGCTCCCCGCTGTAACATGCGGAGGAATGGCCTGGCACCATGACCTCTAATTACATAGTAACATAGTAACATAGTTTGTAAGGCCGAAAAAAGACATCTGTCCATCCAGTTCAGCCTGTTTTCTTACAAGTTTATCCAGGGGAAGGCAAAAAAAAAACCCTGTGAGGTAGAAGCCAATTTTCCTCACTTTAGGGGGAAAAAATTCCTTCCCGACTCCAGTCAGGCAATCAGAATAACTCCCTGGATCAACGACCCATCTCTAGTAACTATAACCTGTAATATTACCCTCCAGAAATACATCCAGGCCCTTCTTGAACTCTTAGTGAACTTACCATCACCACCTCCTCAGGCAGAGAGTTCCATAGTCTCACTGTTCTTACCGTAAAGAATCCTCTTCTATGTTTATGTACAAACCTTCTTTCCTCCAGACGCAGAGGATGTCCCCTCGTCACAGTCACAATCCTCGGGATAAATAGATGATGGGAGAGATCTCTGTACTGACCTCTGATATATTTATACCTAGTTATTAGATCTCCCCTCAGTCGTCTTTTTTCTAAAGTGAATAACCCTAATTTTGATAATCTTTCTGGGTACTGTAGTCCACCCATTCCAGTTATTACTTTAGTTGCCCTCCTCTGAACCCTCTCCAGCTCTGCTATGTCTGCTTTGTTCACAGGAGCCCAGAACTGTACACAGTACTCCATATGTGGTCTGACTAGTGATTTGTAAAGTGGCAGGACTATGTTCTCATCACGGGCATCTATGCCTCTTTTGATGCAACCCGTTATCTTATTGGCCTTGGCAGCAGCTGTCTGACACTGGTTTCTGCAGCTTAGTTTGCTGTTCACTGAAATTCCTAGGTCCTTTTCCGTGTCAGAGTTACCCAATGCTTTACCATTTAGTATGTACTGGTGACTTGCATTATTCCTTCCCATATGCATAACCTTACATTTGTCAGTGTTAAACCTCATCTGCCACTTTTCTGCCCAAGCCTCCAGTCTATCCAGATCCTGCTGTAGCAGTGCACTGTCCTCCTCTGTGTTAATTACTTTACACAGTTTAGTGTCATCTGCAAAAATTGATATTTTACTGTGCAAGCTTTCTACAAGATCATTAATAAATATATTGAAGAGAATAGGACCCAATACAGACCCCTGTGGTACCCCACTAGTGACAGTGACCCAATCTGAGTATGTACCGTTAATAACCACCCTCTGTTTTCTATCACTAAGCCAGTTACTTACCCACATACAGACATTTTCTCCCAGGCCAAGCATTCTCATTTTGTATACTAACCTTTTATGTGGTACAGTGTCAAACGCTTTGGAGAAGTCCAAATATACGACATCCATTGAGTCGCCGCGGTCAAGTCTAGAACTTACCTCCTCATAGAAACTGATTAAATTAGTTTGACATGACCGATCCCTCATGAAGCCATGCTGATATGGAGTTATTTGCTTATTTTCATTGAGGTACTCCAAGATAGCATCTCTCAGAAAACCTTCAAACTGTTTACCCACAACAGAAGTTAAACTTACCGGCCTATAGTTTCCAGGCTCTGTTTTTGGACCCTTTTTGAATATTGGCACCACATTTGCTATGCGCCAATCCTGTGGAACACTCCCCGTCAGTATAGAGTCCTTAAATATCAGAAATAAGGGTCTGTCGATTACATTACTTAATTCTCTTAGGATACGGGGGTGTATGCCATCCGGTCCTGGTGATTTGTCTATTTTAATATTTTTAAGACGTTGCTGCACCTCTTCCTGGGTCAGAGAGGACACTTTTTTTAAAGGGGAATTTACTTTTATACTCTGCATTTCATCTGACATTTTATTTTCCTCAGTGAATACAGTGGAGAAAAAGTTATTTAGTAGCTTCGCTTTCTCCTCATCGCTCTCTGCTACTCCCCCCTCATTACTCTGTAAGGGGCCGACACCTTCAGGTTTATACTTTTTAGTATTTATATAATTGAAGAACATTTTAGGGTTAGTTTTACTCTCTTTGGCGATTAATCTCTCGGTCTCTAGTTTGGCTGTTTTTATGTCTTTTACATATTCTATTTTTTTCCTTATAGTTTTTCAATGTTTCCTCACTCCCCTCCTGTTTTAGTGATTTAAATGCTTTCTTTTTGTCATTTATTGCTTTCTTTACAGTTCTATTTATCCACATTGTTTTTTTTCTTGTTTCTTATTATTTTATTCCTATATGGTATGTATCTCTCACAATTAGATATTAGGATGCTTTTAAAAATATCCCATTTTGTGGCTGTATTTTTATTTTTGAGGACTGTGTCCCAGTTAGGCCTATGGCTAATTGATGCTAAAAGCATTCATGAGGAGTGTTAGAGGGTCTCTACGAATATGAATATCTGAAATGATTTGTATGAATCGTGTAACTCGTGTCCAGTACGACTTTATAATTGGGCAGGACCAGAAGATATGGAACAGAGAGGCTTTCGGTTGGGAGCACTTCCAGCAAAGGTCCGGAATCCCGGATTTCATAGCGTGTAAAACTTCCGGTGTATGGTACCAGAATGTTAGAATCTTCAGTTGGTTCTCCTTGTACACCACTGAAGTAGAGCTAGTGTGAGCTCTGGCTTAATATACATATGGTCCGCCAAGTCTCCGGAGGGAGCTCCCTCTGTAACCAGTCCTCCCATCTCCTCATGTATGTATGTTTAAAAGCTGCTGGGAAGTTGAAACGGATAGGACCTGGTATATGTCGGAAGGTAGGCCTTTGGAGGAAGGGCTCTGGGTGCAGACCTGTTCAAACAGGGAGAGGGCTGGGACCTCCGAAGCACCCAGCACCTTCTTACTATAGTGGAGTATTTTGTGATCTTGAAACCTCAGTGTGCTTGGTAGGGAAAATTTAGCCTGCAGCTCCTCAAATATAAAAAACCTAGCAGATAGAGGGTCTTTCAGGTCAACAATTCTGTAGAGCCCTGCAACCCTCCACGGTCCAACCATACCATTCCCCGAACTCTCCGGTAGATGGGGGGGTGAAAAGAAGTAAGAGGGGAGCGCAGGGTGGCTGTTATATCTACTCCTGTTCTGCAACCAGACCTCCCTTGTGAACAGCATGGGGCCCAATAGTTTAGAGGCAGAGCTAGCAGGAGGGGAACCCCAGATCATAGTTCGGATCTGTGCCAGCCACAGTCGCTCAGCCTCAGTCCATCGATTTATATGAATGCAGCGTAGATCAGGAGGCAATATGCGCTGCCAGAAAATAAGAGGCGATGTTAGGAAGGGCCTTACCTCCATTAGAGGTAAGGCCCTTCCTAACTGGCTGGAGAACCTATGGCATTTATAGTATACTATAGTATAGTTACATACAAAATTAGTTAAAAAGAGACTGTATAGAGCGCAGGACTGCAGCAGGCACCCTCATCGGGAGGGTCTCGATCAAGTATAGAAACTTAGGGAGTATGGACATTTTTATGGCCGCTATATGACCTAGAAGGGAAATAGGGAGCGTTTTCCATTTAGTAAAAAGGGCATTAAATTCCATTAGTTACAATAGGAATTTAGCTTTATAGAGAGAAGAGTAACTGGTCGTGAGTTGGATCCCTAGATATTTAAAGGAGTGGGTACACCAGATGTAATTAAAACTACTACGAAGAAGGCCAAGTCTGTCGGGGGAGGTTGATTGGCAAGTCCTCAGACTTAGAGGTATTAAGCTTATAGCCAGATGGCACGCTAAATCGGTCCTGCACCGCATAAAGGTTGGGAGAGGAAATAAAGGGATTGGTAAGGGTGAGTAAGACGTTGTCAGCGAAGACTTATCTCTGACTGGTATACCTTGAATGTCGGGGATATTGCTCATTAGTACCGCTAAGGGCTCGATGCTGAGAACGTATAAAAGGGGGGGGATGGGGCACCCCTGCCTTGTCCCTTTGTAGATCGGGAGAGTGGAAGAATGGGCACGTGGCAACTGAATCACCGCTTTTGGGGAGGAGTCCACGCCCATCAGGGCAGCCATGAATGGGCCCTTAAATCCAAAATGATGCAGGGTCTGGAACATAAAGTTCCAATTCAGGCGGTTAAACGCCTTTTCTGTGTCTAAGCTGAGCAATACTGCTTCCATCCCTCCCTTGTTAGCTGCATCTATCAGATCAATGGCCCGTCTAGTGTTGTCTCCTGCCTGGTGAAAGCGAACAAAGCCAACCTGATCTTTATGGACCTAGTGGGGGAGCCAGCAATTCAGCTGGTTTGCTAGCAATTTTGTAAATATCTTCAGGTCTAAGTTCAATAAGCTAATGGGTCTGTAGCTGGAGCAATCTGCGGGGTCCTTACCAGGTTTGGGAATAACCGTTATATAGTAACCCAGCATGGTATTTTCTCGCCCTTTTAGAAATCCATTAGTTTAGCCATATGAGGTATTATGTCTCCAAACGTCTTAAAATAATTATCAGATAGTTCGTTGGGGCCAGGCGACTTCCCATTGGGTAAATCAGATAGTCTCCTTAACCTCCTCAAAGGTGATAGCTTGGTTAAGGTGAGTCAGGGCCTCTGTAGTTAGGGTACGTAGATGACATTCAGTCAGAAACTCCTCTAATAGTGCGTTTTGGGTTGTTTCATCTGCAGGGAGAGTAGAAGGAAGGGAGTATAGAGCTGAGTAATATGTGTGGAATAGGTTAGCTATGGAGGTTGCGTGGTGCTGTAGCAAGCCTCTGTGGTCTCGAATAGCGTGCGGAGTTCCAGAAGGGTGTTTGGCCTATTCCCATAGGCAAAGAAACTGTCTAGTGTAACAGATCAGCCGTTCCGTCGATGATAGCCAAGGACCAGAAGCGAGTCCGCAAATCAAATATTTGTCTGTGTTCGTGTCGTGGGGCGAGAGGCCAAAGACCGTTCTGCTGAGAAAACGCAAAAACTGTCAGTATTGTCTGAGGAGGGAGTAAAAAGTACCAAAGAATATTTTTGGGGATTATAGGATAGTGAGGAGATCTGGGTTGTGAAGTAGGTCTGTTTGTCGTGGTTAGGGGCAGAGTGATAAGTTTGTCAACATAAATTTGTAATGGAAGAAATCTTGTTGTATGCAAGCTTTTCTACATAAGCATTCAGCACTTCTGGAGCATCACTGGAGAAAGTGAGTTTGAGGTGTAAGCTTTTGTCTCTGGTGTGTAGGGGGCGCTACTTCATCTAGGGTGCTTCTGAGGGTGTTTTGCACCCACTTCTGGACAGGAGAGGAATAGAGATTGGGGACAATGATGACTGTAGAGAGTCGGTATGTTTCTTAGGCTCAGTGGCATGTAGATTTCTGAATGTGTGATAAGTAGGAGTGTGCTGAGATGGATTAGGACTTGTGACCATGAAGGAGAGATGGTTGTGGTCAGAGAGCAGTAGAAGAGTGTTAGTAAAGTTGGAAATGGAGCAGAGCCAGAAAGACCTGGTTGAGTGTGTTACTGTCTATATGCATGTGTTTATGCATTAGCACGAATATTAACTCCAAAATGGCTAAAAATGTGCTTACCAGTAAATCAATGCATTATTTTAAAATATTAAGTTATATCTGTACATATGGAAGTATCCACAAATAAATGGCACATCTAAATGTATGATATTGTAGGAAAACTAAAGTTGCAGGCTTCATTTAATACTTTGGGGCTCAAGCTGTCCAGTGTAACAGTATAATATACCTCTTTGTAATTCTGATTTTCACCATTCTAGTTGTCTGGCCTATACATACTTCACGACAAGGGCATTGTAACATGCACAACATTTTTTTTTTTCTGCTACATGTAAAGAAACTCTACAGTTTGATTTCATAGTCTTTCGTGGGGTGACAAACATGGCTTCCTCTAATAATTGGGGAACAGTTCTGTCAGAACAAGCAAGCAGACATACCTGATGGAGCAATTTTCTGTTTTCGTTTTTCATTTCCTGCTGAAATATTTTAGGGTCTGAAAGGCGATGTGACAAAGATTTTGTAATTTTGACAGGCAGGCCTAGATAAAATTCTGAAAGCATGAACCCTGAACGTGCAAGTTGCAGCACTCTGCTATTTTTATAGCAAATTGGCAGAACGTTCTTGGATCAGAAGATTCCTAACGGCTGCCGTTAGATTACACCCCTCCTTAAGGCCTTTATCTCCTCGGTGGAATTTGAATACTGTCCTTTCAGCTTTGTCTCAAGACCCTTTTGATCCGATCAGTAAGATTTCTACAATATTAATTACTTTTAAAATGGCTTTCCTTCTGGCAATTACTTCAGCTACAGGGGTTTCAAAAATTCGAGCTTTCTGCTTTTTCTCCCCACACAACTGTGTTGCAAGATAAAGTAATAATTAGGTCTATTCCTACCATTTTGTTACTTAAAGTGGTTTCAGATTTCTAATGGCACCATTTAATATTGCATATGAGGTAGTGGGAAGAGGGAAAAAAATCTAAATGTGGTGGAATTGGGGGAAAAAAATGCAATTCTGCAACAATTGTTGTACTGGAGAAACATATTGATGTAGTTGGTGTTGCTGAGACATGGCTGGACTCTTCTCATGATTGGGCTGTAAATCTTCAAGGTTTTACATTTTTTTAGAAACAATAGAGCTAAACGCAAAGGTGGTGGTGTATGTTTGTATGCCAGGAATGATGTGAAAGTAATTGTGAAAGAAACAATTGTGGATGAAGGTTGTGAGGATGTTGAAACCTTGTGGGTGGAATTTCAGACATTCTCTCCTTCTCCTCCCCCCCCCCCCCACCCCCAACAACACTGAGGAGGTAGAACATTAACTGTATGTGCAAATGTAGCGGCAGCGCAGGCTGACACAGCAGTGATAATGGCAGATTTTAACTATCCAAATAGATTGGGAACATGGTTCTGCCTCTGCTACAAAACCGAGAAAATTCCTCAGCTTTTTGCAGGATAATCTTTTGGGCCATTTCTATTCGAGGAGATGCTCTTCTGAATCTTGTAATTTCTAATAATGCAGAGCATGTGAGAAATGTCTCTGTCCATGAATGGTAACAGTGACCAAAATATAATTATATTCCAACTAAATGGCAAAAAATGAACTTGAGTCGGTAAGGCAAAAACAAATTTCAAAAAGGCAAATTCCCCATGGTTGAGTGCTGCACTTTAGGGAGTAGACTGGGAGCAACTATTGTCACATAATAACACTAATGCTAAATCGGAGTGCTTTAAATCTACTTTGAATAAGTATATTGTTAAATACATTCCTAGCGGTAACAAGTACAAGCAAATAAAATTAAAGCTCACACGGCTTACAAATGGTGTAAAAATGGCAATAAATGACAAAAAGAGGGCTTTAAGAAATACAAATCGGAAGGGTCAGCTGTAGCCTTTTAAAAAGTATAAGAAACTAAATAAATGATGTAAAGGGGTAATACAGGTGGCCAAAGAAACTAAGAACAACCCCAAAACATTCTTCAAATACATACAGTACAGACCAAAAGTTTGGACACACCTTCTTATTCAAAAAGTTTTCTGTATGTTCATGACTGAAAATTGTAGATTCACACTGAAGGCATCAAAACTATGAATTAACACATGTGGAATTATATACTTAAAGAGGACCTTTCATGGTTTTATCTTTAAGTAACTAAATACCTTTAATGGCAGGGCACCCCCCGCTGATGCTGGCACCCGGTCCGGTTTTTGAAAATAGCGCTCCTGCGTCCCGCTGTGCCCCCCTGTAGTTCTCCTGCTCCGTATGCTAATACTGAGCATTGGAACAGGGAGGAGGAGACGCCCGGGTTTCTCAATGGGCGTCTCCTTCTCCCTGGCTGTGCCGCGATCCAATCACATCGGGGAGCGTCACAGCCAGCAGTAATCAAAGCAAAAGGTGGCTACTTTACTTTCTATAAGACATATTTTCAGTTGTTACACACTTTTTTGTTAAGTATATAATTCCACATGTGCTAATTCATAGTTTTGATGCCTTCAGTGTGAATCTACAATTTTCATAGTCATGAAAATACAGAAAACTCTTTGAATGAGAAGGTGTCCAAACTTTTGGTCTGTACTGTAAATGCAAAAAAAAAAAAACCGTCAGAACACATAGGGCCCCTAAATTATGGTAACGGGGTGTTGGTCACTGGCGATCAAGAGAAGGCAGAGCTCCTAAATGGGTCTTTTAGCTCTGTATATACAAAAGAAGATAGGGCATCTCATGAGGGTGGTGCCACTGGTGCAAATAACATACCGTATTTTTCGCTCTATAAGACGCACCTGCCCATAAGAAGCACCTAGGTTTTAGAGGATGAAAATAGGAAAAAAAATATTTTGATCAAAAGGTTAATAATGGGCAACATGGGGTTAAAGCATGAGGTACAAGAACAGTCACTTGCTATTAATGTTATTGGCACAGTCTTATGAATTTTGACTTCCATCATTCCATGTGCCTTACATTAATTATAAGTGGCCTGTATTCTGTAACTCACATTAACCCCACGTTGTCCATTATTTGAGCAGGTACAGTACTTTGGGGGATACTTACTATTAATGTGAGGCACATGGGGCCCACTCCAAAAGCATGTGCCCAGCCTGACATTCAAAATAAGTGACCCCCATTCATTTTTTTTAAACATGGCAGTGGCAAGATTGGGGTTAATGAGTAACATTAACCCTAATTTTGCTGGCTACCTGGTACATTTGTTTTTGTTGCATTTATTTTCAGGCAGGCTAATTACTTTTGTACTGGGGTGATATCTGCTGGCTTCTTCTGAGTGCACACTGTGGGGCTGGGGACTGGGCTGATGCTGAGGAGGACAGGACAGTCAGGAGGGAAGGCTGCTGCTGCTGTTCGTCATGCTCATAGGTTCAGACGGCACAGCAGTGTATTCCCTCCCCAGTCCCTCCTCCTCCTTTATATGATGACATTTATTGGTGGCAGTGGCGCGGGCAGCTTCAGAGCCCGCAGTTTTCATTGGGGCAGTGGCGGCCACATCATAGGAGGGAGGCACTCTGTCCCTCCTTCTCTGCTGTGCCGCCGAAGTAAACATGATAAACGCCAAGCAGCGCACCGCCCACATGTTGCAGATGGCCAGGAATGCTGCCGGCCAACGCTGCTGCTGTCCCATTATCTATGCGACATAGAAGAGCCGGGCTCTTCCCTCTTTATCAGTAGGTACTGTACATGCCAGGATCGAGGTCCGGTACATCGCAGGCTGATATCCTTATGCAGTACAGCCTGCAATGTATCGGCCACATGCAGCAGAGTGCCGGTCATTCAACCTCTGCCGCCCCCCCTTGTATTCGTCCTATAAGACGCACTATCAATTTCACCCCACTTTAGGGGGAAAAAAGTGGGTCTTATAGGGCGAAGAATACGGTACTTACCTGGCTGACTGTAGATATGGTCCTTAAAGGGATTCTGTCACCATGATTTTGACTATTAAGTTATTTATAGCACTGGATTCAGCTGACTATAAGCATCTCCAAAACGTTATTGTTATAGGGCATAAATGAAGATCTGATGTTAAAAATACCTTTTTTATCAACTGTCAATCTCTTTCTTAAGGAGCCCAAGGGGATGTGCCAGCGATGTTGGAGCCCGGCCACGGCGATTCAGTTGGAGCCCAGGACCGCCCACCTCATTAATATTCACTTCACTGCTTGAAGCAGTGAAGCTCCGGCACGGCTGTAATCCCGCGCAGGCGCAGTACATTAAGTGGTCTGCGCCGTGCGGTCTGCCGGCTACAGCTTCACAGGATGTACTGCGCCTGCGCGGGATTACAGCCGTGCCGGAGCTTCACTGCTTCAAGCAGTGAAGTGAATATTAATGAGGTGGGCGGTCCAGGGCTCCAACTGAATCGCCGTGGCCGGGCTCCAACATCGCTGGCACATCCCCTTGGGCTCCTTAAGAAAGAGATTGACAGTTGATAAAAAAGGTATTTTTAACATCAGATCTTCATTTATGCCCTATAACAATAACGTTTTGGAGATGCTTATAGTCAGCTGAATCCAGTGCTATAAATAACTTAATAGTCAAAATCGTGGTGACAGACTCCCTTTAATATTCTAAAAAAGTAAAAATGAACAAGGCCCCAGGTCCAGATGGATTACTCCCTTGAGTTCTAAAGGAATTCAGTTATTGCTTTGCCTCTGTACTTTTAATGATAGGCATTGTACCAAGGGACTGGCGCAAGGCGGATCTGGTGCCCATTTTCAAAAAGGGTGCTATGTCTTCACCAAGAAATAAGAAACCAGTAAGCTTAACATCCATAGTGGGATAAATGTTTGAGGGCCTTCTATGGGACTACATACAGGATTATGTAACTGTCAATAATATAATAAGTGATAGCCATCATGGTTTTACTAAGAACAGAAGCTGTCAAACTAACCTGATTTTTATAAGGAGGTGAGTAGAAGCCTGGACAGAGGGAAGGCTGTTGATATTGCGTTTTTGGACTTTGCAAAGGCATTTGATACTGTCCCACACGGACGACTAATGGGTAAAATGAGGTCTATTGGTTTACAAAATTATAGTTTATATTTGGATTGAAAATTTGCTTCATGATCATATCCAAAGAATTGTGGTCAATGATTCCTACTCTGAATGGTCCCAGATTATAAGTGGTGTACCCCAAAGTTCGGTGCTGGGTCCGCTATTATTTAACTTATTCATTAATGACAGAGGATGGGATTAATAGTGCTATTTCTATTTTTACAGATGACACCAAACTTTGTAATACAGTCCAGTCTATGGAAGATGTTAATAAGTTACAAGCTGACTTGGACAAACTTACTATTTGGGCCTCCACTTGGTAAATGAGGTTCCATATAGATAAATGTAAAGTTATGCACTTGGGGTGCTAATAATCTGTATGCAGCATATGTCCTAGGAGGAAGAAAAATGGGAGAGTAACTTGTTGATATTAGTAGATCATAGACTAAATAACAGCATACAACTAAGCTGCCTCTAAGGCCAACATAATTTTGTCTTGTATTAAAAGAGGTATGGACTCGTGGGATGTAATATTCCCACTATACAAAGCGTTGGTGCAGCCACAACTGGAATACGCAGTTCACTTCTGGCTACCAGTCAATAAAAAGGATGCCCTGGAGTTAGAAAAAGTACAGAGGAGAGCCACTAAACTCATAAAGGGCCTTGATTAAGAGCAAAGATTAAATTAACAGAATTTGTTTAGCCTTGAAAATAAGACGTCTAAGGGGCGACCTGATTAACCTGTATACATATATAAATGGACCATACAATACAAATGTTCCTTCCCGACAATTTGTCGATCGCTAGCGGAGGAAACTGCTGCTTTTACATGCAGCAATCTCCTCCAGCTCCTCCAGAGTATGGGAAGAAGCAATCGCTAATGCCATCACTGTTCCCCATACAGACTTGTTTCCCGGTATCAGATTGTGTTTACACAGCATGATCTGCCCTGGGAAACTACGATCTTTTGTGCTGCATGAAAGATCCAATTACCCGATGAACAAGCGGTTTGCTCGTTCATCGGGTAACTAACGGTGCATTTACACCACAAGATCATCGCTATCTGTTCAGTTGTTGACCCGTGTAAAGGGCCCTTAAGAAATCGTGGTTGAGACCTCTCTCACACGCACCCTTCCCATTATGGCCTCTCCTCAGCACAACCAATATAAATGAAATTAGGCCACTCGCAGTTCTCCCGGAGAGCCTGTTAGTGCTTCTTCAGTTACCATATGGTGAGATGGAAGTGCCTTAACCCCTTCTACCCCTGGCCTGTTTTCACCTTCCTGCCCAGGCCATTTTTTGATAATCTGACATTTTCTGTCATTTTATGTGGTAATAACTTTGGAACGCTTTTACTTATCCAGGCCATTCTGAGATTGTTTTCTCGTCACATATTGTGCTTCATGACAGTAGTAAATTTGTGGCAAAATATTTTTTTTATTTATAAAAAAAAATACCAAATTTAGCAAAAATTAGCAAATTTCCAAATTTCAATTTCTCTACTTTCAAAATACATAGTATTACCTCCAAAAATAGTTATTTTACATTCACCATATGTCTACTTTATGTTGGCAGCATTTTATAAATGTAATTTTACTTTTTTAGGACGTGAGAAAGCTTAGTTTAGAAGCCATTTTTCAAAATGTCAACAAAATTTCCAAAACCATTTTTTTAAGCATTAATCAAGATATAATGGGATTTTGATGGGCTTGCGTAATGGAAACCACCCATAAATGACCCCATTTTAGAAACTAAACCCCTCAAATTATTTAAAACTGACGTTACAAACTTTAACCCTTTGTGTTCTACAAGGGTTTTCTAAGAGATGCTATCTTGGAGTACCTCAATGAAAATAAGCAAATTACTCCATATCAGCATGGCTTCATGAGGGATCGGTCATGTCAAACCAATTTAATCAGTTTCTATGAGGAGATAAGTTCTAGACTGGACCGCGGTGAATCAATGGATGTCGTATATCTGGACTTCTCCAAAGCATTTGACACGGTACTACATAATAGGTTAGTATATAAAATGAGAATGCTTGGCCTGGGAGAAAATTTCTGTATGTGGGTAAATAACTGGCTCAGTGATAGATAACAGAGGGTGGTTATTAACGGCACATATTCAGATTGGGTCACTGTCACTAGTGGGGTACTACAGGGGTCAGTATTGGGCCCTATTCTCTTCAATATATTTATTAATTATCTTGTAGAAGGCTTGCACAGTAAAATATCAATTTTTTGCAGATGACACTAAACTGTGTAAAGTAATTAACACAGAAGAGGACAGTATACTGCTACAGATAGATCTGGATAGACTGGAGGCTTGGGCAGAGAAATGGCAGATGAGGTTTAACACTGACAAATGTAAGGTTATGCATATGGGAAGGTATAATGCAAGTCACCAGTACATACTAAATGATAAAATATTGGGTAACTCTGACATGGAAAAGGACCTAGGAATTTTAGTGAACAGCAAACTAAGCTGTAGAAACCAGTGTCAGACAGCTGCTGCCAAGGCCAATAAGATAATGGGTTGCATCAAAAGAGGCATAGATGCCCGTGATAGGAACATAGTCCTGCCATTTTACAAATCACTAGTCAGACCACACATGGAGTACTGTGTACAGTTCTGGGATCCTGTGAACAAGGCAGACATAGCAGAGCTGGAGAGGGTTCAGAGGAGGGCAACTAAAGTAATAACTGGAATGGGTGGACTACAGTACCCAGAAAGATTATCAAAATTAGGTTTATTCACTTTAGAAAAAAGACGACTGAGGAAAGATCTAATAACTATGTATAAATATATCAGAGGTCAGTACAGAGATCTCTCCTATGATCTATTTATCCCCAGGACTGTGACACTGATGAGGGGACATCCTCTGCGTCTGGAGGAAAGAAGGTTTGTACACAAACATAGAAGAGGATTCTTTACGGTAAGAGCAGTGAGACTATGGGACTCTCTGCCTGAGGAGGTGGTGATGGTAAGTTCACTGAAGGAGTTCAAGAGAGGCCTGGATGTATTTTTGGAGGGTAACAATATTACAGGTTATAGTTACTAGAGAGGGTTCGTTGATCCAGGGAGTAATTCTGATTGCCTGATTAGAGTCGGGAAGGAATTTTTTTCCCTAAAGTGGGGGAAATTGGCTTTTACCTCACAGGGTTTTTTTTGCCTTTCTCTGGATCAACTTGTAGGAAAACAGGCCGAACTGGATGGACAGATGTCTTTTTTCGGCCTTATAAACTATGTTACTATTTTACAAGAATTAAAGGAAAATGGAGGGGAAATTTCAAAATTTCATTTTTATGCAGATTTTTCATGTTAATCAATTTTTTCTTGCAACACAGCAAGGGTTAACAGCAAACTAAAACTCAATATACATTACTCTGATTCTGCAGTTTACGGAAATACCCCATATGTGGTGGTAAACTGCTCTATGGGCATGTGGCAGTGGTCAGAGGGAAAGGAGTGCCATACAGATTTTGAAGGCAGATTTTGCTAGAATGGTTTTTAGGCATCATTTTGTAATTGAGAGACCCTGACGTACCACTAGAGCAGAAACCCTCAAATGTGACCCCATTTTGGAAACTACACCCTTCAAAGAATATACTGTATTAAGGGTTGTAATGACCACTTTGATCCCTAAGAGTTTTACGGTATTTGGAAACACTTGGCTGTGAAAATAAAAAGTTTTATTTCCTCCAATAAATGTTGCTTTAGCCCCAATTTTTTCATTTTCACAAGGGCTAACAGGAGAAAACACACCCCATAATTTGTTCCCCATTTTCTCCTGAATACGGCAACACCATATGTGGTGGTAAACTGCTGTGGGAACGCATGGCAGGACATATGGATTTTGCAGCACAGATTTTGATGGATGGGATTGCGGGTGCCATTGGTTTTTATTTTTTGAGTTATTGTCTTATGTGGGGTCTCATTTTTTGCGGGATGAGGTGACCATTTCATTGGTACCATTTTGGGGTACACAAGACTTTTTGATCGCTTGGTGTTACACTTTTTGTGAGGCAAGGTGACAAAAAATGGCTGTTTTGTCATAGTTTTTAAAAAAATTTTTTACAGCATTCACCTGAAGGGGCAAATCATGTGATATTTTTATAGAGCAGGTTGTTACGGATGCGGCGATACCTAATATGTCTAACATTTTTATTTTTAAGTTTTACACATTAGATGCATTTTTGAACAGAATTAAATCTCGTTTTTATGCTGCCAATTTCTGAGAGCCATATTTTTTTTAATTTTCGGGCGATTGTCTTAGGTAGGGTATCAATTTCTGCGGGATGAGATGGCAGTTTGATTGGTACCATTTTGGGGTAAATATGCCTTTTTGATCGCCTGCTATTACACTTTTTGTGAGGGAAGGTGACCAAAATAGACTTGGAGCCTGATTCCTGTGAGATCCAGGGGTCTGAATCTCACAGGCTTCCGTAGAAGGCAGCCACGATGCCTAAGGAAGGCATCTGGCTGCCTTCCCTGCCATCTGTCCCCGTCACAGCAGCGCGGAGACCCGATGGACTCCCCTTCGTGCCGCCTGCATCGCATGTGCCGCCGTCAGCACATCGAGGGTTAATGCACCGGTATCCGTGTTTTCACCAATGCTGGTGCATACACGGGTCCGGCTGTTGGGCACAGCCGGTCCCCTGCAGTTAAAGTGCCTTGTTTTTCCCCTTGTCCTATGACAGCATCAGGAGAGAGGGTCCTCCTCCCAGGACAGGAAACTCACACATATTTAAAGAGTTTCTGTCACCAGAAAATAGCCCATATAAGTGGCTGTAATTTCCCATGTGCCCATGACAGGTGACACCATATATGTAACTAAAAACTGCAGCCGTTATCTCAAAAAAGTGATTTTTATAATATGTAAATGAGCGTTCGCTAGGTGCAGGGGGCGATAACCCTGCACCTAGTATCGTCTTTAGCCCACCTCTAACCACGCCTTCCTTCTTCAGATTGACAGGGCCAGGCAGCTTCTTCTCTCCACTGCTGGCCCTGTCTGTAGCTGAAAACCCACGGCTGTGCCGTGCGCTTTACATTCGGTTTGCCAGTAGTCGGCAGGCACCGGCAGTCACTGCGCCTGCGCTGAATGTAAAATGCACGGCACAGGCGCGGGATTTCATCTACGGACAGGGCCGGCAGCGGAGAGAGGAAGCTGCCTGGCCCTGTCAATCTGAAGAAGGAAGGCGTGGTTAGAGGTGGGCTAAAGACGACGATACTAGGTGCAGGGTTACCACCCCCTGCACCTAGCGAACGCTCATTTACATATTATAAAAATCACTTTTTTGAGATTACTGCTGCAGTAGGGGGATTTTTAGTTACATATATGGTGTCACCTGTCATGGCAGGGTGGATTTGATTTAAATCGAACTGATTTAAATCACGATTTAAATCACTAGTCAGTAAGGCTTGATTTAAATCAGTGATTTAAATCAAAGTTTCTACCTAAACTAGTTCTTGCTACTTTAACATGCAAGTAGATGAAGATTTTTAGAATCACTTTTTATATTACTTTTTTCTCCCCAGTTTAAGGAAAGAATGTAATAAACCTCAGATCGTACACACAAACAGATCCAGACTTGTCTGTCTGTGGCTATGCTGCAGTATTGTGCTCAAAGTTTCACTTTCATTTTCTTGTCTGCTTGCCCCTCATCCTCCTCACACTTAGATTCACATTCTTCTTGTGTTGTGCTGTGCAGATCTATTCCACTCCAAACAATCAGAAACATATTGTCTAACTTCTTGGACTTGGCACTGAAGTAAAGCGAGCGTCTGTGATAATATAGGAGAGAAACTGCCCACTAATCCTACAGAAACCTCTGGAAGAGCATGGCATTGTGAATGTTACACATATACAGCCTTTATTCTACTGAGTTAAACAACTCAGCTTTATCTCATGATGGAAGAACCTTTGGATGGTAAAATATTTTCCTAAAAAAGCAGTTTATTGAAAAAAATCCGATTTAAATCAAAAAAATCCGATTTAAATCAAAAAAATCCGCTTTTTTTTTATTTTTTTTAAAAAAAACATTGATTTTTATCCACCCTGTGTCATGGGCACATGGGAAATTACAGCCACTTATATGGGCTATTTTCTGGTGACAGAAACCATTTAAGAAGTAGGGGCCTCTCCATCCCTCAGTGGTTTCCTGTCCTGGGAGAGGATTCCTACAGGTATTCTGGTAGTTTCTCTCCGTGTTACAATATGCAGCTGGGCTGGGGAGCGTGCTGGGAGAGTTCCCCACTATTGTCTCCCTAAAGATTATAAGGGATGTACCTCTGGGTCTCCTGGGTGATCTTTCTCGAATACACCCCCGGATCTACATGCAGGATGGGAGCGCAGGAGTACGTGGATAGCGCCTTCCCTCCCTGGTGTATCACAAGACAGCGGGCTTGGTGCCGGGAGCGAGATCTCGCGTTACTTGATACTGGCGTGCGGGAAATTCAAATTTTCACCGCACTTAAGCCCAGCTAGAGCCTTGTGGATCCTTGCTGTGCAACTCCGGATCCAAGGTATTTTGTTTGTCCTCTGGCAGCATGGAAGATGCTGGAGAGATGCACAAGGACCCGTCTACACCTGCACCTGCGGTATGGTTTGGAGGGTATGTACGGTATGTGGTTTCCCCCTTAAGATGTGTTTATGGTGGCATATTGTCTTTCAGGATAAGCCCAAGAAGGTGGCAGCTAAGGCAAAGCATTAGGAGTTTGTGTAAGACCAGATTGCCCCCTCCTATGTTAAATTACTCTGTCGTTCCTGCATAGAAAATACTATTTCGATGTTGAAGAATCCCCTTTGATGTTGAAGTCCTGTTGTGCTTGGTTCACGTGGCTGCAACTTCTTTTGGTCTGGGAGCCTTGGGTGATACCAGAGATTCCAGACCTGTTGAGCCAGGGCCCAGTTATCCATCCTCCAGTAAAAGGCCTCCAGTTGATGAAAGGTCACTACTAGTGAATAGAGGGTTTTCTGAGCCCGTTATTTCTACTTTGTTAAAAAGTAGTTAATCGGTAACCACCAGGATCTATGCTAGAACCTAGATGGCTTTGTTTGCCTTCCTGGGAATTAATCCTGTTCCGCATTGCAGTCTCTCTATTCCCCGGATTTAGCATTTTCTTAAAGGCTTGGAAAAAGGTCTATCCCTTAGTACCCTAAAAGTCCAGATTGCAGCCTTGAGTGTGTTGTTTGACACTAGGTTAGCTGCCCATACTCTTATTAGGAGGTTTTGTAAGGCTATTGCTAGTGATATTCCTGCTAGAGTTTGTAGCCCCCCCCCCCCCCCCCAGGGATTTGAATCTAGTTTTGCAGAGCTTGGATGTTGACTCTTAAATGTGTATTCTTGGTAGCCTTTACTTCGGCCAGAAGGATACATACCTCTGTTCAGGAAGATAGAATTGTCCTTAGGCTGGACCCAGCTTTTCTACCCAAGATGGTGTCCAGTTTTCATAAGACTCACGAGGTAGTCTTTCCATCTTTTTTCCCCAATCCCAGGTGTCAGAAGGAGTCAGAGTTCAGTTATTTGGATGTCAGGAGGTGTGTTTTACTAGGTGCACTGGCACTATACTACTCTATGCTACTAGGGGAATGTTAAAGTCAGGGGCCCTATTCGTTCAATAGTCTGGCCCTAATAAAGGTAAGTCCGCTAACAAAAGTTCCCTAGCTAGGCTGTTTGTCCAGCATATATTTCCTTACAGAAGCCAATATCTATGGGTTGGAAAGCGCATTCCACAAGAGCAGTATCCACCTCCTGGACGGAAAGAGCGAACACATTGATCCAGGATATTTGCGCATACCTGGTCTTCTGCCCTTACCTTTTTATAAGCACTATGTTTCTGACCTCTCTTTCGGTCGCAAGGTTCTACAAGCTGTTTTCCCCACCCGAAATTTCTATCTCTGGATCTCTCCTGGTGCTGTCGTAGGACGAGGGGAAAAATGACTATTACTCTTACCGGTAAATTGATTTTGAGTCCATGATGACGGCACCCTTATTTTTCTCTCCCTTTTTTTTTCATGGTGCTGGTAATTGGGCCATCTTGGCTATGGTGCACAGGGTGAGCAAAAAAAAAAAAAGTTTGATGAATTAAACACGTGTGGATTCAGATGGATCAGAAGCATGGATTTCAGGGGTGGTCTCTTTCGTCTCTAAAAACCACTAAGGAATGGAGAGGCCCCTGCTTCTTAAATATCTGTGGGTTTCCTGTCCTGGGCGGAGGACCCTCTCTCCTGGTGCTGTCATGTACTCAGGAAAATCAAATTACCGGTATGAGTAACAATCATTTCTTGAAAGGAACAACTTGCCGGTTTCTCTTTTGAGTGATTCCAACCACTCTCAATAAAAAAACATTTCTTGACTGCATCAATAAGTGGAATATCATGTTTAAGCCAGTATTGAAGTAAACACCTTTTGGCAACTATGATAATAATGAACCCAACTTTAGGAAGTACAGATGCTTTAGCTCCTTTGGCTTTTGAGGGAACATCAGAGTGTAGAATAGCCATAGACTGGTTGATCGTTTCAGTAAACGTACTAACCTTCCTGAAAAGATCCCCACTTGCTTCCAAAAATCTTTCAGTTTCAGCGATGCCCAGAGGCTGTGGTAAAGGTCTGAAGATGGTTGAGTGCACTTCGGGCATGCTGTCATCTTGCCGGTTGTTGGGTGAGCAAGGCAGATCAAAAGCATATAAAGCAGGGTGGATTATTTTTAAATGAGTTTCCTCCTGTTTCATTAACAACTCAGGGAGGAACAAAAATACCAAACTTAAAAAAAGCTAAATTTAGTCAACTAAGAGAGGCCATAGGCCTAACTAACTGGGACAAAGTCCTCAAAAATAAAAATACAGCCACAAAATGGGAGATTTTTAAAAGCATCCTAATATCTAATTGTGAGAGGTACATATCTTATGTGAATAAAAGGTTAAAGGGGTTCTCCAGGCAAACCTTGTTATTTGTCCTTTTAAACTAACCTGTGGAAAGAAGCACTTCAGGCACATACTCGCCCTCCTCCACCCAGCTGCTTTCTGACTCCAGGGTCTGGTCACGTGACTGCACTTTACCAGTTTTCTCTTCTTCCGGCAGTTCCCGTCTTCTTCTCTTCCTGCTGCTACTGCAGCAGTAGACGGAACGTCATCCCCTGGGGGCGGGGAGGCTTGTACTCCTGACACATGCTTAGTGCTATCATAGCACTGAGCCAGTGTCAGGGCCTCTGCAGTGAGCAGAGCGTCTGAGCAGACAGCTCACCTCACTGCTTGTACAGTGCCGATGCCTGGGAGTCCCTGCTGGACTCTATATGGCTGTGTTTATACAGTGTCTGTCAAGAGGAATTTAACCCTTACACTCCCAGCGACGTACACGTCGCAAGTGCGGCGGGCGTCATGGCCGGCAAGTCTCTGCTGTTTCTAACAGCAGAGACTTGCCGCTACTTACTAGATCGTCGGCGTCTTCCTGGGCGTTTAGATGCCGTTACCACGGCATCTAGTTGCGTCTGAACCCGGAAGCGTTCGCTTCCGGGTGGTGTACAGACACCCCGTGTGGCCAATCGGGGTGTCTGTACACCATATGAAAACTGTAATCTTCGCTGGTGAGGATTACAGTTTTCAAAGTGCAATTCTTATTCTGGCCACTAGATGGCAGGCCAGGATAAGAAATGAGCAATTCTTGGATTTCTGAGTCTGGAAAATCCCTGATTGCTCATAAAGAAAGAAAAAAAGCCACAACATATCAGCCCATATTTGAGCTTTCAAATAGTAAAAAAAAAAAAAAAAATGTTAAAAAATATATAAAAAATAAAAAAGTTCAAATCACCCCCCTTTCCGTATAATTACAAAATAAATACCTAAATAACAATAAATATAGACATCATGGGTATCACCGTGACCGAAAATGCCCGTACTTTTAAAATATAAAAAAAAAAATTCCAATACGGCGAATTGTGTGGCGGAAAAAAGCGTCCAAATGGCGATTTGCCGTTTTTTGTCGCTTTTTTTTTCTAAAAAAAATTAAATAAAAAGTGATCAAAAAGTCATACACACCCCAGATCGTCCCGCAAAAAATGAGCCCCCATATAGCTCTGTACACATAAATACCAAAAAGTTATAGGGGTCAAGATATGACAAGGAAAAAAAAAAAAGGGCAACTTTCTAATTATTTTATCACTATGAAAACGCAGGAAAAACTATACATATTAGGTATTGCCGGATTCGTACTGACCAGTAGAATGAAAGTAACGGATCAGTTTTAATGCACATCGAACGCTGTAAATAAGAAACCCGTAGAACTGTAGCGGAATAGCGTTTTTTTTGCAATTTCACCAGGTTTGGAATTTTTTTCCCGCTTCCCACTACACCACATGCAATATTAAATGGTGGCGTTGGAAAGTACAACTTGTCCCGCAAAAAACAAGCCCTCATACAGCTATGTGAACAGAAAAATAAAAGAGTTATGGCTGTTTGAAGGCAGGGAGCGCAAAACGAAAATGCATAACCAAAAAAACCTCCGGGAGTGAAAGGGTTAAAAACACAGTGGTGTCTGCAAGCACAATAAAAGTGCTTAGTGACACCCTTGTGTGATTTTTTTTTTTTTTTTTTTTTTTTTTTTTTTTTATTGGGTAATAATAAATAAAAAAAAGGGGACTTGAACTCACTACCTCCTGTGCTAACAACCAACACTCTAACCACTGAGCTATGAAGCTCAATGCAGAATAGATTGGCTAATTATTTGTTTAAAAGACTTTGATGGTGTCCATATCAGTTCATATATTGCAGAAGTGTATGTGTGTGTGTAATATAAGAAGTGTTGGACTATATAGCACAGTGGTTAGAGTAATGGTTTATCATATAGCTGTTTGTGGGTTCAAGTCACTGTCGAGATTTATTTATTTATTTTTATTATAATATGTTAAAGACAATGTGACACAAAATAGTCCCTATTGATGTCACCTCTATGGGGGCGCTGTGGATATCACTGTTATTGGGGCTTGTGGATCTCACTGTTAGGGCTCGTTCACACGACTGTATTTTTCTTTCCGTGTCCGTTCCGTTTTTTGGCGGACCGTATACAAAACCATTCATTTCAATGGGGCCGCAAAAAAAACGGAAGGTCTTCCGTGTGCTTTCCGTATGTCCGTATTTCCGTTCCACAAAATTGAGTCTTGTCCTATTATTGTCCATATCACGGACAAGGATAGTACTGCTATGAGGGGCCAGCTGTTCCGTTCTGCAAAATACGGAATGCACACAGATGTCATCCGTATTTTTTGTGGATCCGTTTTTTTCATACGGTCGTGTGAACAAGCCCTTAGGGTGCATTCACACGAACATAAGTGTTTTGCGGTCCACAAATTGCGAATCCGCAAAACACGGATACCGGCCATGTGCGTTCCGCAATTTGCGCACCGCACATGGCCAGCGCTATATAGAGAACGCCTATCCTTGTCCGTGCTTGCGGACACGGATAAGACATGCTCTTTATTTTTTGTCGGAGCCGCGGAACGGAACAACGGATGTGGACAGCACAAGGTGTGCTGTCCGCATCTTTTGCGGCCTCATTGAAATGAATAGGTCCGCACCCATTCCGCAAAATTGCAGAACAGATGCGGACCCAGAACTCCGGTCGTGTGAATGTACCCTTATGTGAGATCTGTGGATATAACTGTTATGGGGGCACTGTGAATGTCACATTTATGGGGTTGCTGTGGATGACACTGTTATGGAGGATCTGTGGATGCCACTGTTATGGGGGTGCTGTGGATGACACTGTTATGGAGGATCTGTGGATGACACCAGTGGCGTAGCTATAGGGGTCGCAGCGGTCGCAGTTGCGACCGGGCCCCTAAGCTAGGGGGGCCCCGAGGGCCCCCCTTGCCACTTGCAGGGCTGCACCGCCAATTAGGCAAGGCGCGGCCCTGCAGAGGGAGATGAGAGTGAGCCAATCATCTCCATAGTCATCTGTATCGCCTGCCTGTACTGCGGGGCAGGGGAGGGAGAGGCGTCTCCCCTGCCCGTTCCTCTGATAGGCTGCAGGCACTAGGCCTGCAGCCTATCAGAGGCCGGCTCAGGCGGCGCATTGTCGCGGGGCCCATGAGCCTTTAGCTACGTCCCTGGATGACACTGTTCTGGGGCATCTGTGGATGACACTGTTATGGAGGATCTGTAGATACTATTAGGCCTGTAGACGGTCAGTGATGGGATTTAGACACTGAGAAGTAGACTCATGTTTGTGTGTATTGCAGGAATCAGAAACCTTCACCACTCCAGCCTTTATGAAACTACAACTCCCAGCATGCATACCTACTCTGCCATTCTCTGAACTCCCATAGAAATGAATAGCGCATGCTGGGAATTGTAGTTTCACAGCAGCTGGAGTGCCAAGGGTTGATCCCTGGAGTAGTGACCTGGACACAGGAGTTATAGTGGGTGTGGCTGCTGCACACAGAGCAGTGTGGGGGGCGTGTCCAGCCTGTGACTCATCTCTGTGCAGTGCAGCCAGCCTTGTGTATCAATAAAGTTATGTATTCAACAAAACAGGAAGGGGAGAAAGTAAACAGATCTGCCAGGATAATGTGATGTCTTCCAGGGGCGAAGGAAAGCTCAGATATGAAAAACAGGTACAGGGGGCATATGTATGGATGGTGAGGGGTGTTAGGAGCACAGAAAAAGAATTTTGATTTTGGGACCGGACAATCTCTTTAAGGAACAAGAAAAAACCAATGTGGATAAATAGAGCTGTAAAGAAAGCAATAAATGACGAACAGAAAGCATTTAAATCACTAAAACAGGAGGGGAGCGAGAAAGCATCGAGAAAGGAAAAAATAGAATATGTAAAAGACAAATAAAAAGAGCCAAACTAGAGACTGAGAGATTACTCGCCAAAGAGAGTAAAACTAACCCTAAAATGTTCTTTAATTCTATAAATGGTAAAAAGTATAAACCTCAAGGTGTCGGCCCCTTACAGAGTAATGAGGGGGGAGTTGCAGAGAGCGATGAGGAGAAAGCAAAGCTACTAAATATCTTTTTCTCCACTGTATTCACTGAGGAAAATAAACTGTCAGATGAAATGCAGAATATAAAAGTAAATTCCCCATTAGAAGTGCCCTGTCTGACCCAGGAAGAAGTAGAGTTGTGTCTTAAGATTAAAATAGACATATCGCCAGGACCGGATGGCATACACCCCTGTATCTTAAGAGAATTAAGTAATGTCATCGCCAGGCCCTTATTTCTGATATTTAAAGGGTTTCTGTCATCAGGTTTCACCATATTAAACCAGATGACATTTGCAATGTGCAAATGTCACCTGAGGTCTAATATGGTAATATTTTCAAGATCTGTGTCCCCGTTTTTGTTAAAAAGAAACTTTTGTAATATGCAAATCAACCTTACTAGGTGCAGGGGGCGGTAACCCTGCACCTAGTGGAGCCGTTTTCCCCACCTCCAGGAACGCGTCATCGCCGATGATTGACAGGGCCAGGCAGCTCCCTCTATCTGCTGCTGGCCCTGTCAGCGCTGCAAATCCCGCGCCTGCGCCGTGTGTCCTTCATTCGGTGCAGGCGCAGTGAGTGCAGCTGGCTGCCTGGCTCCCGGCTTCCTCACTGCGCCTGCGCCGCCTTCTCTTCCGGGTGTAGTGTGACGTCATCGGCACAGAAGCAGTGAGGAAGCCGGCAGCCAGCTGCACTCACTGCGCCTGCGCCGAATGAAGGACACACGGCGCAGGTGCGGGATTTGCAGCACTGACAGGGCCAGCAGCAGATAGAGGGAGCTGCCTGGCCCTGTCAATCATCGGCGATGACGCGTTTCTGGAGTTGGGGAAAACGGCTCCACTAGCTGCAGGGTTACCGCCCCCTGCACCTAGTAAGGTTGATTTGCATATTACAAAAGTTTCTTTTTAACAAAAAACGGGGACACAGATCTTGAAAATATTACCATATTAGAACTCCGGTGACATTTGCACATTGCAAATGTCATCCGGTTTAATATGGTGAAACCTGATGACAGAAACCCTTTAAGGACTCTATACTGACAGGGAGTGTTCCACAGGATTGGCGCATAGCAAATGTGGTGCCAATATTCAAAAAGGGTCCAAAAACAGAGCCCGGGAACTATAGGCCGGTAAGTTTAACATCTGTCGTGGGTAAACTGTTTGAGGGTTTTCTAAGAGATGCTATCTTGGAGTACCTCAATGAAAATAAGCAAATAACTCCATATCAGCATGGCTTCATGAGGGATCGGTCATGTCAAACCAATTTAATCAGTTTCTATGAGGAGGTAAGTTCTAGACTGGACCGCAGCGAATCAATGGATGTCATATATCTGGACTTCTCCAAAGCATTTGACACGGTACCACATAAAAGGTTAGTATATAAAATGAGAATGCTTGGCCTGGGAGAAAATGTCTGGGTAAGTAACTGGCTTAGTGATAGAAAACAGAGGGTGGTTATTACTGGCACATATTCAGATTGGCTCACTGTCATAGTGGGGTACCACAGGGGTCAGTATTGGGCCCTATTCTCCAATATATTTATTAATGATCTTGTAGAAAGCTTGCACAGTAAAATATCAATTTTTGCAGATGACACTAAACTGTGTAAAGTAATTAACACAGAAGAGGACAGTACACTGCTACAGATGAATCTGGATAGACTGGAGGCTTGGGCAGAGAAGTGGCAGATGAGGTTTAACACTGACAAATGTAAGGTTATGCATATGGGAAGGAATAATGCAAGTCACCAGTACATACTAAATGGTAAAATATTAAGTAACTCTGACATGGAAAAGGACCTAGGAATTTTAGTGAACAGCAAACTAAGCTGTAGAAACCAGTGTCAGACAGCTGCTGCCAAGGCCAATAAGATAATGGGTTGCATCAAAAGAGGCATAGATGCCCGTGATGAGAACATAGTCCTGCCACTTTACAAATCACTAGTCAGACCACACATGCAGTACTGTGTACAGTTCTGGGCTCCTGTGAACAAGGCAGACATAGCAGAGCTGGAGAAGGTTCAGAGGAGGGCAACTAAAGTAATAACTGGAATGGGTGGACTACAGTACCCAGAAAGATTATCAAAATTAGGGTTATTCACTTTAGAAAAAAGACGACTGAGGGGTAATCTAATAACTATGTATAAATATATCAGGGGTCAGTACAGAGATCTCTCCTATGATCTATTTATTCCCGTGACTGTGACGAGGGGACATCCTCTGCGTCTGGAGGAAAGAAGGTTTGTACACAAACATAGAAGAGGATACTTTACGGTAAGAGCAGTGAGACTATGGAACTCTCTGCCTTAGATGGTGGTGATGGTAAGTTCACTAAAAGAGTTCAAGAGGTGCCTGGATGCATTTCTGGAGGGTAATAATATTACAGGTTATAGTTACTAGAGAGGGGTCATTGATCCAGGGAGTAATTCTGATTGCCTGATTGGAGTCGGGAAGGAATTTTTTCCCCTAAAGTGGGGAAAATTGGCTTCTACCTCACAGGGTTTTTTGCCTTCCTCTGGATCAACTTGTAGGAAAACAGGCCGAACTGTATGTACAGATGTCTTTTTTCGGCCTTATAAACTATGTTACTATGTAACAACTGATATATGGTAGTCTAAGAGGCCCTTGCGGACCACATGTGTAACATAGTAACAGTTTATAAGGCCGAAAAAAGACATCTGTCCATCCAGTTCGGCCTGTTATCCTACAAGTTGATCCAAAAGGAAGGCAAAAAACCCCTGTGCGGTAGAAGCCAATTTTTCCCACTTTAGGAAGTGAAAGCGAAACCTAGGTCGGGTGTTGCACAAGGGAGAAAACGCTGATTGTAAGATGTGCCTGTGACGTTTTTACTTTTTTGTAAGTACATTAAAAGGAAAAGTGTATCTTTATGTCTGTGGTACTTCAACATTGGTGCTTCCTTTTTGACTATATAGAGACCTATTTTCGACCAGAGTAAATACACAGATAAGTTGTTTCTAAATCCAAGGGACAATCTTCAAGCAGTGAACACAATGTCACAAATCTGGGACATGGACTTTGCCGATGCCTTCCCTCCAATTCCTCTTATTCCAGCAGTATTGAGGAATATCCGCGAGAGCATGACAAAGGTGTTCTTAATTACTTTTAACAGCCTGGATCCTGAAAGGGAGATGCTAAAAAGGCAAGATTTTTCTGAAAAAGTAATCTCAACATTTCAAAATAGTCTGAAGCCAGTTACTTCGGCCATTTACAGGAAAATCTGGAAAAAATTTGGTTCCTGGTTGTCTACTGAACACCCAGACTGTTCCTCACCTACCATTTCATACATCTTAGATTTACTTCAAAAAGGCTTTGATTTAGGGTTGAGGTTTAGTACCTTAAAAGTCCAAGTTTCGGTTATGTCTGCTTACCTAGATTTCCTGTTAGCAGAACATAGATGGGTTAAAAGGTTTTTTAAAGCCGTTTCCATATTAAGACCTACGATAAGAAAAATGGACCTTCTCACTAATCGGAAATTGATGTTTGTACGGAAGGTCCTTCAAGCAGTGGTTCCCTCCCTAGTTAAGTGATTGGGCATTTCTCCCATGTGCTGTCATGGGGGACGTCCTGGAAATAGGTAATTAGTCTTACCGGTAATTATTTTTCCAGGAGTCCAACATGGCAGCACCTATATTATACCCCCCCACCCCTCCAAAAAAAGGGTAAAAAAATTAAGAAACTATGTATATACATTTATGTATACTAATATAATAACAATGTTCTGTTAACATTGTGAATTTAAATATATTACATATATAACAGAAAAATTCCGGTGTAGTGATTTGTAAGACACTGGAGAGGGGGTGGGGAGGGGCCTTTTAAACTCTCTTGCTTCCTGGTCCTTCAGAGACATATAATGACAAACTCCCATGTGCTGTCATGTTGGACTCCTAGAAAAACAATTAGCGGTAAGACTAATAATCGATTTTCATTGATAGCATTTTGGCATGTGTATGCCTTTTTGATCATCTGCCTTAAAAATATTGAGTGAAAAGTGATTAAAAAACGCAAATCGACCATTTTGACTGGGGGGAATGGCTCTTCAAGTAGACTCCAACATGCAATCCTTAGACTTCAATTTGTATGGAGTAATGGATTTTTATCCATTACACTTCACAAAGATCGCAATATTACAAATTACTGAATTGTAGTATACAAGTAATAAGCCTAGAGGCCAAGTACAGTCTCTGGCTTGTTGCTTTGTCCTGAAGAAACCATTCCTTTTCGACAAACACCTGCTCGTCGGTGGAGAGCACTGCAATTAAAGCAAAAAATATAGAATGCAACAGCACTCTGCAAACCAAATAAAGTAAAACAATGCCATAGTAATACAAAATATTCTGGCGCTAATGCTACGCTTATTTGTAAATATGAGATTCTTGGCAAATACATTTTGTACAAAATTATTTGGGCCCGTCTGCCAAACATCAAGGCTTTCTCTGTAAGACGGGAACCTAACACTAAATACCACATTCATTGGTGCCATACTGGCCTCCATTGCATTCAGGGAATGCAGGTTCCACATGCATGCCGCGCTTACATTGTATTACACCTCTCATGGTGCCACAATGGCCTCCATTTTGGCAAAATGTATTTGCCAAGAATCTCATAATCTAATATATAAAGCTGAATATGTGTGTGTGTGTGTGTGTATGTCCGCTAAAGGAATCCGCACCGTCACAGCTCTAATCACGACATTTGGCACACAGGTACATCAGGTGTCCGGGAAGGTTTTAGAACGGGTCTCAGCTCTCCAGGACGTACCGTTCCTGAGATATTCCCAAAAAATGCATTATCCAATAGAAGCGTGGTCACATGACCCTTATCAGCCAATAGAAGCTCACAGGCAGTTAGTCTCCACACACATCAGGTTTCCGTAACAACCTGGCCAGTTCACTGCTGTAGGTCTGCTTTAAAGGGGAATGACACTGTTAAAGGGGTATTCCGGTTACCATAAATATAACTTATGTTTTAGACTAACTCATCATCAATCATTACCTCATATAATGTAAATTTCACATATTTACCGTTCAGTAGCTACCCACTTTCCTCTTAAATTACTATGGTATCGACCTGTAATTCAGGCCACCTTCAAAAGAAGGACTTAAAAGCCCCACCCCCAGGTCCTACTAAGTCACACCCCCGACTCAGTCAGGCCATGCCCCTTCCACGGAGCATTTGACTGGGATTGAAAAAATGAAGGTAAAAATCAACTTCTGTCAGCTGCAGGGGAGGGTGAATTTCCCCCGGCAGCTCATGCTCAGACTGCACAGTGCTGCTGTCTGAGAGTGAGCTGTTCAAAAGGACATCTCTGTGTCCATCCAGGCCCTGCGCATGACAGAGGACAGGGAGTCTGAAAGCCAGACTGTCCAGCGTGAAACCGTGCCACCAGTCCCCATGAAGCCACACCCCTAAACACGAGGCCACACCCCGATTCCATGAAGACATGGAGGAGAAGCTGTCTGAGCGTGAGCTACTGAAAGGGTGAACATCCCTGTGTCTCTCCAGGCCCTGCGCTGGACGGTGGACAGGGAGTCTGAAAGCCAGACTATCCAGCCTAAAACCGGACCTCTGGCCACCCTAGGGGCAGGCTGATGTTAGGGTGGCCAGATGTCCGGCTTTAGGCTGGACAGTCCAGTTTTCTGGCTACCTGTTCTCCGTCCGACGCAGTGCCTGGACGGACGCAGGGATGTCCACCCTTTCAGTACCTCACACTCAGACAGCTTCTCCTCCGTGTCTTCACGGAGCCAGGGGGCTTGGCCTCATGTTTAGTGGTGTGGCTTCATGGGCATGGCCGGTGAGGTCTGGCTTTCTGGGGTGAAGACAGTGGCCACCCTAGCTGCTGTGGAAGTCACAGTTAAAGGGGAGGGCGCTGTGGATGTTACTGTTAAGGAGCGTGCTGCTGTGGAGGTCACTGTTAAAGGGGCGGGCACTGTACAGGTCACTCTCGATATCTTTTAACGTCACACACACACAAACAATAAATTAAATAAATTAAATATACCCGGGCGAAGCTGGGTCCTTCAGCTAGTTACAAAATAATTGTAACATTATTTCTGCAATTACATGCAACAATCTCCTCCACAGTATAGGGAGGAGTGATCACTAATGCAATCGCTCTTTGTCATACTGACTTGTTGTTTGCTGACAGCAGAGCGTTTTGCTCGTTCATTGGGTGATCGGTGGCACTTCTACACTGCCAGATAATCTGTCATTAATTGTTGGATTCTCAGCCCCTGTAAAAGGCCCTATATTTATCATACACCCAAGTGTTCAAGGGAATTCCTAGGGAATAATTTACATGCATTAGGGGTGTTTAATACATAATAGGATTTACAATCTAAAAAATGATATTCATATGATATTTTCGTGAATAATCTCGAAGATCTAGATGTTGGGGAATTATCAAGAGATTAGTAAAAGGGGTATTCCCATCACAGACAATGGGGGCATATCACCACCTCTGGGACCCGCATCTATGCCAAGAACGGATCGGGGATAGTGGTGGCTGGAGGACCCTGGGTTATCTGGTGTTCAGCCACTGACAGCCATTCTCCACCACTCCCATTCATTTTTATGGGGCCAACGGAAATACCCGAGCCAGTGCGACGTTACATATTTGCAGCGGCACCATAGAAATGAATGGAAGGCGGCAGAGCATGCTCAGTGCGCCCTCCATAAAGCCATGCTGATATGGGATTATTTGCTTATTTTCATTGAGCTACTCAATGATGGCATGTTTTAGAAAACCTTTAAACAGTTAACTCACAGCAGACGTTAAACTTACCGACCTATGGTTTCTGGGCTCTGTTTTTGGACCCTTTTTGAGTATTGGCACCACATTTGCTATGCGCCAATCCTCTGGAACACTCCCTGTCAGTATAGAGTCCTTAAATATCAGAAATAAGGGTCTGGCTATGACATTACCATATTTTTCGCCCTATAAGACGCACCTAGGTTTTAGAGGGCAAAAAATAGGAAAAAAATTATTTTGAACAAAAGGAGTCTTTAAAATTTTTAATAAAATAACAGAGCTGTATTTTAACACTGTAAACATTAACAGTAGTAACCAGCAGCATTAACAATAATCATTGCTGACTTCGCTATATCGCTAGGATATGCCCCCATTGTCTTATAGGTGCGGGTGCCACCGCTGGGACCCGCACCTATATCGAGAACAAAGCGGGGGAGCTCTGAGCCTGGAGGACCCCGGGTTTCCCGGGGCCCGACCACCACCAGGCACAGCTCCCCGCTTCGCTCATAGAAATGAATGGGAGCGCACCGCACAAGAGCGGCCCAGCTCCCGTTCATTTCTATGGAGCCGACGGACACCCGCACCTATAAAACAATGCAGGTATATCCTAGCGATATGCCCCCATTGTCCATGATGGGATAACTTCTTTAAATGCCCACGTACACTACTTCTCTATTCATCAGAGAACCCCAAAAACTCATCGCTACTGTCAAAGTTAATTACACTCTGTGGCTCAGTATCACTAGTATCGCTGCCTTCAGATTCGTCGTACAGCATATTGTCCTCAGTGCCATCCAAGGCATTGCTGATGCCACGCCTTTTGAATGATCTGACGATTTCATCGTTGACTGCCTGCCATGATGTTTTCACCCACTCCACCATCAGACTTGGGTGATGGTGGGCCTCTTCATCCGCCCAGTGAGAGTCAGGTCATGGTTCCCAGCTGCCATCCACTTGTTCCATTCCTCCCTCATGAACACTTTAAATGGCTGGTTAACGGAAACGTCCAAATTTATGAAAAGAAAGAATCTTGGATTCATATTCTTTGGGCATTTTTTGTGCAATTCTTATTTTGGTGCGCATAGCGATCTGTAGCATCATGATGCCGATCCAGTGAAGTTATCATAGCTTTTCTCTGCAGCTAGACGCTTGGCTTCATAAATGATCATTTTTGTAGATACAGAGAAGCCATTGTTCCTGTGATGTGTGATCCACTCTTTCATGTCTACGTCTAGCTGTGGCCACTTTGCAGCACACTATTGAAAAGTGTGCTTGCTTTTATCCGCTTTTTTCAACTGATCCTCTTGTTTCCTCCATTTACGAATCATCTTTTCAGTTGGAGGCGGCCCAAAATGTCTCTCAGCAGCCCTGTTTCCATGCTCTTTGGCGTATTTTATCACCTCCAGTTTAAAAGGAATTATATAAGAAAGCCTTTTCTGCTTTAACATAGTTCAGAAATGTACAGTATGCAGCAAGAGACTACGGTAATTTTCTGAAACAATACAGTAATGGAAGAACTGTCAGCACTACAATTTTGGGGGTACTGTAGCTAAGAACATCAGTGGATGACATTGTTATGGGGGATCTGCCGCTGATACAAGTTTATGGGGGTACGGTAATCTGCTGCTGACTAACTTATGGGGGGATGTGCCGCTGACACACTTATTGGGAAACGGGGCATCCAGTGACACTTTAATAAGTGGGTCACTTTATTAGGAGTGGGGTCTTTAGGGGTACCTTATGGATGCCTTTCTAGCAGGGCACAGCTCTCAGGGCACAATTCAGCTCAGTTCTTGTAGTCAGGAGCAGGCACGAGTGAAGTCTGAGAGAGGCGGAGCAGGCATGCGTGATAGGGAAGCCTTCTCCGCCCCTTGTCTGCCTGCTCTCGCGCTGCCAGCAACTTTCCTACACCTCACAGTGCATCTTCTCGCTGGCCGGCCCTACAGCACCACAATAGCGACCAGCCTCTGCATCTCCCCATCTGCAGCCGGCTGGTCCCTGCCTCCCAGGACATTCAGCGCGGCCGGCGCTTTCATCCAAGAACCCACAGTGCGTCTGGCCGTTTCAACCCAGCACCACAGTGGCAGCCAGGTAACAAGAAAAGCGCCGACATACCATATCTTCCCTGCATTCACCCCATAAGACGCACTGACGTTTCCCCCCATTTTTTTAGCGGGGGGGGGTGGGGGGAGTGCGTCTTATTGGGCGAAAAATACGGTACTTAATTCTCTTAGGATATGGGGGGTGTATGCCATCCGGTCCTGGCGATTTCTCTATTTTAATCTTTTTAAGACGCCGCTGTACTTCTTCCTGGGTCAGACAGGGCACTTTTAATGGGGAATTTACTTTTACATTCTGCTTTTCATCTGACAGTTTATTTTCCTCAGTGGAGAAAAAAATATTTAATAGCTTTGCTTTCTCCTCATAGCTCTCTGCATTCCCCCCTCATTACTCTGTAAAGGGCCGACACCTTCAGATTTTTACTTTTTACCATTTATATAATTGAAGAACATTTTAGGGTTAGGCTACTTTCACACTTGCGTTGTAAGGATCCGTTTGTGAGATCCGTCACAGGCTCTCATAAACGTTCCAAAACTGATCAGTTTTGTCCTAATGCATTCTAAATGGAAAAGGATCCGTTCAGAATGCATCAGTTTTGCTTCAGTTTGCTTCAGTTTAGTCAGCATTCCGTTTTGGAGGCGGACACTAAAACGCTGCTTGCTGCGTTTTGGTGTCCGCATGAAGAAACTCATCCAAACTGATCCGTCATGACTCACAATGTAAGTCAATGGGGACGAATCCGTTTTCTCAGACACAATAGAAAACTGATCCGCCCCCCATTGACTTTCAGTGGAGTTCATGACGGATCAGTTTGGCTATTTAAAAGATAATCCAACCGGATCTGTTCAGAACGGATGCAGACGGTTGTATTATCATGACGGAAGCGTTTTTACTGATCCATGACGGATCCAGCAAAAACGCTGGTGTGAAAGTAGCCTTAGTTTTACTCTCTTTGGGAATGAATCTCTCTGTCTCTAGTTTTGGCTTTCTTTACAGTTCTATTTATCCACATTCTTTTTTTTCTTGTTCCTTAACCTTTTATTCCCATAAGATATGTACCTCTCACAATTACGTAGATTTTAGGATGCTTTTAAAAATATCCCATTTTGGCTGGATTTATTTTTGAGGACTTTGTCCCAATTAGACCTATGGCCTCTCTTAGTTGGCTAAATTTAGCTTTTTTAAAGGGGTATTCTCATCTTAGTCAATGGGGGCATATCGCTAGGATATGCTCCCATTGTCTTATAGGTGCGGGTCCCATACTTTTGAATGACAATTGGAAGGTTATTACTTTATGGTCACTTTCCCAGGTGTCCCCCAACCTGCACATCTGTTGTTCTGTCAGGTCTATTGATTAATACGAAGTCCAATATGGCTGTCTCTCTAGTCGGGTCCTTAACCAATTGAGAAAGGTAATTGTCTATGGTTATTGCCAAGAACCTGTTTCCTTTATAAGATGTACTGGTCTGTCTCCCAGTCTGTATCTGGGTAGTTTGTCCCCCACAATAAGGACCTCATTATGATTTGCTGCCTCATCTGTTTTGTTTAGTAGTAGATTTTCTGTGGACTCTGGTATTTTAGGTGGCTTATAATAAACACTGAATAAATGTATAGACCGCGCACTGCACTACAAGATAAGCTACTTGTAAGATAATCTATAAGAATTACCTTGTGAAACCGTGAGCTCGATTCCACCCTGTAATCCTATAACGCTCAATGGCTGGCTGGTTGAGACGGAGTGTTCTATTCGCAGATCGCGCTCCGGCCAGTATCGCGATCACGCTGATGCGTATGTTCGCAGCTCGCGCTCACAACGGAGCAGCAGGTGACGTCACAGATTAGCTACGGGTACTCAGAGGGACCTGAATACCTTCCAACGCGTTTCGGACAATAGCGTTGTCCTTCCTCAGGGAAAAAAATGTAAAAAAATAAATTTTTAGATTTATCGCAAAGGTAATTATTGGCCGGTTCGCCGAATTTTCTGAAAAAATTTGATTCAATCTGAATTTATTTGTGGTGAATAACATTACAAAACGGCTATTTCCTGGCTGAAGGGAGCCTGTTTAGCGGTGTAGAGCACTGTGCCTTGCAATAACACTCATAGGGAATCTGCTGTTGTAGTGAAACAAAACTGTGAGTCAGTGTTACACCCAAATGACAGGCTTCACATTTAACATATTTGGGCAGTTATGGGGCCACAACTGACCAAAAAGTTTGTGTGAACTCAGCCTTACAGGTCAATGTTAACGCCAGTTATAAAGATCCTACTATAGCGTGAAAGAGCGCACTGCTTTTACACCATCGTCAGCTGATTCCACATAGATTTCTACAGAACCTGTTCTATTAAACGCTTATACAAGTAGAGCAGAGTGGAGAGGGTGTCAGCAGTAAGTTTGTGTTGACATCACTGATTATTTTGCCCTTTTGGATCCTGTCTCTTGAGCATCTGCCTTCACTCGGTCAGCATTTGCTCAGTAATCAATTAGTATTGCTAAAGCCAAAAAAAAAAAAAAACAGGAGTGGATCCAAAACAGAGAATGGAATATTTGCATGTCTTCTGTGTTTTGTATCTACGCCTGCTTTTTGGCTACCAAATCATAAGCCAATTCTGATGCAAAATAGGGACCATGTCATACTACAGACCTTACAGCTGCTACATAGACAGGATCTGTTGTGCGTCTCATTTTTCCTTCCTTCTGACAGATCAGAAGCGGGTAAAATAAATGGTGATCTCAACAAGGCCAAACAGGGACAATGGTCGTACCATCATAGTGTGGGAACAGTATGAGATGTCCAAAGGGTGTTCCAGTGACAGAGTGCTTATTTGGCAGCAGCATTACCTTTACGGAGACCACAGAGTGACCCGGTGACAAAATGGGTGGCAATAACAGTACCCGCTGACGATGGTGGGTGTAAGAAGAAGCACTTGGCATCAGGCAGGTGGCAGCATCAGAATAGTAGCTGATGTCTCTATAGTAGTTAAGTTTGTCCTCCCTATTTACGGGTGTAAAAAAAAAAAAAAGGCCCTCATTTTGGACCGGTAGCGAGGGTCCAACAAGGTGGAGAGCGAGAAGTCATCCCTCTGCGGAATGGTGACAATTCAGCTGTCACTACCCAAGCAAGTGAGCATGCATTGGGCCTTTGCACAAGTGACTTGGAGGGACTCCCTGCCTCCATCTCCACTGCATACTGCCACGGTGTGTCTGGGTCGTCTGCCTCATCTTCCTCATTGCCCTGTAGCTCCTCTGGCTGCTCCTCCTCTCCTTTTAACTGTTTAAAAAAAACACCTATTTCACTATGCAGTGCTTGTGCGCCAATGTCCTCCACCTCCTCCTCCAGTTCAGCCCCCACAGGGCTCATGTGGCCATGAGATGTAGGTGCTACGTCTCCAGTCCCCTGACTAGCCAGATTTACAACAAAAAGCTGCCAAACCGCCGAGTAGGTGATTTTACACCCAACACCCCGCACTGACTAACTGCTACCGCCTCTGCCTCTGTGAACCCCTGCGCCACTACTTTCCGGCCCAGTAGGCTCCTACGAAGCGGGTCGTCTAACCTGGGCACATTTGGCTCCCGACCTCACCCTGCTGATTCCTGGCCATGCTAACGACTTGCTGGCTCCACTGCTGCCTCGCACGCAAGCTGCCACCTCTTCTCCCGATGATGATGAAGCACCTTCGTCACCTGCTGCCTAATTGCGATCGGCTACATCATCATCGAGTACTGTCTGCACGTCACTGATGTCCTCCTCAGCAGTCTCTGGATCAGGAGCGTGACTTCTCGCAACACCAGCTCCCACACCACTCTCCTCATCACTACTTGCCCACCTACCGTAGGAAGTGGCGGGTGTCTCCTCCACATCTTGGCTGGGCAGTAGCTGCTGATTGTCCTCTAGTAGCTCGTCCTCGCTGTATAGTGGAGCTGAGCCCATAGCATACAGAACTTCTCTGGCTGAGGGAACAGAAAAGGACAGAGGGAGGTTGAGGACAGGTGAGGGCACAGGGCCTGCTCCCAAGCCATGCCAACTAAGGGTTGTGTCTGACAAATCCATAGATTCTTGGCTGGGGGTGTCTGATGTCATTTGCGATGAAGTCAGCCATTCAAGAACCGCTGGGTTGCTGGTCAAGACATGACCGCTAGATGACACCGGGAGCTCAGGCCTCTCGCTGCAACTCCTGCTTCCACGCCCCCTTACTCTGCTGTGACCTGTGACTGCTCCAGAAACATTTAGGCCTCTGGCACTCCCCTGTCCTGTCACTTCTCTATCTGACATACTGTTAAATCAAATAAATAAGTTTAAAAAATTAATAAACGCCAAAAAAGGCTGTAATTTTATTACTTCACTGCACAATGGCTAAGCCCTTTTTTTTCCACTAATGCACACCAAAAAAGGCTTTAGGACATATAACTGCACCGCTGACTGTCAAATACTTTTTTTTACACTAATACACACCATAAGGCTGTACTTTTGTCACTTCACCGCACAACGGCTAATAAGCCCTTTTGTTTTCCACTAATACGGCTTTAAAACATATAACTGCACCGCTGAACAGCTAATAATACTTTTTTTTTTCCCCACTAATACACACCAAAAAGGGCTTTAGAACATATAACTGCACCGTGCAAGGGCTAATAAGACGTACAATTATTTCCAAATAATACACCCTGTTAATGGGTGTATCACACAGCACTTGCACACCAATACCAATCAAGGTTTGCTGGAATTACAGAGGTATCATCTATTGCAAACCTGAAAGCAGTAGTGTAATGGCAATTTGGATCCCCAGTCAGTGCAGCAAGGTGTGATAGGATTGTTCCTATTACCCAGGCTGTACACTCTCCTATTGGACCCTGTTCTCCATCTATAGTGTGAAGTAATTCCACCCTACCCTGAACTTCTATACAGCCAAATAAAAGTTTTAAAGTCTTTCCTAGCATTGTCCCTAGCGCCTGCTGACGTCTCTCCCTGCCACAATCGAAAATGGCTGAGGATATTCATAGGGCTGTGACATCTCAGGAGCTGGCTGGCATTATGGGTGATCCTTTGTTCCCAGAGTGCTTTGCTCCATGTCTTAACAGTTTTAAAATTCAGAACTCTTACACCTCTGTATCAAGGAAATAATATGCTATGTCCCAGCTAGATCACTTTTACAGTTTCCAAGCCTGTGATTTGAGCAGTAAAAGAGTGTTAACTACTGAGACCTCTGTTCACTATAGAGATCAAAGCTATGAGTTCACAAATATAACATTTATGGGTTTCCCATAATATTGGACTGGCGATCCCTCGCATTAGTTTTTAAAGGACTGTAATTTCTAGTTTTAATATTTTTACTATTTAATTGAAGAATGGTTTACTGTTAGTTTTACTCTTTAGTTTTTTTTTGTCACTCAGTAGCTTTGTTGCCTTTTTTTTTTTTTTTTTCACTTTTCGGCTCCATAGAAATGAATGGGAGCGCAATGCGCATGCACGGCCACCGCTCTCCATTCACTTCTATGGGGCCGCCGCAAATAGCCGAGCGCTGGCTCGGCTATCTTCGTCGGCTCCATAGAAATGAATGGGAGCGGTGGCCGTGCATGCGCATTGCGCTCCCATTCATTTCTATGGAGCCGACGGAGATAGCCGAGCCAGCGCTCGGCTATTTGCGGCGGCCCCATAGAAGTGAATGGAGAGCGGGCCGCGCTTGCGCGGTGCGCACTTCTTCACTTTGGGGGTCCCGTTCTCGATATAGGTGCGGGTCCGCACCTATAGGACAATGGGGGCATTGGAGAGCGGGCCGCGCTTGCACGGTGCGCACTTCTTCACTTTGGGGGTCCCGTTCTCGATATAGGTGCGGGACCCGCACCTATAGGACAATGGGGGCATATCCTAGCGATATGCCCCCATTGTCCAAGATGAGAATACCCCTTTAACTGCTCATTTCTCCGGTTTGGTACCAGCTAGAGATATGGGCTTTGTATTGTTGAGAGGAGAGCAATATGTTCAGGACATGGGAAGATATCATTGTTAAAAATTGGGAAGCAGCGAATGCAGCTGAAAGTGAAAGTAAAAGCAGGTTTTACCGTGATTTTTTCCGACTCGATTTCTAACAGTGATATCAACTGTTTGGCTTGGGTTTTCAAATAAGACCAGCATGCTTCTAGCTGCTACCATTAATGAGATATGAGCAGTTAAAGCAGTCCTCCCCTCTCCACCTTCGAACAGTTAAGTGCTTTTCCCACAGCCCAAGGTGGGCAAAACAGTTAGGTGGTTGATATGATCTTCAGATAAATCTCAGTAGGAATAGAGCTCATGAGCAGATAAGTATAGAGAGAAGGGTGGGAGTAATGAGCAGCAGCTCTTGTATGCAGTCTCCATTACCACATCCCCACATTACACAGTCTGTCCTGTCTCTCCTCTCTATGCTTCATATCTTCTCATGAACTCCTTTCCTACAGAGATTCAGCTGAAGTCCTTATCAGCTGTATGCAGGATCATAATCCATGCTGACAAGTAGAGCAGAGAGAACGAGGCCGCTCTTTAGCTCAGTGTTGTGAAGTAACTTGCCCTTCTGTGAGATTAAGACAGGTTTTGTGTGTTCTTCTAATGATTTCTCCTTAGACAAAATGAGCCATTATAACTAATGTAAGGTATTTGGGAACATATTTATAATAAAGTAATTAAATATATGTGTGTGTATATAATATATATATTTGTATTTTTCGCCCTATGAGACACCCCGGCCGATTAGACGGACCTAGGGGTTTTAGAGGAGGACAATAAGAAAATTTTCTTTTTTCATCAGACCCCCAATCGGACCTAAGCTCAGACCTCAATGTGAATGATCCCCAATCAGACCTCAGATAAGAGCCCCATCCCTCTCATCAGCCCTCATGCCTCCCATCAGTCCCCATAGAAGCCTGCAGGTCTTTCTTCTCATATCCCAACTGCCATACACATGGTCACATGGCTCTTAACAACCAATAGAAGCTTGCAAGCCCATAGTCTCCACATGCACACAGTTTTACATCAGGTTTTCATAATAACCCAGCCATTTTTCTTTACTGCTGTAGGTCAGCTTTGTGGATGACACTGTTAAAGGGGTTTTCCAGGATTGTACTACTGGTCCCGTTTGAGATTGTACCGGCGCTTTCCGTGAGCCCCGCTACCTTCTCCCCGCTCACCAAGCATAGCGCTGTACATTGTACAGCGGCTGTGCTTGGTATCGTGCTCAGCCCCATTCACTTGAATGAGGCTGAGTCGCTCCTAGGCCATGTTACCGATGGCTAAGAGAGGGCCGCTGCGCTCACGGGAGCGCCAGTGCCTTCTCAAACAGCTGATTGGTGGGGACCAATCAGATACTGATGACCTATCCTGAGGATAGTTCATCAGTAGTACAATCCCAGAAAACCCCTTTCACTAACAGAGGTTTTTTTGTTTTTGCGTTTTCATTTTTCTTCCTTGAGCCATAACTTTTTTTATATTTCCGTTCACATAGCTCTGTATGAGGGCTTATTTTTTGCGGGACAAGTCATACTTTCTTATGCCACCATTAATTATGGCATACAATGTAGTGGGAAGCAGTAAAAAAATTCCAAATGGGGTGGAATTGGAAAAAAAAACGCAATTCCTCCACAGTTATAAAGCCAAAGACAAACATAAAGAGTATTCTCTAGCACGATTCTGAATATGCAAAATATTATATATACATAGTAGCAGAAGGACCCGGCTTCGCCCGGGTATATTTCATTCAATGTTTGTGTGTGTGTCGTTAAAAGATATTGAGAGTGACCTATACACAGCACAGCAGCCTGCAGCCCCTTAACAGTAACATCCACAGCACCCTCCCCTTCAACTGTGACCTCCACAGCAGCTGGGGTGGACACTGTCTTCACCCCAGAAAGCCGGACCTCACCGGCCATGCCCCAAAACGTGAAGCCATGCCCCCGGTCCCCATGAAGCCACACCCCTAAACATGAGGTCACACCCCCTGGCTCTGTGAAGACACAGGAGAAGCTGTCTGAGCGTGAGCTACTGAAAGGGTGGACATCCCTGTGTCCGTCCAGGCACTGCGCCAGAAAGAGGACAGGGAGCCAAAAAACTGGACTGTCCAACCTAAAACCGGACGTCTGGCCACCCTAACGTCAGCCTGCTCCTAGGTTGGCCAGAGGTCCGGTTTTAGGCTGGACAGTCCAGCTTTCAGACTCTCTGTCCTCTGTCATGCTTAGGGCCTGGATGGACACAGGGATGTCCTTTTGAACAGCTCACTCTCAGACAGCAGCACTGTGTAGTCTGAGCATGAGATGCAGAGAGAAAGTAATCCTCCCTCCCACCCCTGCAGCTGACAGAAGGTGATTTTTACCTTCATTTTTTTCAATCCCCGTCGGCTGCTGAGTCGAAGGGGCGTGGTCTGATCAAGTCGGGGCGTGGCTTAGTGGGACCTGGGGGTGGGGGTTTTAAGTTCTTCTTTTGAGGGTGGCGTGAATTACAGGTCGATGCCATTGTAATTTAACAGGAAACACAGTGGGTAGCAGTTGAAGAAAACATCTTTTATTACTCCTGAACGGTAAATATGTGGAATTTACATTATATTAGGTAATGATTGATGAGTTTCAAACATGTTATAGTTATGGTAACCGGAATACCCCCTTTAACAGTGTCATCCACAGTGCTCTGCCCCTTTAAAGCAGACCTACAGCAGTGAAGGAAAATGGCTGGGTTGTTATAGAAACCTGGTGTGAAACCAGGGTCATGTGACCAGGCTTCTATTGGCTAATACATTTTTTGGGAATATCTCAGGAACGGTACTTCCTGGAGACCTGAGACCCGTTCTAAAACCTTCCCAGACACCTGATGTACCTGTGGGCCAAATTTCGTGATTGTAGCTGCGACGGTGTGAATTCCTTTAGCATACATACATACATACATACATACATACATACATACACTCAGCTTTATATATTAGATATACAGTGGAGGAAATAAGTATTTGATCCCCCACTGACTTTTAAAGTTTTAATACTAAAAAATAAATGAAATGTCTCATAATTTTATGCCAGCTTTATTTTAACAGTGCCACATAAAATATCAAAAGAAAAACGGAGAAAATTACATGAAATGAGAAAAAATAATTTTCATTTCTTTGAGGGAAATAAGTATTTGATCCCCTAGGACAGTGGTGGCGAACCTATGGCACGGGTGCCAGAGGTGGCACTCAGAGCCCTCTCAGTGGGCACCCGCACCCGGAAAAAGTCTATTGTGTATGCCTTAGACTTTTCCTGGCGCACCATGAACAGCACAGGCAGTGCACTGAATGCTAAATGATAAAGTATATGGAAGATATACTATATTGGACTGTAGTATTCGGGGTAAATTGACGCATTGGCACTTCGCGATAAATAACTGGGTTTTGGGTTGCAGTTTGGACACTCTGCCTCTAAAAGGTTCACCATCACTGCCCTAGGAAAACATCATTTAATACTTGGTGGCAAAACCCTTGTTGGCAAGCACAGCAGTCAGACATTTTTTATAAGGTTTGCACACACTTCAGGACTAATTTTGGCCCACTCCTCTCTGCAAATCATCTCCATATCCTTAAGGTTTTTAGGCATGCATTTAGAAACGCAAAGCTTCAGCTCTCTCCATAGATTTTCGATGGGATTGAGGTCAGGAGACTGGCTAGGCCATTCCATGACCTTGATATGCTTCTTATGGAGCCACTCCTTTGTTTCCTTGGCTGTATGTTTTGGGTCGTTGTCGTGCTGAAAGACCCATCCACGACCCATTTTCAGTGCCCTGCCCGAGGCAAGGAGGTTGTCACCCAGGATTTTGCGATACATGGGCCCCGTTCATCTTCCCGTCAATGCAGTGAAGTTGGCCTGTGCCCTTAGAAGAAAAACACCTCAAAACATAATACTTCCACCACCATGCTTGACGGTGGGGATGGTATTCTTAGGGTCATATTCTGTATTTTTCTTCCTCCAAACACGTCGAGTTGAGGCCAAAGAGCTCAATTTTGGTCTCATCTGACCACAGCACCTTCTCCCAGTCTCTCTCGGAGTCATTAATATGTTCATTGGCAAACTTGAGGCGGGCCTGGACGTGAGCCTTTTTGAGCAGAGGAACCTTGCGTGCACTGCAGGATTTTAAACCATTACGTCTCAGTGTATTACCAATGGTTTTTTTTGGAGACTGTGGTCCCAGCTGCCTTGAGATCATTACACAGCTCCTCCCGTGTAGTTCTTGGCTGATTTTTAGCCTTTCTCATGATCAATGAGACTCCACGAGGTGATATCTTGCATGGAACTCCAGGCCTGGGTCGATTGACAGTAATGTTGTACTTCTTCCACTTCCGAATAATTGCACCAACAGTTGTCACCTTCTCATCCAGCTTCTTACTTATGGCTTTGTAGCCCATTCCAGCCTTGTGTAGGTCAACAATTTTGTCCCTGACATCTTTAGACAGCTCTTTAGTCTTGCCCATGGTGGAGATGTTGCAGTGTCACTGAGACTGTTGGCAGGTGGCCTTTCATATAGGTGACAATTTGGGACAGGTGTCTCTCATCCAGGTAACGACTTCACTGTGATTAGGGGGTGTCAGTGGTCTGTGGGAGCCAACATTAGTCATGGTTTTACTAGGGGATCAAATACTTATTTCCCTCAAAGAAATGCAAATTATTTTTTATTTCTCATTTCATGTAATTTTCTCAGTTTTTCTTTTGATATTCTATGTGGCACTGTTAAAATAAAGCTGGCATAAAATTATGAGACGTTTCATTTATTTTTTAGCATTAAAACTTTTAAAGTCAGTGGGGGATCAAATACTTATTTCCTCCACTGTATATGAACAATTTCGAGTAAATCAATAATTCTCTGTATTATCTCTTTCCTGTTGGCAAGGTTCAAAACCAACTTGGTCCTTTTGAATTAATGATGGCAGAACCTTTTTAACCCCTTCATGACATAGCGGCAGGTGACTTGCCACAATTTGACGTACCATTATGTCATGCTGATCGGCCCGGCAGATTACCCTTTCTATGCCCGCGGCATAGATTGTGTTTACGGCTCTGCGGTTACAGGTACCTGCTGGGTGAGAACGCAGCCCCAATGCCTTGCAGAGGCATCGGGACTTGCCTTCTACGGAAACCTAGGAGATCCAGCCCCAGGCTGGGTCTCCTAGGCAACTTGTTAGTGTATTACTCAGTGTAATACATTAAAGGTCTTCTCCAGGTATTAAAAAAAAGAGAATACTTAATTATTACTTTGCTATAAATATTTTCCCAATTACCTTTCATTAGTTACAATAGGTCATTTTGTCTAGGGAGCAAACATCAGGGGAAATAAAATGGCCGCCATCCTATTAGTACACATAAAACCTATCCTAATCACACAGGAGGACAAGTTACTTCAGAGCACTGAGCTAAAGAGCGACCTCAGCCTCCGCTCTGTTTGTCAAGGATTATTATCCTGAGTACAGATAAGATCTTAAGCTGAATCTGTGTACAGCAAGAAGGGTGGGAGTAATGAGTAGCACTTGTATGCAGCCTCTATTACCACTGTCTGTCCTGTCCATCCTCTCCGTACTTCATATCTTCTTATGATCTCTATTCTTACAGAGATTCAGCTGAAGATCTTATCACATGTATTCAGAATAATAATACCTGACAAGCAGAGCAGAGAGGAGGATGAGGCAGTTCTTTACCTCGGTGTTTTGATGTGTGTACTAATAGGACAGCATCCATTTTGTTTCTCCTGATGATTGCTCCCTAGACAAGACAAGCCATTATAACTAATGAAAGGTATTTGGGAATGGATTTATAATAAAATAATATTTACCATATTTTTTGCCTTTGATAAGACGCACCCCAGATTTTAGAATAGGAAAATAAGAAAAAAGTATTTTATCACACCTCATGTCAGACCCCCATCAGACCTCAGATCAGCCCCCATATCAGCCCACTCTAACCCCATCAGACCTCAGATCAGCCTATCAGCCCACTGTGCCCCCATATCAGCCCACTGTGCCCCCATCAGACCTCATATCAGCTCCCGGCACCTAATACCATAGTGGAAGCGAAAAATACAGTAAGTATTTTCATTTTCTTAATTCCCAGAGAACCCCTTTAACAGACAATGCATTGCAATACAGATGTATTGTAATGCATTGCAGAGTGGACCAGACCCCCAAAAGAAGTCCGAGTGGAACAGAAATAAAGTTAAAAAAAAGTGTTTTTAATAAAAAATTGTTTAGAGTGAAAAAAGAAAAAAACATATTAGGTATCGCCACATCCGTAACAACCAGCTCTATATAAATATCACATAATGTAACCCAGCAGAACACCGTAAAAAAATAAAATGGAAACTGTGCCCAACATTTTTTTGTCAAGTTACATCACAAAAAGTGTCATACCAAGCGATCAAAATGTTTTATGCACCCCAAAAAAAATTGTACCATTCAAACCGTTACAAAAAAAACCCTGCAAAAAAAAAAGCCCCTAAATAACACAATTGGCCAAAAAAATTTTTAAAAAAATAGGTTTTCAGACTGTGGAGACATTTAAAACAACATTTTTTTTTGTTTTGTTTCAAAAATTCTTTTTTATTGTGTAAAACTTAAATAAGAAAAAGTATACATATTAGGTATTGCCACATCTGTAACGACCTGCTGTATAAAAATATCATATGACCTACCCCCACAGGTGAATGCTGTAAAAAGAAAACAAAATTGCATTCAGAAACTAGAGAAACAAAAACATAATTGTTTTTCAAAAATGCTTTATTATGTAAAACTCAAACAAAGTAGACCTATTTGATATCATTGCGTCCGTAACAACCTGCTCTATAAAAATAGCAAATGATCTAACCTGTCTGGTGAATATTGTAAAAAAAACGAAAATTAAAACTGTTCCAGAACACAAAGTTTCCAAAATGGGGTCACTTTTTGGGAGTTTCTACTGTAGGAGTGCATCAGAGGGGCTTCAAATGGGACATGGTGTCTAAAAACCAGTCCAGCAAAATCTGCCTTCCAAAAAAACATACTGCGCTCCATTTCTTCTGTGCCCTGCCGTGTGCGTTTACAAGAGATTACCACCATATGTGGGGTGTTTCTGTTAAATGCACAATCGGCGTAATAGATATAGATTTTTGTTTGGCTGTTAACCCTTGATGTGTTACAGAAAAAAATGGATTAAATGGAAAATCTGCTAAAAAAGTGAAATTTAGAAATGGCATCTCCCTTTTCGTTTTTAACACCTATCGGAATATATGATCATACAGACATCAATAATGTGTGTTGCCTTATAAGCATAAAAACACCATGAATCTCTATGAGGTGATGCTATAGTTTGGTTGTATAGTGGTCTTCCCTGCATCTAGAGATCTTAGGTTCAAATCCCAGAAGAGGTATACATTTTCTGTTATTTTTTTTCAAAACCATATTATTTATAGAATAATAAGGCCTTACTATATTGAGTAAACAGTTTTATTCTTTTTTCTTTTTTTTTTTTTTTTTCTAAAACCTTTTACTGGTTTAGTCACAGACACAATATATGATTATAAAGAAACCAGTAATATTTATTAGCTTTCTAATTATAATAAAGACATAGACTTTTGTTATGGGATAAATGTGAACGAAAAAAAATTTCTGAAGAAAAGAATTTTTATGTTTCTTACAAAATTCAAACCTGGGATCTCTACATACAAAACCAACCACTTAACCACCAAGCTATAGCATTACCACATAAAGCTGCTTGTCTTTTCTAGGCTTATCAGCTAACATATATTACTGGTGTCTGTATGATCATATATTGTGCCTGTGAATAAAGCAGTGATATGTAGATGAGCTTTTTGAGCAGATCTCAGTGTGGTGAAGCTATAGTGTATGTGATATTTACTTGCTAGCACACAGCTCTGCCCTCAGCCTGCTGTCTAGCCCTGTCAGTCAATGGGAGGGGGGGTGTACAGAGCACAAGGGGTGTTACATAGCAGTCCCGCCTCTGAGTGCTCGAATTACTCATTTGCATATGAATAAAAACGCTGATATCTCTGCAGCTATTTATCATACAGACAAATGACAGGTATAGTTTTAATCAGCATGAGTTCTACCAGGCAGTATGTCTGGTTTAATAGGGTTGACCCTGGTGACAGAGCCTCTTTAAGCTTCGTGTGGGACAGGTGGCAAGGGCCATTTCCACTACTTTTAAATAAACCTGTAAATCTTGCACAGCTTGACTGGCGTATCACTTAAGTCTAGTGGCAAGAACAGAACAGCCTTATGGACTTCCCATAGACAAGAAACATTAGTAATTGACCCTACTTTGGTATCAAAACAGTTCTTCAAATGCAATCAAAGTTCCTCCCTAAATGGGGACCTTTGAAGAAGAAAATCATTTAAAGGAAATGTCATCAGAAAATGACCTATTTTAAATCTTGTTTTTATGTTTAACATAAAGAATTTTTAGTGGTAGTATTTTCAATTTTCCATGTCGGTATCCATATGTAACCCCTTCCCAACCCTTCCCAACAAGTAGACATCAGACACCCGTAGCTTATGTCCGCCAATCACGGACATTTAACACTTCAGATGCCATGGTCAATCCTGACCACGGTATACAAGCGCACAAAATACCAGAAGCACGCGCTTACGGTAATACTTCGGCTCCCCCGTGTGGCAATCGGAGGAGCCGGAGCGTGTTGGCAGCAGCCCTTGTCATACAGAATGACAGACGGCTGCTGCTCAGTATTTTCTGTAGCAGGGCTCCATATAAAACTAGTACTTTTCTCAGATTCTAATGCTAATGCATTGGAATCTATGAGAATCGCAAACTAATGATTGCTAGTGTAAAAAAAAAAAAAAAAAGTTTTTAAAATAAATTTGAAAAATATATATAAAAATTCAAATCTCCCCATTTTCCCCAAAATAAAAAAAAATTAAAAAAATATACATATTGCCATGTGCAAAAACGCCTATACTAAAAAAAGATCTCCCCCGTCCCTTACGGCAAACAGCAAAACTTAAAAAAAAAAAAAAAAAAAAAAAGTGAAAATGGCCTATTCGCCATTTTTGATTGCTTTATTTCCCACAAAAAATTTAATAAAAAGTGATGAAAAAGTCATATACACCCCAGAATGGTATCAATGGGAAGTACATGTCACCCCACAAAAAATAAGCCCTCACACAGCTCCATACATTTAATTTAAAAAAAGTTATAGGGGTCAGAATATGGCGGTGAAAAGATTTTTCTTCCCCCCCCCCCCCCCCCCACAAGTTTATTATTTTATCAGTATCAAAACGCAAGAAAAAACTATACATATAAGGTATCGGCAGATTTGTACTGACCTGTAGAATGAAAGTAACTGGTCAATTTTATCGTACATCATAAATACATTTAAAAAAAGCAAAAAAACTAAAACTGTGGGGGGAATAGCTCTTTTTTCCAATTTCACTGAATTATTTTTTTTTCTTGCTTCCCACTAAATCATATTCAATATTAAATGATATTAAATTGTGGGGTTGAAAAGTACAACTTGTCCCACAAAAAAAGCCCTCATACAGCTATATGAACAGAAGAATAAAAAAGTTATGGCTCTGGGAAGGCAGGTAGCGCAATACGTAAACGCAAAAAAAACTTTTTGGTCTGTACAGATCACTTTACTGCAGTTATCTGCTTATCTTTGCACAGAGGTGATATCATTACAGGCAGGATTAGAATGACAGGTAATATGGGATCCACCATTCACAATAGGCGATTGTCAAAGCTTATCTATTCTCCCCTTGTACAGTGACCTCTGCACAGGTCACAGAGCATGCCTAGAAACCTCTCCCACATAAGTCAGTAGGGTCTCCCTGACCATTGTGTCTTTGGACCATGGTCCTACCATAAAGCATTTTCTTAATGCTTTGTAAATGCTGTTAAGAACAGCTCAGGCAAGATGGTAGCCCCATAATCATGTTCAGGAAATAGAATAAAAATATCTGCTATTAGAAATTAACAGATTAGAAAAAAGATGCGTTTTGCTATCTGGCTTTAACTGGCAGATAAAATTTTCTTTAAATGCCAGTGACATTGGGGCATGATCAGACCAGGTTATAGATCACATGGTGTCTGCTTTCAGCAAGCGTCACAATGGTATATTTTACTAATCTGCGGTAAATCATACAGGGAGTAACGGTAGATGAGTTTACGAAAGTTTCTAGATATGCATTCTTGAGTGGCATAAGGGGTTTTTCCAGACAGGGCAAGTCTTTCCATTGCATCAGAGAAACTATTATGAAAATCTCCTCCAAAACTAAAGAACCTACTGATACAAGTGGCGGCCACAGGAGTGGGGAGGGTGTCGGTAGTAAGTTTCTGTTGATGTCAGTGTTTATTTTTCCCTTCTGATACGTCAGAGGAACAGACCAAAAAAAAAAATGGCTTTTGAGTATCACATGGTCAGTAATTGATCAGTATTGGTAAAGGCAAAAACAGGAATGGGTCCAAAACAGAGATGACACGTGAAGGAAATATGTGCATGTTTTCTGTGTTTTGGACTCACTCCCGCTCCACTCCTTCTCCATGGCAAGAGCATGAGGAGTCAAAATAGTGGCCCATTCACAGAGTGGGAAGGTGGGGGGCAACAGCGCAATAACAGCTAAGATGTTGACAGTAGTAGAATATGGCAGCACATGCAGCAGGTGTGTGACATCAGGAGGGTGCAAGCATCAGAATAGTGACTGAAGCATAATTTTTCACAATGTTCTGGTGTGGCAGCACAGTGTAGTCAGAACATTACTGCCAGAATGATCTAGTCTGATGCATCAGGCACTGGAGTGGGGAAATCCTGGCTGATCCACACCTGATTAATCTTTAGAAAGGTTAATCTCTGTTGTTTCCTTTTGAAACGTGAGTTTGCTTTGGGGAATTATGCCCCCCGCTGCACTAACCACCTGCTACTGGCTGGGCAGGAAAGTTTGTCCTGGGCAAATTCGACCAGTTACGGCCCCAATTCAAGTTTGGCTGCCCAGTAGTCCAGGGGGATCTTGGATCTGGAATGCCAGGGTGCAAGCCAAGAATGCCCCTACCTGCTGGTTCACGTTCCGCCCCATGTCTTGCTGCTTTCTAATTTCTTTAGTAGGGGGGTGAAAAAACATGCTCATCAGAGACTGGAGACTTAAGTTACTGCTGATGGAGCTGTTGCTGTGCACCCCCCCAGCAGATTTGGCAGTGGAGTGTGAGCACAGAGGTCTTTAGTTGAGTTAGTTGAGTTGAATAGTTGAGTTTATCAAAAGGCCCCCATTTTGGCCTTGTAGCGAGGTTCTAACATCCCTCTGCAAAATGGTGGTGAGGCGGCTGTCACTATGCAAGCAACTCTGCATCCATCTGGCCGTTTGCACAAGGGACTCTGAAGGACTTCCTTGCCTCTATCTCCACTGCATACTGCCACGATCTGTCAGGGTCATCTTCCTGGTGTTTCTCATCGCCCTCTAGCTCCTCCTGCTCCTTTCCTGTCGCTTGTGCAGATAAGCCACCTATTTCTGTATACGTGTCCTGGGCTTTAATATTCTCCTCATCTTCCTCTTCTGCCAGTTCAGCCTCCACAGGACTCAGGTGGCTGTGAGATGTAGGCGCCACGTCTCCTGTCCCCTGGCCAGCAAATGGCAGGTGTCACTCATGATCTGTTACAAGTGAGTATCCCTGTCTGCCTGCATCATAAAGAAATCATTCACGGCCTTTCTCTGCTCATATAATCAGTCCAACATGTGGAGGGTAGAGTTACAACATCTTGAAACGTCACATATGAGGTGATAATGGGGTAAAATGGTTCTGCCTTTGCAACTCAAGGAGGGTGTGTTTTGCACGGTAAGTGTAAAAACTATGAATGAAATTTTGTCGGCAGTTGTGAGAGTGTCTATCTTATGCCTAGCTTAATAGCAAGAAAGTAGAAAATGATAATGGGGACCTGATCCATATATCAGCTACCTATAATAAAGGACCAAGACCACACGTAGATAAAAAAGCCTCCGGCATATAAGCAAGTACATATCTGACGTAAAAGAGCTGCACACTTAGGGGTATGAGTCCTCATGTAGGATCCTAATGTGTAGGTATGAAACTCTTCAGGAAGAAGAGTTTCTCTTCTGCCTGAATGTGAACCAAATCTTGGAAGGCATAGAGACAGGAGGTTGGTACCAATATATCCAGAGTGGGATCTAGGTAGCCAAAGTGTATCAGTGAGGCTGAACATTCATTCAGCTGTTCAAGCAATTTTGAAAGCCCCATCTGTAGGCAATTTGGGGATCCCGTAGCAGAGTGAGTAGAGGTTGCAGGTGGCTCCTCTTCTACAGTGTGATCCAAAAGAAATCGGGAATAGCTGGATTGGGACACCATCAAGTTCACAGTTGTACAGGAACCAGGCTTTCGCTTATAATCATGAACACAGAATATAACATCACAAGGGTCCGAGGCTGATCCTTTTGGTTTCAGGGCCCTATTGCCCAATTTGATCTTATAGGTGGAAGGTTCACTAAGGTTTACATTAAAGATAGCTTCCAAAGTCACAAAGAGGTCTTCAACCCCCTGTAGCTTCAAAAAGGCCTCTCCTCCTGATGTTATTCTTGCGGACCCTATTGTCCAAATCTTAGATATGGCGATTTACTTCCCTTAAAGGGGTTCTCCAAGTTAAATTTATTGATGACCTATCCTCAGGATAGGTCATCAATATCAGATCGGCGGGGGTCCGACACCCGGCACCCCTGCCGATCAGCTGTTTGAAGAGGAGGCGCGCGCCGTGCCAGCGCTGCCTCCTCTTCATTGTTTACATGCTGGCCGTAACGGGGTAGTGGTGAGTAGGTGTAATTACACCTAACTGCCCCATTCATTTCAATGGGAAGGATCGCTCCCATACAAGTCTATGGGAGCGATTCTTTCCATTGAAATGAATGGGGCGGTTAGGTGTAATTACACCTACTCACCACTACCCCGTTACGGCCAGCATGTAAACAATGAAGAGGAGGTAGCGGTGGCACGGCGCGCGCCTCCTGTTCAAACAGCTGATCGGCGGGGGTGCCGGGTGTCGGACCCCGCCGATCTAATATTGATGACTTATCCTGAGAATAGGTCATCAATAAATTTAACTTGGAGAACCCCTTTAAGACCGTGTCGTGTGCTGTTGTTGCAGAATGGAGTTGAGACATATTGCCTGGTGTCATCATGGGCATTTTCCAGGGAATACAACTGTTCTTCCAAGCATTAAATATCATCGCAGACAACTGCAATTTGAAACCAGCAGGTCACTTTAACTTCAGGTATGAGGACCTTTAAAGTCCCGTTTGATGGGAAGTTGTTGAAGATATGTTTCCTATGAATGCTGGTCATCTTCGGTGGCAGAGAAAGATGCAGACATTGCAGGAGGAGCTTGAAGAGGGGCTACCCCAGTCTGTCACATGAGGCTGATCATAAAAATTCCCATCAAGTATGGTGGGTAGGTTGTCTGGAGGATCTGACCTCTGCCTCTGGTAGGGCTCAATAGATGTTTGGATAGGAGCAGATGTCATCTGAGGCAATTTAGCAGAAAGGGGCAAGGCTGAGTACTTTTGACACATCTCGGTTGTCGTAATGAGAGGCTTCCATGCTGCAAGTCTGAGTAGGTGAAGAATCTGTAGCGGGGTGGAACATGTCTGCATCAAGTGAAAGACGAGAGTCCGAAGTCATGCCTTGTGCAAGGAAATGAGCATTTTGTGGTGACAGGTTCTCTTTTTGTCAAAATAACATCCACTTGAATGCTGAAGTTTGTCTGGCAGAAGGCATCGCACTAATTCTGCTGGCCTAATTTCTTCTCATAGCAAATCCTGGTGACCTGATACGGATGCTAGGCCACCATCTTCTGTTGATCCATGCTCTAGGTCTGATTCCCACGTGTCCATTATAGGCGTTTTCATCTGTGGACAGGGATCAGCAAAGTCACTCTTGAGCTCCAAAGCATGCTACAATGACACCTTGCTTTCATAGCCAGTATAATTTTTTTCAGTGAAATGTGCTTCAGTAGGTCTTCTGTGGGACTGAGCTAGTTTTTCCTTGGACCACCTTTGTAGGTACTAACTGTCTGTGAGAGCACCCCACAAATCCTACAGTTTTGAGATTCTCTGAATTGGTCTTCCGGCCATCGCAAATTGTCAGCCGCTTAAATCCTTATGCTTGCTAATTTTTCCTTCTTCCAAAACATCAATTTTATGAATTGATTAATATACTTCTCACTATTTGACAGGTGCCATTGTTATGAGATGATTGTTATGTTATTCACTTTACCTAGTTTTAATGTTAGGGCTGATCGAGAACAATATAAAATATAATAATTATGGTACATCGTTTTAAATGAGCATATGGAGTTCATAATCATTGCTATATATTTTATAGGAATCCATGAAGATTATCAGTTACCTTACTATGACCTTGTTCCATCTGATCCATCAGTTGAGGAGATGAGGAAAGTTGTTTGCGAACAGAAACTGAGGCCGAACATTCCAAACAGATGGCAGAGCTGTGAAGTAAGTATGCAGAAATCTGAACACTCACTCTGTGATCTGAGAAGATTGTTCTAGAGCAGTGGTGTACAAATAGTGGATATTCTAAATTATACCAGTAGATCTTGATTTTGGGCCATCAGGTTAGTAACAGTCTATAAGGCTGAAAAAAAAGACATCTGTCCATCTAGTTCGGCCTGTTATCCTGCAAGTTGATCCAGAGGAAGGCAAAAAACTCCCTGTGTAGGAGAAGCCAAATTTCCTCAAATATTTTCTGACTCCCATCAGGCAATCAGAATTACTCCCTGGATCAACGACCCATCTCAAATAGCTATAGCCTATAATATTATTACACTCAAGAAATACATCCAGGCCCCTCTTGAACTCTTTTAGTGATTTTACCATCACCACCTCCTCAGGCAGAAAGTTCCATAGTCTCACTGCTCTTACCGTAAAGAATCCTCTTCTATGTTTGTATACAAACCTTCTTTCCTCCAGACGCAGAGGATGTCCCCTCGTCACAGTTCTGGGGATAAATAGATCATTATAGAATCAGAATAGATCTCTGTACTGACCTTTGATATATTTATAAATAGTTATTAGATCTCTCCTCAGTTGTCTTTTTTCTAAAGTAAAAAAACCCTAATTTTGATAATCTTTCAGGGTACTGTAGTCCACCCATTCCAGTTATTACTTTAGTTGCCCTCCTCTAAACCCTTTCCAGCTCTGCTATGTCTGCCTTGTTCACAGGAGCCCAGAACTGTACACAGTACTCCGTGTGGTCTGACTAGTGATTTGTAAAGTGGCAGGACTATGTTCTCATCACGGGCATCTATGCCCCTTTTGAAACAACCTATTATCTTATTGCCTTGGCAGCAGCTACCTGACACTGGTTTCTACAGCTTAGTTTTCTGTTCACTAAAATTCCTAAGTCCTTTTCCATGTCAGTGTTACCCAGTGTTTTACCATTTAGTATGTACTGGTGACTTGCATTATTCCTTCCCATTTGCATAACCTTACATTTGTCAGTGTTAAACCTAATCTGCCACTTCTCTGCCCAAGCCTCCAATCTATCCAGATCAATCTGTAGCAGTGTACTGTCCTCTTCTGTGTTAATTACTTTACACAGTTTAGTATCATCTGCAAAAATTGATATTTTACTGTGCCAGCCTTCTACAAGATCATTAATAAATATATTGAAGAGAATAGGGCCCAACTAGTGTGGTACCCCACTAGTGACGGTGACCCAATCTGAGTGTGTACCCTTAATAACCACCCTCTGTTTTCTATCACTGAGCCAGTTACTTACCCACATACAGACATTTTTTCCCAAGCCAAGCATTCTCATTTTATATACTAACCTTTTATGCGGTACAGTGTCAAGTTCTTTGGTGAAGTCCAGATATAAGACATCCTTTGATTCGAGTCAAGTCTAGAACTTACCTCCTCATAGAAACTGGTTAAATTAGTTTGACATGACCGTTCCCTAATGAAGCCATGCTGATATGGCATTATTTGCTTCTTTTTATTGAGATATAGTTTCCAGGCTCTATTTTTGGACCCTTTTTAAATATTGGTTGTTTTCCTGCAGGCTTCAACACAGAGGTGGTTTAAATGCATTTTATTATGAATGTCTCCACTAATTCCTTTTGAAATGCTCATCTGCTAATCAGTTTTTCTATGTAGGTCTCACACACAAGCTGACAGCTATACATGTTAGTGCAGAGCATGTCAGTGGGGAGGAATAACTTCCTTATGAAGCAAGTGCATTAGGTATATGCACACAGTTCTAGAACATCCGAAAATATGGCAAGCAGTGGTCACAATAACGTGTATACAGTGTCCTACGTGCCTGTACAAGCAAATTTTATGCTTTGGAAAAACTGTCATATTTCTTTTCATGGGAACCCAGCATTGACTAAAGATGCCCTCCCGCTGTAATGGCCTGAATAATAGATCTCCAATCCCATCCCCATAACCCACTAGATGGTCAGTTGCGACCGCAGCATCTTGGCAGTTAGACAATTGGCATGTATATGTAAAACCGCGCAGCTCTACTGCCAGCAATGAAAACGTGGCCCTCTCAAGCACACAGCAAGTCTTTTCTGATCCGATCAATACTGGATTGCAGGAAACATGGGCTTCAGTATAAGGGCTCATGTGCGTTCAGTGCCCGTGCTGTGGACCGCAATTTGCGGTCCACATCACACAGGCACTGACCGTGGGGCCGCCGCATTCGGATCGCAGACCCATTCGAGCCACATCCGCAGTGCAAAAAAGTAGTGCATGTTGTACTTTTGTTCCGGCTGCCTCTCGGCAGGGTTTGCCGTGCTGCAGCCGAATCCGTGGCCCACCCCCATTACAGTGAATGGGGCCGGAGCGTAGTTCATTAAAAGATTGTAAAATATTATAAAACATAGATCCTTCCATTTTATCTCATTTTACAAAAACATTATTTAAAATCCATAATTTTCTCTTAAAGGGATTCTGTCACCAGGATTTGGCCTATAAAGGTAATCACACTATCGGATTCTGCTCAGTGTGTTGAATGCAAAAACGTTATTCTTATTCTTCCTAGGGATGAATTTCATGTTAAAAAACCTTTTTTAGGTTATGCAAATTACTTACATAAGGAGCCCAAGGGGATGTGCCCAGCGCCGTTGGAGCCCAGGACCGCCCACCTCATTATTATTCACTACACAGCTTCATGCAGACTTGCTCCGTCACCATCGTAATCCCGCACAGGCGCAGTACCTAAAGCGGTGTGCGACTGTAAGGTCTACTGGCATCGGCCTCACCGAAGTTACTGCGCCTGCGCGGGATTACGATGTGACGGAGCAAGTCTGCATGAAGCTGTGCAGTGAATAATAATGAGGTGGGCGGTCCTGGGCTCCAACAGTAGCGGCGTGGCCGGGCTCCAACGGCACTGGGCACATCCCCTTGGGCTCCTTATGTAAGTAATTTGCATAACCCTAGGAAGAATAAGAATAACATTTTTGCATTCAACACTGAGCAGAATCCGATAGTGTGATTACCTTTATAGGCCAAATCCTGGTGACAGAATCCCTTTAAATACCACCCCATTATTTATTATTCACAAAGTGTGGTTCCTCCATTTACAATTTAACCCCTCACATCCCTATCAGCATCAGCAATCTCTAAAAATTAACATATTCACGCTCTGCTATATTACTCATACAATAGTTCCAAAACCTCACCAAATAATCCCCTATAATTTTCAACCCCGCTAAAATCAAGGCGTCATATCCCTACTTTCAATCAATACAAATAATACAGACGGGACTTTACTTTTTTTTTTTTATCTGATCACATGGTATAAATCCTCTAATCACCACTCTTTTTATTTATGAATGGAACAGCGATCACATACACCTAGATTCTCACGATCATGTGTTATAGTTCTACCAATCGATCTTTATGAATGAAGCCTCAATCTTGCATACTTCGAATCTCATGGTTACGCTGCTAAACACCTAACGTTCCGCCCACCTAACACTCCTCCTATTGCGCAACCACGGACTACTAGTTCTATATCAAGCAAGCTTTAATATCAAATTCAACATTCATCCCGGCTGGTTGTAGCGTACCCAGACGGTATATCCATTCAAGTTCTTTTCTATTTATTTTTGCAATAGGATCCTCCCCTCTCCACCTTGTACGCACCAATTTCAATCCCACAAAAATCTGGGTTTTTATTATGTATTTTCTCAAAATGCGCTGATAAACTGAGTTTCCAGACCCTTTTTGATATTACGGATATGTTCCTGCACCCTAGTTTTTAGTTTCCTCATTGTTCTTCCTACATACTGGAGGGCTACATGGGCACTCCAGCATGTAGACCACCCCCATATGTTTGCAAGTGAAATCTCCTATTTTACAATGTATTCCATTACTTTTAAAGACCACTTCCTCAGTGCAAATAAGCAAGCAGTCATCAATGTATCTTTTCCAAAATATGAAATTTCCATCCTTATTGTCTGCGTGTAATATTGGATCTATAAATTCCTCTTCCCATTCTTCCATATATAAGTTGGCGAAACTGGGGGCGGATTTCTCCCCCATCGCCGTCGCAGTGCATTGTAAATAAAAAAAAAAAACCCATCAAACCAAAAATAATTGTGAGAAACAAAAATCCAAACATTCAATCAAAAATTTGCACTGATTGGGTCGCATTTCTAGGTCCCTCTTAAGACAATGTTCTACCGCACTGATCCCTTTTTCTTTGGGGATTACTGTATATAGGGACGTAACATCCACTGTTGCAAGGAACATATTCTCAGTATAGGTGCCAAAGTTTATTAAGTCTTATTAGATCCCCAAAGAAAAAGGGATCAGTGCGGTAGAACATTGTCTTAAGAAAGACCCAATCAGAGGAAATTTTTGATTGAATGTTTGGATTTTTGTTTTTCACACAATTATTTTTGGTTTGATGGGGTTTTTTTATTTACAGTTCACCGGGACGGCGATGGGGGTGAAATTCGCCCCCAGTTTCGACAATTTATATATGGCAGCATGGGAAGAAGAATTTATAGATCCATTATTACACACAGAGAATAAGGATGGAAATTTCATATTTTGGAAAAGCTACATTGATGACTGCTTATTTGAAGAAGAGATTTTTTTGTGATTAGAAGAATTTTTAAAACAATTGAACCGGAACGTACTTACTTTAAAGTTACGTAAAACGTACTTTAAACCTACAGACGTTCATCCATGTATAGGGATCACAAGCTGTCACTATGAAACATGGCTAAAAAATATCCCAAAGGGTTAAAAGGGTCTACCGTAACTGCACTAATTTAAAAGACTATGAGGAACAAAGTACATTGATAGAGCAGTGGTTTTTAGAGAAGGGTTATAAAAAAGGGAGTTTGGACAAACATATTACAGATGTAGCTAAAGAAGGAGAAGGAATTAAAGGAAAGGAAAAACTTGAAAAGAAAAATATCCAGATGAAAGAGAGAGATTTCAGACTTTTATTATACAATTCAGCAGTAATGCTGGTCTGATTAAAAATGCTATAGCTAAAAATTGGTCGGTCCTCAAAAATGACCTGTGTTGGGGAATTGATACCAAAAAAGGGGTATTTTTAAGAGCACCCAATATTAAAGAGAAATTAGTACATAGTCATTTACCTGTTAAACAACAAAAGACCAAAAAGCACCAATTCACATGGTGCGGTTTTTCGTATCATACAAAAAGCGAACCAAAGTGAATAAAAAAATTTACACTGAGGTGGTTTCTAAAAGTAATGGAATACTTTGTAAAATAGAAGAAGATTTCCACTGCGAACATATGGGGGTGATCTACATGCTGGAGTGCCCATGTGGCCAGCATGTACGAAGAACAATGAGGAAACTAAAAACTAGGGTGCAGAAACATATCCGTAATACCAAAAAGGGTCTGGAAACTCAGTTTATCGGCACATTTTAAGAAAATACATAATAAAAACCCATAAGGTCTGATTTTTGTGGATTTGGAATTGGTGCGTACAAGGTGGAGAGGGAAGGATCCTATAGCGAAAATAAATAGAAAAGAAGTTGCATGGATATACCGGCTGGGTATGCTACAACCAGCCAGGATGAATGTTGAATTTGATATTAAAGCTTGCTTGATATATATATTGAGTTAGGTGTTTAGCTTCGTAACCATGAGATTAAAAGTATGTAAGATTGAGGCTTCATTCATAAAGATCGAAAACACTGTTGACTGGTAGAACTATACCACATGATCGTGAGAATCTAGGTGTATGTGATCGCTGTTCCATTTATAAATAAAGAATGGTGATTAGAGGATTTACACAACGTGATCAGATAAAAAAAGTCCGGATTATTTGATATTGATTGGTAGGGATATAACTCCTTGATTTTAGCGGGGGCAAATATTATAGGGTGTTATTTGGTGACGTTTTGGAACTATTGTATGAGTAATATAGCAGAGCGTGAATATGTTAATTTTTAGAGCTCGCTGATGCTGATAGGGATGTGAGGGGTCAAATTGTAAATGGAGGAACCACACTTTGTGAATAATAAATAATGGGGTGGTATTTAAATAAGAACTCCCGCAAAAAATGTTATTCCATGTCCTGCTAGAAATGTACATGATGTAATGTGTAGTGAATGTCATTTTCTTACCAGTAGCTGAATTTTTTAATTATATCATCCTGAAGTTTCTTATCTGTGTCATGTGACTAGGAATTAGACCCACCAGCTCACACAGCACCTTATGTGTGGACAGGAAGTCTAATTTTCTATGCATTCCTATGGGAGCCTCACTTTCAGTCTCATAGGAATGAATATAGAAGTGACTGGCTTGCTGTACTGGGTCAGTTGGGTGTCAGGGTGTTGGTCACATGACCCAGCTACAATAAGAAGAGAGTGGAAACTCTCAATTACAGCCTCTAATATGAAAATGACATTCACTACAGATTATATCATGCACCTTTCTAACAGGTCAGAGAATAAAAAAAATTTGCGGGAGTTCTTCTTTAAGAGAAAATTATGAATTTTATGTAATGTTTTTGTAAAATGAGATGAAATGGAAGGATCTATGTTTTATAATATTTTACAATCTTTCAATGAATTTATTTGCTCTAATATTATGTAACCAAATGAATCTGGAAACAGACCTGTGGGGGTAACGTCCATACTATTATAAAAGGAAGTGATCTAGAGGGATATGTAGATGCCCCTGACGAAGCACAGGCGAAACCCGGGTGGGGCAAATGAAAGGACTATTTCTTATGTGACTGTTTTATTTGGAATCTTGTAAGTACAATAAAAAAAAAGTTGGTGGAATTAAGAACTTGCAGTATTTCACTATGTCAAGCTGTTTTCCCTACTACTTAGGAAAACAAGAACTTTGACTTAGGGGCCATTCAGACGGCCGTAGTATTGCGGGTCCGCAAAAATGCGGATCTGCAATACTACGGGTGCCGCCTGGTGTGTGTTCCGCAATTTGCAGAACACATGGCCGGGCGCCTCGTTCAAAATGCCTATTCTTTTCCGCTGTTGCGGACAAGAATAGGACATGTTCTATTTTTTTGTGCGTAGCCGCAGCATGGAGCCGGCTGCCCGCTCCCATTTAAGTGAATGGGGACGCATCTATTCCGCAATATTGCGGAGTAGATGCGGACCCATTAACACGGCCGAGTGAATAGGCCCTTATACTGAAGCCCATGTTTCCTGCAATCCAGTGATTGATCGGATCGGATCAGAAAAGACTTGCTGTGTGCTTGAGAGGGCCACGTCTTCATTGCTGGCAGTAGAGCTGCGCGGTTTTACATATACATTTTGAGACTGAGTGTGAACTGAATCCCACTTCACCAATAACCAGCTGCGCGCAACGAACAACCATGTTTTGAGACTTTTTTTTTTCTTTAATTTTTTTTTAGCATGCTCGCACCATATCACTAATGATAGTAAATGTTAATATTTTACTTGTACCACCAAAGCAAACTACATAAAAATACAAACCTGAATACAGGTACATTGCTCGAAAAATTAATAAGTTGCAGCTTTTGGAATGCAGCAACATGTAAAACTATTATTTTTACATGAGAAATGTAAAAGAGGAACCAATATTAGCCTGGAAGTCTGTCTTTTCATATCCCAACTGCCATACACACAGTCACATGTCCCTTATCAGCCAATAGAAGCTCGCAGGTCCTTAATTTACACACACATACACACACACACACACATACACACACACAATTTTACTGCAGGTTTCCATAGCAACCCAGCCTAGTAAACCAGGCTGGTAATGAGAGGTAATTAGCAACCAGCTGAGGTAAATAGGTAAACTCAGTGCTTACCACCCACAGGCCTTGGCGCAGCCTGCTTCTTGCACACAATGCTAAGCTGCAATGGTCACATGCACACAATTTTACTCCAGGTTTCCATAACAACCCAGGTATTATTTACTGCTGTAGGTCAGATTTAGGATAGGGCTACACAACGATATGTGTTGCGTGACAATAAGTCGCACGACAAATAGGGCACAACTAACCTGCTACATGTGTCGCGAGACATTGATGTTGCACCAATGTCGTGCAACAATTATTATATATTGCACGACATTAGTGCCACAAAATTTCGCGTGACACGTGTCATCATGTAGACCTAGCCTTAAAGGGGCTGGGCATTGTGGAGGTCACTGTTTAGTGGGCAGAGGCCACTGTTAAATGAGCAGCTGCTGTGGAGGTCACTGTTAAGGGGGCATAGGACACTATTAAAGGGGCGTTCACTGTGGATGTGGCAGGCCGCTGTGGAGGTCAGTGTTAAAAGGGGCGGGCACTATGGAGGTTTTTGTTAACATGGCAGGGGCCACTGTTAAAGGATTAGCTGCTGTGGAGGTCACTGTTAAGACAGCAGGGTACTTTGAGGTCACTGTTAAAGGAAACCTGTCATTAACTTTATGGTGACCTCACTGAGGGCAGCATAACATAGTGACAGAAATGCTGATTTCAGTGGTGTGTCACTCATGAGCTAAAAGTAAGTGGTTGCCAAGAACCAGCATCTTAATCATTGTAGCACAGGCCTTGAAAAGAGTCAAATCTACCCGAGAAGAGTCATGGTTATTCCTAATCTCCTGCTCTCCCGCCCATTTGCTGATGATTGACAGTTGTGTCCTAGACAGAAAGGGAGAAAACTAGGTAGAAGACTGTCAGTCATCAGCAGATGGGCAGGGAGAGCAGGAATTCATGAATAACCATGACTCTTCTCAGGTGGCCGTGACTCTTTTCCAGACCTGGTCTGCAATAATTGTGATGTTGGTTCTCGGCAACCACTTCCTTTTACCTTATAAATGACAAACCGCTGAAATAAACTTACCTGCCTGTATGTTATTCTGCCGTTAGTATGGACAGCATAAAGGTAATGACAGGTTCCCTTTAAGGGAACGGGGTACTGTGGCAGTCACTGTTAAAAGGACGGTTGCTGTGGAGGTCTCAGTTAAGGGGGCAAGGAACAGTGGAGGTCACAGATAAAGGGATGGACCCCTATGAGGTCAAGGGCAGTGTGCTGTAGAGGTCACTGATAAGGAGGCGGGCCCCTGATGAGGTCACTGTCAAAGGAGTGGGGTGCTGTGAAACTCACTGTTAAAGGGGCGGGCTGCTGTGGAGGTCCCATTGTAAGGAGGTGGGACACTGTGGGGGGCTGTAGAGGTCACTGTTATTGAGGATAATGTCAATATCTTTTAACGACATTAAATGAAATGGATGAAATATACCCTCCTGCTAATATATATATATATATAAAGATCCTTTTTCCTGAAAATTATTATGGGATCTGCCATATTGCCAGAGCTTTTCTTTTAGAAAGCAATAAGATAATTGCTTTATGGCAGCACATAAACACTATGATCTGGAGCTGACCTTATTGACTTCTATAGGTGAGTCTTCTATTCATAATCTGTGTCTTGGACAGAGGTTATTGTACAACGTAAAAAATTGATATTCTTTTGCCAGTCACTTATTGTAAATGGTGGATCCTGTCTTATCTATACACAGAAGTGGTATCATTACTTACAGGATTAGAAAGACAGATAATCAGGTAATTGCAGTAAACTGAACTTTACAGACCAAGAAGTGGCACTTACTATTTAACAGTGTCGGACTGAGGTGCCTAGGGCCCACCATACGTATACATTCAAATATTACCTGCACACACAGCAGCAAGATGCTACCAGATGATTGAATATGGGGGTCCCTGCAGCATATTTGAGAAGGTAGGTCCTTGGGAAGAGAGGATCCTGTCTAGCTTTCCTCTGTACCTAGAAGTAATCTCAGCTTTGATCATGTCTATAATAATAAACTGGGGAGTTTCTTTAATAATCTATCAAGTTTTTAATCTGAACATAGGCTGGTTAAGGTGCTGTACACTGAATATATGTATGCAGTGCAGTAAGTCTAATGTGTTGTGCCACTTGTGCAGGTGGTAAAGAGACTAGGGGCCCCCCTTGCTCAGCGGGCCACCGGGGGATTCACCTTTACCCCTGTGGGCCAGTCCGAGCCTGATTATTAGGCTTGGTGACCAGTGCTAAAACTGCAGGATTCAGTTTTTTTTGTTTAAATAGAGATATTCACATGGAAAATTAAAAATGTCACCAAAATTTCTTTAAAAATGTTAAACATAAAAATGTGTTTTAAACAATAGGTCATTTTCTGATGACACATTACCTTTAACCTGTTAACGGTCACATTAAATTGGGAAAACCCTCCCAAAGATGTCACTTTTTTATTGTAGATTTTTAATGTGTGTCTGCAGTAAATCTTGTTGGCACACAGTTCAGGCACACAATTGCATTTTTAACCCCTTTAACCTCCTGTATGCTGCAGCTAGTGGCAGTTGAGCATGTGGTTCCATCTCAGTGAGCAGGACAGAGCATTTAGGAAAAAAAACAAACAGCAAGTGGCACTATACAGATAGATTCCATTGAATAAAACTACTACTAGCTATAATACATTTTCAATTATATGCAGTTACAAAATAATTCAGATCTAGGTGCTGGTTTGAAAACTGTAGAATATTATTTGTGGGATAACCCCCTTTAAATCATTTCTGGGCAGTAGATGGTGCTGTGTGAACAGTTATGGCACTAGCAATAGCTTGTCCTCATACAATGGAGGTGATTTCTGCCTCTAAATGCAGATTTTCACCTCTATTGATAACCAGGCAGTTATTGAGAAGAAACAGTTCCTTCAGAAAAATTGCTTACTTGCTTAACGTGTGTAAATGCGCTTATACAGAGAATACTATCAATCTCTGAAAACATCTCCAATGTGAACTATGAAGTCCAAAAGAGGAGAGGTTTGAAAGTATAAATTCCAAGTTTTACGGAATCTATTCCCACCAAATGTATATCAATCTTCTCAGCTCCTCCTGCTCTGTAAAATGCTGCAGATTGCATTAGATTTTGTGGTCACAGGTCCTCATAAAATAGGACCTTTCACCATTCCTGACATGCCTGTTTTAATCGCTTCATGCATTCCCTGTGTAATAAAAATTCTGGAAATCTTATGGCTCTATGTTGTGCCATTCCTTTATTATTTCAACTAGAAATTATGAATGAATTGCTAGCAGTCTGCAGTAAGGGTACTGTGGGGTGTTAACCAGTTGGAGGTGTGTCCATGTACATCCTCACTCTATCCAGTCAGTGCTGTCACTGCCCAACTGTGCAGGTACATTCCCCCCCACCCCGACTGGTTAATGCCCCTTTGTACCCTTTACTGGGGAGTGCCGTCAATTCATTCATAATTTCTAGTATAAATAAAAATGAAATGGGACAACATAGATCCATGAGATTAGATGCTGCAGACTTGTTATTATATGGAAAATGCATGAAGCTATTAAAACAGGCATTTAAGGAGGGGTGACAGGTTCTTTTTAGACTTTCATTGTATAACTTTTCAGTTTAATTAGTAAGTTTGTCCTCAATATTTAGTTTTGTGTTGCAGTTTGTTATATGATTAAGTAAATTTTGTTCTTTACCAGGCATTACGTGTCATGGCCAAAATAATGCGAGAATGTTGGTATGCCAATGGGGCTGCAAGGCTCACTGCTTTACGGATCAAGAAAACATTGTCGCAGCTTAGCCAGCAAGAAGGCATAAAAATGTAACCCATCATCCAGATCTGAAATGTACCTCTACCTGGTTTGCCTGATCTGAAGAAACAGTGTTCTACCTCACTGAGGGAACAGTCTAACAATGCTGTCTTTCTGAAATGTCATAGGATAAACCTGCGAACCACTGCATACAAAAACTCATTTACTTTTTATGCTTTGATCACCATCTTCCCAGGACATACTGTAATTGTGTATTTAGAAATTTTTCTAATGGTACAATTGAACATGCTGGTTTTAATTTTCTTTTATTTCTGTTATTTAAATCCACTAACTTAAGCCTTTAAACCTTCATGCAACTTTTGAACATTTTGAAAATGCCAGGAATCTTGACTGAATTTCTGCTATTATAAGTTCAGTGTGTATCTTTCCTTCTATATTTTCATTAGACATTTCGGAAAAACTTTCAAAATTGTATTGCTTAAAAATACCTCATTAGGATTTGGAGATATTATGCCAATCAGGTTTTATCAATACTATATTGCATGCCTTCAAAAATTTATTTTATTTTATTAAGTGCCACGCACAACATATACATTCATTTATATCTAATTGTTTGCATTGTGTTTGTTTTTTTTTCTTTTAACCACAGTACCTAAGAACTTATTCAACAATTTGCTTTGCATTTTGCAAAATTAAAAATCCATGCTGGTTACAAACAGCAAAGAGATTTTAAAACCAAATAATTAGAGAACTATTGAATTTTTTAATTTCCATTATAAACATGTAAGGGTTTTCTGTAAATACCCATTTATCATTGTTTAAATAGCTGCAGTTCCAATAACACTAAGGCTATGTTCACACATTGTGGTAACATTGCGGATTGTGCCATGATGTTCCAAAATTAAAGCAAAAGTATGGCATTTAAAAATTGACTTTTGTAAAATTGAAGTAAAAACCACAACCTATGAACACAGCCTTATGGACTGTGTATTTTCATGTGCTGCAAATGATCAGGCAGGTTTTCAGCACCTGAAGGTTAACGCTAAATGATCTCCATTCACTGCAGTCAGAGATCTGGAAAGCAATGAGACTCTGAAACCCAAAGTATTAGATAGACAAATTTATTACACAGTTAACTGCCCAGAGTACCCTTAACACCTGTTTTTCATGTCAGCACATTTCTTCCTCTGTCCTCGGCATCACTGCATGCTGACAGGATATTTACCTGGCTTATGTCCTGTACTAATCAGAATTCTTGCTGAGCTTGCTAACCAAATCCATCATGCATTGTACTGCAATGTTTCTCAGGGCCTGCTTCGCCTGCCACACAGTTTTCTCTGCAGTAGTCGCAGTCTGTGCCATATGTGACTAGCCACACTGTTTTCTCTGCAGTAGTCGCAGTCTGTGCCATATGTAACCAGTAAGTAATCTTTTTATTACCATAATTTTTGAACTTTTGATCAAATCAGGTTCTTTCCTCTCAATTTCTAGTTATCCAGTAAGCTAATAAGAGAGACTATCTGGATCAATTACTGGATGTACTAACATGGCTAGGGGAGGCTTAGTGTGTGTGGCTACTGCAGAGGTAACAGTGTGGCAAGTAGGGTAAGCCTTGAGTAACAGTTTGGAGCAATGCATGCTGCATTTGGTGAGGAAATCCAGCAGTAAGCTGTATATGCAGTGTTGTAGGAACTTTGATCAGAAGAATTTTTTTTTTTTTCCACCGGAGAACCCCTTCAAGGCTTTGCCTATGTAAAACTTGCAAACTTTTAATTATTATGCTTAAGTTTTTGAGGTTAGCATTGTGTTTCTGTCAAACAAGGAAATATGCTTGGTTTTGGATATTGGAATGTTTGTATATAACAGCCACTATCTAAAAGCATTTCTTGTTGGCACTGGAATAAAAAAATGCAGCTTTTTTAAAACCAGATAAACCAGCAAATAAAGATACAATGAGAAGCTATGGCATTTTCTCACATACTTTTGTTTCAGTATCGCACTGTTTACAAGATCTCCACTTGTAGTCATTAAATCATTACCTTTATTGGTTATTTTCAGCAAATGAAAGTCTATCTTAGAGTTCCCTCAAATAAGTAGGATTTCTTTTTTATCCTCTAAGTAAACAATGGAGCTTCATATTCATTTACAACCAGCAGAGGTCTTGGGAGACTTTAGTTGAATTGATACACAAAGTTTGGCAGAAGATTTTATGGCTTTTCATTGTATAATCCGTAAAGGGAATTTGTTACAAGTGACCTTCCTATTCATCTGTTTGCATACACACATAGGTGTGGATGACCTGATAAAAATGCTGTTTTCCTTTTGTTGATGCAAGGCCATGTTCATCAAGTTGGATACTCAGGAACAGACTGTCAGATCAACTGTTTGCCTAGACACATAGCCGTTGTTTACCTGATTATAGGGAGGTACCTGGTAACATTCACTTTCAGATGAATTTGCTAAAACCAGAATACCCCTTTAAGAAAATATAGAGGGGATTATGTTTATGCATATTCTGAGGAAAAATAGCTGCTTTTCTTCCTATTTGTAGGACCAAAAGTTTATTAAACATTTTTTGTATGTCATTGTTATAGTGTGAATGTAACTACACCTGTTTATATTTAAATTATAGTAGTTCAGTAATGTAAAAGGGTAAATGGGCACATTATTAAAATAAATGTAAGTAGCAAGCGCAGAGCAAACCACCTGTTAAAAAGCTCTGAATACAAGTCTTTTTTGTGATCTTCTGCGATATATCAATCACACTATGTCCAGATTCAACAGCAAGACTTATTCACCTTAAAACAGTGCCTAAAGGCTATATAACGTTAAAGGGGTTGTCTCATCTTGGCTAATGGGGGCATATCGCTAGAATATGCCCCCATTGTCTTATAGGTGCGGGTCCCACCGCTGGGACCCGCACCTATATCGAGAACGGGGCCCCGAAAGCGAACGGGGGCGCACTGCGCATGCGCAGCCGCCTCCATTCATTTTCAATGTGGCCGGCGAAGATAGCCGAGCGCTGGCTCGGCTATTTCCGTCGGCTCCATAGAAATGAATAGGAGCGGTGGCCGCGCAAGCGCGGTGCGCTCCCATTCATTTCTATGGGGAGCCGGCTTGGTGGTGGCCGGACCGGAGTCCTCCAGCCACCACCTTGCGGGGCCCCGTTCTCGATATAGGTGCGGGTCCCAACGGTGGGACCCGCACCTATAAGACAATGGGGGCATATCCTAGCGATATGCCCCCATTAGTCAAGATGAGACAACCCCTTTAATATACTGTACCAGCAATGCGAGTCACGATGGTTGAGAACACTATGCATTTTAGCACTGGCCTGATTATACAGAAACAATTTGTTCCTTCCTCATTCTGTTATATATGTTCTGATAATCGGGCATCTTTCATCCTGAGTCTGATATGCTCTGAAAGTATGATGTAGAAAAGAAATTTACAACAGAACATATTAGCTGTAATTCAATATATAGGTAGGATAGGGGGGGATTAAAAACACTCAAAGCAAATAAGAAATCTAAAAACTGGACTGCTATTGCATAGTGTATCTGTACATTTAAAGTAAAACATAATCAAAATCCTAAAGAATGAAATTAAAGTGATAGCTATCCATAAACCGATATTAGGACCAAGGGGGGATGATTTTCAGCTTTTATTACAGAAAGAAACAGAATATATCTTTCTTTTAAACACACTGGCCCCAAATGGGTTACAAGTGCAGCTTGATATCAGTTGCTTTATTTAGTTTGTTATAAGGAAGAACCAATGGGTGTGTGTATGCGTACGAGAAGCCGTGTAGGTGAAACTGGTCAGCCAGGAGAAAATTGCATCTTGATATTTTGTGAAAGGCCTATATATTAATATTATCTTGTGAGTATAATAAAGAAAAAAGGGAGCTTTTTACTCTTAACGAACCTCTCACAGTTGCCCTTCTGCTCTCTGTGTCCTGGTCTAACACACAAGGTGAATTCACAAGCGGAGGGAAACCTGAGGAGGCTGGTTTGTGGACCTACAAGGAGAAGTTTGACCTTCACTGGTTGAGCAGTGGGTAAATTGGTAGAAAAGAGGATATTAAACCTAGACAAATTTAGCTGCAGGATATATATGAACAAATGGCTTACCAGTCTACAGTTGAAGAAAGACCTAAAAGGATTAACATCATTGTGGTGAGAAATAACTCCACTGACTAAAGGTCTGTTTACAGGAGACGATACAGCAGCATATTGTTGGGAAGGAAGCATTCCATCCCGACAATCTCTTGCTATTACATACAGCAGTATTTTCCACTGTATGGGGAGGAGCGATCGCTAATGCAATTGCTCTTTCCCATACTGATTAATTTGCTGGCAGCAGATGCTGTTTACACAGCAAAATCTGCTGCAGGCAAACAATGTTTTTTGTGTCCGCATAAATGATCTATTACCCGATGAATGAGCAATTTGCGGCACACTTACACCTTCAGATAATTATCTTGTAAATTCTTGGCCAGTGTAAATGGCCCTTAAAGGGGTTGTCCAGGTTCAGAGCTGAACCCGAACATATCCCTTTTTTCACCCAGGCAGTGACTCTGAAAGATTAGAGAAAAAAAAAATTTGAGAATTTCATGTGTCGCGCATTAGTGCAGGTGACGTCACCGGGAACACTGCTTGATGGAAGCCTCCGCCTAGCAGTGGAAGCTTGTAAACAAAAAAGCATGTGCCCTGTGCGATACAGCACAGGGCAAGCGAGAGAATTGGAGCATGAAATTCTACTATGCTCATGTTAGAGGGGAAGCAGGGGACAGCTCTGAACCCAGACAATCCCGGGTTTTGAGTACCAGTGTTACTTGGCTCCAAGTCTTGCTGCTGAATGTGGATAAATGGGCACAGTACATGGGAAATGTATCCACATTGACTGTATAGTTCACTCTGTAGCTTGACGTGTCTGTTATTTTATAGAGTCCAAAATGTAGTTCAAATTCAGTTTGTAGTACAGTCATGAATTGTATTTCTCCAATACACAAACCTATTGGGAAAGATTCATCAAACTGATACAAAGGAAAAGAGCAGCAGTAACCAAATTCCAGCTCACTTTTTAAATTTTTTTTACGGTAACGAGGAACACCTTTTCCTTTGCATAACCTATAATACATTCTTCCCATTTATTACATTTCTGCCTGACCATGGCAACAAACCATGGCATATGTAAAAATTAGCCTTGCTATGTTTATTGAAAAGTACTGAATATTGAAAATTCCAAAATGCCTAGTATATATACATGTACATGCATACGGTGGTATGCAAAAGTTTTAAGCAGCACTGGTCAAAATTACTGTTAAGCAATTTGAAGATTAAATTATCTCAAAAAGGCATGAAGTTAAAGATGACACATTACAGTGGTATTTTAAGCAAAAACTTTTTTTTTTTTATTCTCATCTTTTACATTTTCAAAATATCAAAAAAAGTTAGGAACCAGGGACCATGGTAAAATCTTCAGCTTGCGCCTTTTGAGGTTGTCGGTTGTCGATTTTGAGCTATGTTTAGGATCATTTTACATTTGTAGGGATTTCCACCTTCATTTCAACTTTGGCTTTTTTTTACAGTTGGTGGTATGTTTGCTTACAGAATTTGCTGGAATTTCATTGAATCCATTCTTCCCTCTACCCATGAAATCTTCCCAATGCCATTGGCTGCAAGACAACCCGAAAGCATGATTGATCCACTCCCATGCTTTAGGTGTTCATTTCATGAAATTCTGAGCACTTTTTTCTTCAAACATACATTTTGCTTATTGCCGATTTTAACCTTATCGGTCCACAGGATTTCCAATATGCATCAGGCTTTTTTAGATGTCCATTTCCAAACTTCGGAGGCTGAATTTTGTGGTGAGGACGCAGGAGAGGTTTTCTTCTGATGACTCTTCCATGAAGACCATATTTCTGCAGGTGTCACTGAAGTATAACAATGTACCACAACTTCAGAGTCTTCCTGAAGGTCTTTTGCAGTCAGGAGGGGGTTCTGATTTCTTAAAGGTGTATTAGACGCCTCAGTCATGCAGACGATTGTCAGGAGGGAAGCATTCCCTGACTGTAATCGCCTGCTTGCTAGCAGAGGAGACCACTGTCATTACCTGCAGCGATCTCCTCTGCAGTATGCAGAAGAGCGATTGTTATGCTAAAGCTCATCCCCATGCTGTATAGTGCTTTACTGTTGGCAAATTGTTATTAGACAGCACAATCTGCCTCCTGCAAACAATATTTTTTTTAACATGTCGGGAAATCTACGGCAGTATTACATTGCCAGATAATTGCTAACAAGTTTTCATACAAATGCTTGTTAGCAATCATCGGGCAGAATATCGGCCCATCTAATACATCCTTTAGTCTTCCAGACCTTCTCTTGACCTCCACTGTTCATTAACTGCCATTAATTATATTTCAAACTGAGAAAATGGCAAGCTGAAGGTTTTACCACAGCCCCCTTATCTGAAAATACAACGGTCATTTTTAACTTTGCCATTTCAATAACTTTATGCCATTTCAATATCATTTCATATTCAACTTGCTGAATTGTTAACAGTAATTGTGATCAGGGGTGCCCAAACTTTTGCATGCCACTGTATATATAGTCAGTTTGCCTGCCTTAATTCCTCACTGTCAGTACCAAGGTGGTGTAATGCAACTTTTATATATTATCAACATGTAGACCTCAGACCTTGCCGTAGAAGTCTATTTAAGGGAGTTTGTGCCATAGCGAGATTCAATCATTAACTGCATCATGATACAAAATTATGTCAAAGTGTAAGCAAGTGAGAGATTTACTTTCAAAGGGTCCTCTTGGATTTATATATTGATTGCCACTTCAGGATAGGTCATGAATATGCGATTGGTATCTCATGCACCACACCTCTACCAGTCTAAACAACTCTGTCCTCTTAGTAATGTAAGAAACTAGTTAATACAGTGTTGCTCTTATTGAATTGAATGGAAATAGTGCTGCAGTAACCAGATCTGACTGATAGGTGGGATGTCTTACCTCCACCAATCTGATATTCCTGGCCTATTCTGCGGTAGGACCGATCATACTGATTGAAATGATGCCTTTCTTTTGTCTGTATGCTAAACAGCTGCAGAGATATGTGTTTTTATACATATGGAAATTATCAAGTTTGAGCACCAGGGGGTGGGGCTGAATCCTTGAAGCACTACTTTTGTAACGCCCTCTGTGCTGTGCACACACACCCCAATTGATTCTTATGGGCAGAGGTACAGTGGGGAAAAAAGTATTTAGTCAGCCACCAATTGTGCAAGTTCTCCCACTTAAAAAGATGAGAGAGGCCTGTAATTGACATCATAGGTAGACCTCAACTATGAGAGACAAAATGAGAAAACAAATCCAGAAAATCACATTGTCTGATTTTTAAAGAATTTATTTGCAAATCATGGTGGAAAATAAGTATTTGGTCAATAACAAAAGTTCATCTCAATACTTTGTTATATATCCTTTGTTGGCAATGACAGAGGTCAAACGTTTTCTGTAAGTCTTCATAAGGTTGGCACACACTTTTGCTGGTATGTTGGCTCATTCCTCCATGCAGATCTCCTCTAGAGCAGTGATGTTTTGGGGCTGTCGCTGGGCAACACGGACTTTCAACTCCCTCCAAAGGTTTTCTATGGGGTTGAGATCTGGAGACTGGCTAGGCCAATCCAGGACCTTGAAATGCTTTTTACGAAGCCACTCCTTTGTTGCCCTGACGGTGTGCTTGGGATCATTGTCATGCTGAAAGACCCAACCACGTTTTATCTTCGATGCCCTTGATGATGGATGGAGGTTTGCACTCAAAATCTCACAATACATGGCCCCATTCATTCTTTCATGTACACGGATCAGTCGTCCTGGTCCCTTTGCAGAGAAACAGCCCCAAAGCATGATGTTGCCACCCCCATGCTTCACAGTAGGTATGGTGTTCTTTGGATGCAACTCAGCATCCACTCTCCTCCAAACACAACGAGTTGTGTTTCTACTAAACAGTCCTTTTTTTGTTTCATCTGACCATATGACATTCTCCCAGTACTCTTCTGGAACATCCAAATGCTCTCTAGCAAACCTCAGATGGGTCCAGATATGTACTGTCTTAAGCAGGGGGACACGTCTGGCACTGCAGGATCTGAGTCCCTGGCGGCGTAGTGTGTTACTGACGGTAGCCTTTGTTACGTTGGTCCCAGCTTTCTGCAGGTCATTCACTAGGTCTCCCCGTGTGGTTCTGGGATTCTGGGGGTGAGATCATGCGTGGAGCCCCTGATCGAAGGAGATTATCAGTGGTCTTGTATGTCTTCCATTTTCTACAGTAATTATTGCTCCCACAGTTGATTGCTTCACACCAAGCTGCTTGCCTATTGCAGATTCAGTCTTCCCAGCCTGGTGCAGGTCTACAATTTTGTTTCTGGTGTCCTTGGACAGCTCTTTGGTCTTCACCTTAGGACCTTAGGGGAGTTTGGAGTGTGACTGTTTGAGGTTGTTCAAACAGGTGCCATTACTACAGGTAATGAGTGGAGGACAGAGGAGCCTCTTAAAGTAGAAGTTACAGGTCTGTGAGAGCCAGAAATCTTGCTTGTTTGTAGGTGACCAAATACTTATTTTCCACCATAATTTGCAAATAACTTCTTTAAAAATCAGACAACCGTGATTTTCTGGATTTGTTTTCTCATTTTGTCTCTCATAGTTGAGGCCTTCCTATGATGTCAATTACAGGCCTCTTTCATCTTTTTAAGTGGGAGAACTTGCACAATTGGCGGCTGACTAAATACTTTTGTTCCCCACTGTATGTCCTCGCATATACATCTCATATACACTACTTAATGGCCCTTTAATGTTGAGAAAAATAGAATTCTATGCTTAGCAAATAACCATATTGCTACTTTATTCACAAGCACAATACATGTTTATAAAGAAACCAGAAATATGTTTTAGCTTTCTAAGCATAAATAAAAACATTCTTCTGTCTTTGGCAAGGCTGTTGCCTGGTGGTAAGTTTTCAGCTTTGCATGTAGAGATTTTAAGTTCATGTCCAAGGAGAGACTTTTTTTTTTTCTTTCTCATTTAACCCATAATAAAAAGATATAGCCTTACTGGTGTCTTTACAATTACATATTGTGCCTGTGGATAAGGCCTCATGCACAAGACCGCATGTATTTTGCGGTCTGCAAAAAATACGGATGACTTCTGTGTGCATTTAGTACTTTGCAGAACGGAGCAGCTGGCCCCTAATAAAACAGTACAATCCTTGTCCGTAATGCGACATTAATAGGACATGTTCTATTTTTTTTGCGGAACGGAAACGGAATGCACACGGAGTACCATCCTTTTTTTTTTTTTTTTTTTGAGGCCCCATTGAAATGAATGGTTTATCATACAGTCCGCAAAAAAAAACAAATGGAACGGATATGGAAAGAAAATACTTTCGTGTGCATGAGGCCTAAATCAGTACTATGTATATTAGCTTTCTAAGCATAGAAATACACTGTTCTCAGCATAAGGCCTTCAGCCTGCTGATGTCTAGCCCTGTCATTCAAAGGGAGGAGGGAGTGTGCAGAGCACTGGGGGTGTTACAAAAGCAGTGCTCCAAGAATTAATCCAGTTTGGTGCTCCAATTTGTTCATTTGTACAGTACAGACCAAAAGTTTAGACAAACCTTCTCATTCAAAGAGTTTTCTGTCTTTTCATGACTATGAAAATTGTAGATTCACACTGAAGGCATCAAAACTATAAATTAACACATGTGGAATTATATACTTAACAAAAAAGTGTGAAACAACTGAAAATATGTCTTATATTCTAGGTTCTTCAAAGTAGCCACCTTTTGCTTTGATTACTGCTTTGCACACTCTTGGCATTCTCTTGATGAACTTCAAGAGGTAGTCACCTGAAATGATTTTCACTTCACAGGTGTGCCCTGTCAGGTTTAATAAGTGGGATTTCTTGCCTTATAAATGGGGTTGGGACCATGAGTTGTGTTGGGCAGAAGTGAGGTGGATACACAGCTGATAGTCCTACTGAATAGACTGTTAGAATTTGTATTATGGCAAGAAAAAAGCAGCTAAGTAAAGAAAAACGAGTGGCCATCATTACTTTAAGAAATGAAGGTCAGTCAGTCTGAAAAATTGGGAAAACCTTGAAAGTGTCCCCAAGTGCAGTCACAAAAACCATCAAGCGCTACAAAGAAACTGGCTCACATGAGGACCACCCCATGAAAGGTAGACCAAGAGTCACCTCTGCTGTGGAGGATAAGTTCATCCGAGTCACCAGCCTCAGAAATCGCAGGTTAACAGCAGCTCAGATTCGAGACCAGGTCAATGCCACAAAGAGTTCTAGCAGCAGACACATCTCTACAACAACTGTTAAGAGGAGACTGTGTGCAGCAGGCCTTCATGGTCAAATAGCTGCTAGGAAACCACTTCTAAGGACAGGCAACAAGCAGAAGAGACTTGTTTGGGCTAAAGAACACAAGGAATGGACATTAGACCAGTGGAAATCTGTGCTTTTGTCTGATGAGTCCAAATTTGAGATCTTTGGTTCCAACCACCATGTCTTTGTGCGACGCAGAAAAGGTGAACGGATGGACTCTACATGCCTGGTTCCCACCGTGAAGCATGGAGGAGGAGGTGTGATGGTGACACTGTTGGGGATTTATTCAAAATTGAAGGCATACTGAACCAGCATGGCTACCACAGCATCTTGCAGCAACATGCTATTCCATCCGGTTTGCGTTCAGTTGGACCATCATTTATTTATCAACAGGACAATGACCCCAAACACACATCCAGGCTGTGTAAGGGCTATTTGACCAAGAAGGAGAGTGATGGGGTGCTATGCCAGATGACCTGGCCTCCACAGTCACCAGACCTGAACCCAATCGAGATGGTTTTGGGTGAGCTGGACGGCAGAGTGAAGGCAAAAGCGCCAACAAGTGCTAAGAATCTCTGGGAACTCCTTCAAGACTGTTGGAATACCATTTCAGGTGACTACCTCTTGAAGCTCATCAAGAGAATGCCAAGATTGTGCAAAGCAGTAATCAAAGAAAAAGGTGGCTACTTTGAAAAACCTAGTATATAAGACATATTTTCAGTTGTTTCACACTTTTTTGTTAAGTATATAATTCCACATGTGTTAATTCATAGTTTTGATGCCTTCAGTGTGAATCTACAATTTTTATAGTCATGAAAATGATATATATTTTTATATAAATTTTATAGTTAGAAAACTCTTTGAGAAGGTGTGTCCAAACTTTTGGTCTGTACTGTATATGTATAAAAATGCAGATATCTCTGCAGCAGATTAGCATACAAACAAAAGAAAGGCATCATGATGAGCCCTGTTCCCTGAGTGCCTGGTTTAATAGGGTTGGTCATGCTGACAGAGCCTCTTAAAGAACACCTTTCACTGGTCCTGACATTATAATATTAGTATCTGGAAGTGTATGGCATGAGTAGATGTCTGTGCAGTCATTTTTTTTTCCAGATGTGCTGCTCTGTTTCCCCGCTGACCCCCACCCCTTTTTCTCTTTTGCTGCTCTATATGCAAATTAATAGTATCGGTACAGGCTGTGAGCTGCCCAATTGCAGTGGAGAATGTCACAGCCAGGGAGAAGGTGATAGGTTTTTAGTTTTTTATTTTTTTTTTCTCTCTCTCTCTGGCTGTGACGCGCTCCACTGCGATTGGGCAGCTCACAGCCAAGTAGAAAGAGACACCCCTTGAGAAACCCAGCCATATCCTCTACCCTGTACCGATCCTATTAATTAGAATACAGGTTGGCAAGAGAGACTGGGGGCACAGGGGAGGAACAGAGCAGCATATCTGAAAAAATTACTGTACATTACACTGCCAGGTACCAATCGTGCAATGTCAGCTCTAGTGAAAGGTCCTCTTTAAGGTTTGTTACATTGATAAATGTCATTGTGTTAAGCAATATTGTTCTGCCAGCAGGATTAAAAACATCTTCACTTCAAAAAGATTGGAAAACCCATTAATTAAAAGTTGTGAACAGTTTGTTCATTTTAAAGTGTACCTAAACCTTTCTATATACCGTATTTTTCGCTTTATAAGGCGCACTTTTTTCCCCCAAAAAAAATAGGGGGAAAATTGCTGTGCGTCTTATAAAGCGAATACAAGTGAGCGCTTCCATTATAGAAGCACTCACTAATATGTATTAGGTGCCGGGACCCCCATCAGACCTCAGATCAGCCCACCCAGCCCCATAAGGATAAAATAAAAAAACTCCCTCACCTCTCCTGCGGCGCGGCTCCGCTCCGGCGCTCCTCTGTCTTCTCCGGGCCGGCTCTGCACTGTCCTGACCGCGTACAGCATCAGGACGTAGTGCACGCACTATGACCTGACGCTGCACGCAGTCAGGTGACAGTGCAGCGCCAGCCGGAGAAGACAGAGGAGCGCCGGACCAGGAGCGGAGCCGCGGCTCAGGAAAGGTGAGAGTTTTTTATTTTATCCTTATGGGGCTGGGTGGGCTGATCTGAGGTCTGATGGGGGCACAGTCGACTAATATGGGGGCTGATGGGCCGATCTGAGGTCTGATGGGAGTAGAGTGGGCTGATATGGGGGCTGATGGGGCAGAGTGGGCTTATATTGGGGGCAAAGTGGGCTGATCTGAGGTCTGATGGGGGCACAGTGGCCTGATATGGGGGCCTAGTGGGGTGATCTGAGGTATGATGGGGGCACAGTGGGCTGATATGGGGGCACAGTGGGCTGATCTGAGGTCTGATGGGGGTCTGACATGGAGGGCTGATATGGGGGTCTGATGTGATGTCCTGAAATTTATGGGGGGTCTGATATGAGGTGTGATGAAAAATATTTTTTTTTCTTATTTTTCTACTCTAAAATCTGGGGTGCGTCTTATAAAGTGAAAAATACAGTACTTAAAATTCAGGTGCTTAATTTAATTAAGTACAGAATCCCCTGCGGCTGCTCTGTGCTCTGTACAGGCTGGAGTATCACTGCTCTTGCCTGTACCAATGCTGCTCTTCTAAAGCCTGCCTTAGATTGGATATGTCAGGCTTCAGCAGAATGGGCACACGCAGAGGAGCAATATCTTTGTTGGCTCCTGCCTTACACTCACTCTGCTATAATAGTCCACTTACCACGTAGGTATAGGCCAGTGATGGCTAATTTCCAGCACTCCAGCTGTGGTAAAACTACAGCTGCCAAGATGCACACTTGCTTGGCTGTTCTCAGAACTCCATAGAAAAGAGCAGAGCATGTTGGGAGTTGTAGTTTCACCACAGCTGGAGTGCTGGAGGTTATTAGGCTATTGACAGTGCAAAAGGAGTGGGCACAGGACAAGGCTCAGGTAAGACATCACTCCTCTACCTGAACCCGTTCTGCTAAAGGCTGACTTAGCAAATCTATGCCAGGCTTTAGCAGAGCAGGACTGGTACAAGCAGGAGCAGGGGAATCCGTACACTCATGTACAGCATTATATGGGAGTATGGATTATAAACCGCAATAGGCACCCTATTTTGCTGGGAAAATTATAAAAAAAAAAAGTATATTAGAAAAATTAAATTTTGATGATTTACAAAGGGTTTTAATAAAGTATATAGAATGGTTTAGGTAAACTTTAATGGCTAAGAGTTAAAAAGAGCATAATTTCCGTCAAAGCATTGTGACCATATATTTGCTATTCAGAATTGTTTGAAATATAAGATATGGTCTTCCACATCTATGCACCACTAACTAATTGTTGCTTCTCTTAGTGACAAAATTTTTAAAGGCCTTATTCATACTTACAGCCTCAGTAATAGACACATTAATATGAATGTCTTATGTTGTCTGTAGAGGAAAATAAAAACAAGTTTCCAGTATTTTGTCACTGGAAGCTACTGCATTAATCTCTGCAATGTAAAAAAATAAATAAAAATAAAAAAAAAATAGTTCTGGTAGTAATTTTTTAACATTGTTTTTAACAACCCATTGGTATCAAATCGAAACTTTGTACAGTAACTGGTTTGATCTCGTGTGACTCATTAGTAGCACTGATAAATATGCTTCAAATTTCCTGTGTTCAGGAAATATGTCAAAAAATGTAATAGATATATATTTTATTCTTCAACAATTATGTTTTGAAATGTTTAGAAAACATTATTAATATTAACATAAAACAGTCTTAGCCTTCTTTTGTAGATCTTACCGGACTAATTTTAGACCAGTACCAAATTCAGACAGGGGTTGTCTCACTTAAGCAAATGGCATTTTTCACGTAGACAAAGTTAATACAAGGTACTTATTAATGTGTTGTGATTGTCCATATTGCTTTATTTGCTGGCTTGATTAATTTCACATTATACACAGGTCATTTCCGGGGGTATTATGGATGATCACAATACATTAGTAAGTGCCTTGTTTTAACTCTGTCTACATGATGAAATACATTTGCTGAAGTAAGACATAGTAATGTCTTTAACATAGTAATATAAGTCAATTGCTTCCTTAAAAATAGATTTGTTGCAGCAACATTTTAGTAGTTTTTAAAAGTATTTCTTACTTTTTGTATGGTTTCGAATAGCTCTGTTCTGTTGAAGTATGAAGTTTTGTGCCCCCTTTTTCTATTTGTCTTTTTATTGGCTGGTAAAAAGAAATCCTTGTAAACATGCTTTGCTGACAACTTATACAGGTATAGATGTGCCATCGAACTTTGTACCATCCTGGATCTACAAGATTTCATTTTAAATTTAAATTTCTGTAACCTAACAAAGCCATGAGTTTTGGAAATGCTTGCTAACTAAGAGGCTTCCTGTATGATGAAAAAGTCCAAGGTATTGTACCTTGTGTAAATAAATATAACGTGCATTTATTTAACAGTTGTTTTTTTCATAAGACTGTATAAGTGATACTGATTCTGCATTTGTTTCTAGAAACCTTTTTATGCACATTTTATTATGGGATTAAGGCTCAGTTGGCCATAGCAACCAATCAGATTCCACCTTTCATTTTCCAAAGGAGAAAAATGAAAGGTGGAATCTAATTGGCTGTTATGGGCAACTGAGACAGTTTTCCTTTATACCAGTTTTGATAAATCCACCCTATGTGTTTCTTTGCACAGCTTCTGTGGTGCACTGAAATCATTCTGGGAAGACATTTTCATAATAGACTTTTAAACCTTGTATATGTTTGCCTGTAAGCATAGTTTTACCATGATAGGCGTATAATTTCAGATTTTGTACATTTGTAGAAATGAATGCCCACAGATGTGTTGTAAATAGGATACTAGCTTTGTGATTGCTGAATGTTAGCATAGTTAAGTAGAAAACAATATGAAGACATGAAGGTATTTTTCACGGAATGTTCCAGGCATCTTGGTGTGAAAGAGAGGCTTCATTAAAATATATAACTATTATTTAAAAAAATCACGTTTTAAGTTTGTTGATACCTGTGTTATATAGACAGTCTGAAAAAAAAAACACCCCAAAGTGTTTCTCATTATATTCTAATTGACTGCAATAATCTTTAGCACAGTTTCACAGATGCGTGTTTGGTCCAGGAAATACTCTCCATATGATGGCTGCATTCCTAGACCAAACACTGCTTTTCTGATTTAAACTCACAGTACCTTAATGATTGACTTATTGATCTCTTTAACATCTTCAAGACAGAGCCAGTTTTCACCTTCCTGTCCAGTCATTTTTTTGCAAGTCTGACATGACACTTTATGTGGTAATAACTTTGGAATGCTTTCATTTCTACTAAAGATTCTGAGACTGTTTTCTTGCGACACATAGTACTTTATGACAGTGGTAAATTTTGGCCGTTATTTTTTTCCCTTTATTTATAAACAATTCAAAAGACTTTCTATATTCATTTTTCCTGTAACATAGAAAGGTTTAACAGCAAAGCAAACAACAATATTTATTACCCCGAATCTGCAGTTTACAGAAACACCCTATATGTTTTTGTAAACTGCTGTATGGGCACACCTCGGGGCTTGGAATGGAAGGAGCACCATATGGCTTTTGGAAAGCAGATTTTGCTGGAATGATTTTTGGGCATTATGTCATATTTAAAGTGACCCTGAGGTGCCACTGGAGTGGAAACCTCAAAAAAGTGACCTCTTTCAGGAAATTACACAGAAATTTTTGCGGTGTCTACTGAGCGCTTTGACCCTTCATAGAATTTAGAAACACTTGGCAGTGAAAATAGGAAAGATGTCATTTCTTCCAATAAAATGTTGCATTAGCCCCAAACTTTTCATTTTCACAAGTGGTAATATGAGAAACAGTCTATAATGTGTTGCTTACTGTATTTTCTACTAAAAACAGAGACATCCCATATGTGGTCATCAACTGATCTTTGGACACAACTCGGGGATAAAAATGGAAGGGGCGCCATGTGACTCTTCAAGAGCAGATTTTGCTGGAATAGTTTTCAGGCACCAAGTCACATATTAAGAGACCCTGAGGTACCCCTACAGTGAAAACCCCAAAAAGTGACACAATTTTGGAAACTACACCCTTTAAAGGGGTTGTCTCACTTCAGTAAGTGGTATGTATCATGTAGAGAAAGTTAATATAAGCCACTTACTTGGCCTCTCTGGTGGCCAGGACCGTGAGAGCTCACATAGGCTAGTGCACGACCACCACTGATGGATTACAGGGTGGTCTGTAACCATGGAAACGAGCAGTGTATAATGTGATGAAAAAATGAATCCAGCCAGCAAAGGAAGCAATATGGATAATAACAATATATTAGTAAATGGCTTGTATTAACCTTCTCTACATGATAAATGCCACTTACTGAAATGAGACAACCCCTTTAAGGAATTTGAGAGGTTTATTGAGTGCTATGAAACACCTGTGGGGACAAAAACAACAATGACATCTTTCCTTTATTGATGGGACTACCCTTTGTTTGTCCCCACAGGCGTTTCATAGAATTTGAAACATTTAGCTGTAAACGTGAAAAATCACATTTTTCTAATAAAATGTTGCTTTAGCCCCAGATGTCATTTGTTACGCGTTTTCTCCTGAATATGGCAACAACCAATATGTGCTCATAAAGTGCTGTTTGGGAAGCAGGATAAAGAAAAGGCAGCAGTTCTGCCATTGCCTTTTGGGTTTTGTTGTTGTAGCATAAACAATGCAGGAAAAAATACTTTTTCTTTATTCTGCTTCTTTAGTACGATTACAGTGATTCCAATTTTCTATAGGGTTCTTTTAAACCATTTTTGTAAAGAAAAAAAGGCATGTTTTTGCATTGACATTTTCAGTTTTTGTTTATTGTTCTGGTAATGGAATTGTGGGAGGGCTTGTTTTTCTGCTAGATAAAGTGACAGTTTCATTAGTACCAAATAATAGCTGTTCTGGTATGGTTGTTGCTCCTAGGTCACATGAATGTCTGGCCTAGGAAAAGCAGAGGGAAGGCCGAGGCACTCACAGCTGCCTTCTCGAACAGCCGATCAGATGCGAATTACCTGTCCTGTGGACAGTATTAAAATGACAGAAAACCCCTTTAAGTTTTATACAATAAAAGCATTTCTGTGTCACCATTTTGTGAAAGCCATATATTTTTCTGACAATCATCTTGTGTGGGGGGGCTCATTTTTTTGTGGATTTTTTTGGTACCATTTTGGTATCCACATAGTAATTCTTGATCGCTCGATATTACAATATTTTTGAAGCAAAGTGACTAAAAAGGGCTGTACAAGCGCCATTTTAAAAAAAAAATTGCAGCACTTTTTTATTGTAAATGGCTTGATGAGATGAAAGGGTTGCTTTTTTAACTTTTTTTATTGTTTATTTTTTATAAAATAAACTTGTTTTTATATTTATTTTTACTTTACGGCAGTGAGTTCGGTGACATCACCGGCTTTAATGGGCCGGCTTTAGCGCTGCTCTAGCCGTTTTACTGGCTAGGGCAGCGCTAAAGTCCACCCATCAGCGCCGTTGATGTCACCGGGCTCACTGCCGGGCGGAAGTCTCCGCCTGGCAGAGCCCGGTACGTCACTGGAACCGGGCTAAATGCTTATGCTCCGATGCCCTGTTCAGGCGGGCTGCCTGGGTGAATTTAAAGGTATGTCCGGGTTCAGCTCTGAACCCGGACAACCCCTTTAAGGCTAAGTGAATAAATGATTTACTAATTCATAGCAGTGATAAAACAAAAATGCAAAAAAGCATATACAGATACAGCAATAATTGCATTATATAGCATATAAACAAATATTCACTTATTTCAAATTTTGGTAAGCTCTGCAACTCCAAAGATGGCGAATAACAAAGAGACAGGGTAGAATGTTCAAAAGACATCTTGTTTAGAGCCTCAACTACATTCTGGTCACTATGGATGTCTCCTCCTTGTACATGTATGCAAGTAATCATTACAGTAGAAACCTGAACAACATCCCGTGAAGCCAATTTAAATGTATCAGGAGGAACTGTACTTTTTAATACAGCGGAATAAATTAGAACAGAGATTTTTAGAAAGAGGCTACCCTAAAAACTGGTCAAGGATGCACTAACACGTAGACATGCCTGGAGGCAGGCCAATTGTTTAATATTCCAACCCAAAGACAGCCCAGACATTCAACATGCCCCCAAATACAATTTTATCACCACCTTTTCTAACTCTCACCAAACATATGGCCCATTCTTGACAAACATTGGCACCCTTTACTTAAGGACCATCACTTCAACAAAATCCCCCCCATTCCCTTCTAAAAGGCCCCTACTATTAAAAGTATCCTTGCCCCCAGCTACCTTAAGCAACATAAACGTGTACCCGACCAGGTATCCTCTAGTTCATGCGACCTGGGTAGACATTAATGTGGCACTACCAGATGTTTGTGTTGCCTAATCATAGCTCAAAGTAAACAGTTTTTCTATGACTTATGGCACCACCTTCCCCATCAGATTTCACCTAAACTGTAAAACAGACCATGTAATATATCATGTAAAGTGCTCTTGTGGAATGCAATACATTGACCGTACCACCAGGGTTGCCAAGCAGAATTATTCTTTTTTCTGGACAACTTATCCCAAAATCACGGACAGCCAGCATTTTTTACGGACAAATTGGAAAACCATTATGAAGGATAAATATTATAAGTAATACAGGTCTATAGCTCAATATACTGATCAGAACTCATTGCCAGCATTTACTGGGAGCTGTAAAATGATTATATTTACCACCAAAATAATCTAGTCAAGTATCACCAGCCTCAAAAAAATCACGGACACCTCTATTTTTTTTCACGGACAGAGGAAAAAAGTCACCCATTTTTACGGACTGTCCAGAAATTTCTGGACGGTTGGCAACCCTGCGTACCACACAGCTTCACAATCGCATTAACCAGCATAAATATAATATAAAAAGAGGCTACCTAAAAGAAGGTCTTTCAGAACACTGCACCTTGGAACATATAAATAATTATTTCAGCCTCACAATTATAACTGTGATGGCTCTCTGAGCTCTGGCATTTATTTGAATATACAGGCACACAGAATTGCCATTACAGTCCCTTAATATATGGGAGTGATCGATATTTGATGCATGCAAAATATCTGGTGGTGAGATCACGTCTAAAAAGCACTATACCTGAACCAGAAATCGAAATCGACGTGAAGAGAGGTGGGGCTGAGGATGGAGTAAAGAGTGCAAGATGCCAGTGCTCACACGGGACACGAAGACACGGTCTGCCAAGCTGAGGCAATCCAAGCCGGACGGCTCCCACAAATGACACGCTGACACCATGTGGGATGCCGCAGCATTGGGCCACATAGTTAGCAGTGATGTACTGCTGAGTAACCTACATAGAAGGCAGATAAGTAAAACTGAACCATATTAATAAAATCATGTGCACCTATTGAACATCAAGGGTATATTGACAGCAGCATATTGGTACCATCTATACATATATTGACTGCCAACACCGCTGCTCCTCATCATCTATAGTCTGTATAAGCGGTACAATATTACCGTATTTTTTTGCCCTATAAGACGCATCGGCCCTTACGATGCACCTAGGTTTTACAGGAGGACAATAAAAATATTTTTCATTAGACCTCAGCTCAGACCAACAATTGGACTCCCATTGTTAATCAGACCTCAGCTCACAGCCCCAATCAGAACCCCAATTTAATAAGACCAGATCAGACCTCAATATGAATGACCTCCAATCAGATCTCTGATCCCTCATGCCTCTCATAGCAGCCCCCATTGCCTATCATGTCGGCCAATATGCCTATTGTATCAGCCCCCAGCCACAGAGCATTTAAAATAAATAAACCACTTACCTCTCCTGCTCCTGGATGCCGCCGCTCCTCATCCTCCTGCTGTCAGCTGTGCTGTGAACTGGCACGCACAGCGTGAGGTCACAGAGCACTCTCATGCTGTGTGCAGCAACTGCATATCCAAGCGGAGGACCAGGAAGCAGTGAGTACAGAGCCTTCGCTGCTTCCCAGTCCTAACAAGCGCTTCCATAACAGGGCTCCAGATGGCGACCAAAATGGTCGCCAATGCGACTCATTATTTGCAAATGGCGACAAGACTTTTTAGTCTTGTCGCCATTCGCGCCTGGACCCCACCAGCATTTACCGATACTAAGCTGCGCTACTGCGGTTATGTGATTCCCCGCCGGCACCCGCCTCCTGTAGTTGTATTAAACATAGTTAACTTCATTGGTGGCGCAGTGCGCCCGCTCCCCCCAACCCCCCAGTATAACAAGCATTGGTGGCAGTGGCCACAGGGTCCCCTCCCCCCCCCTTCATTGGTGGCAGTGGTAGATACTGATCGGAGCCCCAGCAGTGTAATCGCGGGGCTCCGATCGGTTGCCATGGCAACCAGGATGCTACTGAAGTCCTGGCTGCCATGGTGAGCTCCCTGTGCACAAAGCCCAGGGCAGCAGGGAGCTTTTGAAGTCCTATTCACCCTACTAGATCTCTATTAGGCCTCTTTCACACGAACGTTGTGTTTTGAGGTCCGCAAATTGCGGATCCGCAAAAAAAACGGATGCCGTCCGTATGGCATCCGTATTTTTTGCGGATCCACTGTAACATTGCCTATCCTTGTCCGCAAAACGGACAAGAATAGGACATGCTCTATTTTTTTTTGCGGGCCACGGAACGGAGCAACGGATGCGGACAGCACACGGTGTGCTGTCCGCATTTTTTGCGGGCCCATAGAAATGAATGGGTCCGCATTTTTCATGTGAAAAATGCGGATCGGAGCCCGCAAAAACAACGTTCGTGTGAAAGAGGCCTTAGGGTGAATAGAACAAGGGATAACGATCCCAGGTTCTAGCCCCTAGGGGGCTAGTAGTAAAAAAAAAAAAAACCGAATGTAAAGCACATTAGTTCAAGTATAGGAGGCAACAGTACGACATACCCGGCCTCAATAACAGGGAATTGCAGCAATTATCCCTCAGATGTGGCACCGAGGGGTTAATTGCCGCGGATTGCACACCCTGCTATTGAGGCTTCATTGGTGGCGCAGTGCACCCTTTCCCCTAAAGAGGCTAATAGTTATTAAAAGTAAAAAAAAAAAAACACACCCCCCCCCCCAATATATTAAATTTAAGGTCCCATTCACACAACCGCGTGAATGCGCCTGCAATTTTGGAATAGATTCGGCCGTATTCACTTCAATAGGCGGCGTGTGAACTTGCTGCGGCTCTGCAAGAAATTACAGAACATGTCCTATTCTTGTCTGCAACTGCGGACAAGAATAGACATTTTGAACGGGCGCCCGGCCGTGTGTTCCGCAAATTGTGGAACACATGCCGGGCGGTATTGCGGAGCGGATGCACAATACTACAGCCGTCTGAATGGCCCCTTAATCACCCCCTTTCCCAATTTTACATATAAAATATATTAACAATAAACAAACATTTTACATATCGCCACGTCCGAAAAGTCCAAACTATTAAAATATTTAAAAAATCTCCTATGCGGTGAACACGTAACAGAAAAAAAAAAATCTGCACAATTCGCCATTTTTTAGTCACCTTGTCCCTCAAAAAAAATAGGATAGGACTGTTGTATTATGGGCCAGACATTTCATCTTCTCCTCCAAGTCTTTTTTTTAATTATAATTATATGTATTTAAATTTGGCGACTAAAAATTTAATTTGGCTCCTAAATTTTTCAGTTCAGGAGCCAATGGCTCCTGGGTATTTTTTTTTAGTCTGGAGCACTGCATAATGGGAGCTCTCGTTAGTATTCGCCCCATAAGATGCAGGGACATTTTCCCCTTACTTTTAGGGGAAAAAATGCGTCTTATAAAAATTCTATTTCTGCAGACATCAATTAATTCTATATCCCAGGTAACAACTATGAACTAACTCCATTAATAAAACTAATATTTTGGGCTATGCTCTGTTATATTTTTTATATTTATAAGGAATTCTTTATTATTTTTGGGGGTAAATTTTGTTGTATCAGTGTTATTTCTATTGTGTACTATCTGAGTTGTCACTGGTCTATGGGAATACACACACAGTGTGGGTTTCCCATGTATCACTGGCAAATCCACAAGAAGATATTTACAATTCCATAGGAAGGTATACATTCCAACTAATAAGCAACTTGTCTCCAATTGTGAGTTAGGGGTACCGTAGCTTTTGACCTTATTAATTAGTTTTTTATTTGAATTAATATTTTACTAATGTCTTAATATTTTTATACAACAAATGAAGTATCTATCATGAATATATAGAGTGTGATTCCCATATAAAAATGTGCCTATCAAATAGCACTATATTTTGTAAATACACCTTTGGCTTTAAATGCTGCATGATCTTGATCAGATTTAAGCATGTCTTGACTGAAATCTCTTCCCAGGTCTCTTCTTGTTCCCAATGTTGGTGCATACTGGTCAACTCACTTGGGTATGAATACAACTTTTTCTTCAACTCTACCCACAAGTATTTGATTGGGTCTTTGGATTGTGGGGGTCAATCCAGTACGTATACTTAATTGTCATTGAACCATTTTTTAGCCAATTTTGACTTGTGCTTTGGCTTGTTGTCCTGCTGGAACAATATGTCGTTCTTTTCATACCCATACCCGTATTCGAGTGTATGAAGTAACTTGTCTTGTAGGATACTCACATATAGCTCAACATTGAGACCATCATTGATCCTGATCAAGTATCCAATGCTTTTGGCTGTGAAACAACCCCATATCATCAGGCTTCCTCCACCGACCTAGACAGTTCCTTCAATTTCCCAATCCATTAGCCCCCCTTTCCCTTGTTTCTTCCAGACCCATTTTCAGATCCTAGTCTATTGACCTTCATCTTGTTAGTCTAAATCATCCGTTTCCAATCTTCTACTGTCCACTGTTTGTTCTTTTTTTTTGCAAATTCGAGCCAACGCTTCCTATGACTATATTGAAGTCGAGGCTTCTTCAGAATCATGTAATGCACGTTACATGGTGCTTGCATGGATGTCTGTGATTACGAAGCATAAGAGCCACATCCACTGCTGTGTTCGTCGCACATACTGATAGACCTTGTGATGAGCCGACTTGTTGATATTTTGCCTGGACTTCCAACTCTTGGCTTTGGAATGGATGGACAGACTTAAGTTCATATTCTTCCAACTGTCATGGCACTCACGTGATGCAGTTTGGCAATTTTCTTGGCCAAGATACCGCTATCGATGAGCTGGATGATGCTGTTTCTCATTTCTTGGGAAATCTTCTTCATGGCTGCTCCTGGATACGAACCAGTGACCTTTCGCTTGAGAATTAACCTAATAACATGCTGAGCTTTTTTTGAGAACGTGATAACAGGTTGTAATTTGTAGTATACAAGAAGAGAAAGAATGTTCCGCCACCAGGAGCAAAACAGTTACAATGCAGTTACATAACAAGTATCTGCATAACTAATCATATGCTAAATAGTTGTAAGTCCAATTTATATATGAGATAGCCAAAATAATTGTCTATAAAATGATGGTAGCCTCACGTTCAAAGCTGTAGAGGATGGTAAGATATGGAGCCTGAAAGTCAAAAGTTCAAAACATTGTTACCCTTTTGCTCGTCGGTGTATTTTGGATGGACAAGCTTGGCTGTATCAATCCATATGGTCTAAATGAGGTAGCATAAACAGTCTTGTAACATTTAATTCATTTGTTTCCACTTCCCCTACTCAGGACTCCACTGACACCTAATGGCTACTACATGAAAATTTATACTTGCAATTCATGTTGACAGGTGCATATCCATAAAGCAAGCATACAGAAAAATAATAAAAATATGGCAGCACAACATTTCACACGTAAACAATAGAACTAAGGAATGGGGATCATTCTAAATTAAAGTAGTATTATACCTACTTGCTTAGGCATTGGGCTGCCTTCTACGGAAGCCTGTGAGATCCAGCCCCCTGGATCTCACAGGCAGGAAGCTGTAAGTGTATTACACTGGTAATACACTTACAGCCAATGCATTACAATACAGAAGTATTGTAATGCATTGTTCAGGGGATCAGACCCCCAAAAGTTGAAGTCCCAGACTGGGACAAAAAATAAAGTGAAAAAAGACGTTAAAAAATAAAGTTTTACAAAAAAAATTAAAGTTTAAAGTAAAAAAAAAAAAAAAAAAAAAGCGTCCTTTTCACAAAATTAAAGTTAAAAAAAATTAAAAAGTAGGCATATTAGGTATCGCTGCGTACGTATCGACTGGCTCTATAAAAATATCACATGACCCACCCTGCTAGGTTAACGCCATAAAAAATAAAAACAGTGTTAAAAATGAGACCCTACCTAAGACAATTGCCAAAAAAAAAAAAAAATGGCTCTCGGAAAATGGCAACACAAAAAAAAGATTTTATTCTGTTCAAAAATTAATTTACTGTGTAAAACTTAACAAAAATAAAAATAATAGACATATTGGGTATTGCCGCGTCCGCAACAACCTGCTCTATAAAAAATCAAAAGATTTGCCCCTTCGGGTGAATGCTGTAAAAAAAAAAAAAATTTTTAAAAAATGTCAAAACAGCTATTTATTTCACCTTGTGTCACAAAAAGTGTAATACCAAGCGATCAAAAAGTCTTATGTACCCCAAAATGGTATCAATGAAAACGTCACCTCATCCCGCAAAAAATAAGACCACACATAAGACAATAACTAAAAAAAAATAAAAATCAATGGCTACCGCAAACCAATCCATTAAAATCTGTGCTGCAAAATCCATATGGAGCTCCTTCTGTTCTGAGTCCTGCCATGTGCCCCCACAGCAGTTTACCACCACATATGGGGTGTTGCCATATTCAGGAGAAAATGGGTAAGAAATTATGGGGTGCTTTTCTCCTGTTACCCCTTGTGAAAATGAAAAATTGGAAGAAATAAAACTTTTCATTTTCACAGCCAAGTGTTTCCAAATTCCGTAAAACGCTTAGGGGGTCAAAGTGGTCAGTACCCCTCTTAATATATTCTTTAAGGGGTGTAGTTTCCAAAATGGGGTCACTTTTTGAGGGTTTCCACTCTAGGGGTACGTCAGGGTCTCTTAAAATACAAAATGGTGCCTAAAAATGATTCTAGCAAAATCTGCCTCCAAAATCCACATGGCGCTCCTTTCCTTCTGACCACTGCCACGTGCCCATAGAGCAGTTTATCACCACATACGGGGTATTTCCGTAAACTTCAAAATCAGAGTAATGTATATTGAGGTTTAGTTTGCTGTGTTGCAAAAAAAATAATAAATTAACGTGAATAATCTACCAAAAAAGTGAAATTTTGACATTTCACCTCCATTTTCCTTTAATTCTTGTGGAACACCTCAAGGGTTAACAGAGTTTGTAACATCAGTTTTTTTATAATATTAGGGGTGTAGTTTCTAAAATGTGGTCATTTATGGGTGGTTTCCATTAGGTAAGCCTCACAAAATCACTTTATAACTGAATTGGTGCTCAAAAAAATGGTTTGGGAAGTTTTGTTGAAAATTTGAAAAATTTCTTCTAAACTTCTAAGCCGTCTAACTTCCTAAAAAAATAAAATGACATTTACAAAATTATGCCAACATAAAGTAAACATATGGGACATGTTAATTAATAAATATTTTTCTGAGGTATCACTTTCTGTTTTTAAAGCAGAGAAATTGAAATTTTGAACATTTTTCAAAATTTTTGGTAAATTTGGGATTTTTTCATAAATAAAATTGAAATATATTGACTCAAATTTATGACTGTCACGAAGTACAATGTGTCACGAGAAAACCATCTCAGAATGGCCTGGATAAGTAAAAGCCTTCTAAAGTTATTACCACATAAAGTGACACGTCAGATTTGCAAAAATCGGCCTGGGATTTAAGGTGAAAAGTGGCTCGGTACTGAAAGGGTTAAAGTGGTATTTTTAATTTCTAATAGGTATATTTTTCTGTATGCTTGCTTTATGGATATGCACCTGTGAACATGAATTGTTAGTCTAGAGTTTCTTGTAGTATAAGTATACACAATTTAAACTCCCTTAAATTGTATATACTTACCTCCTCTTATATCACGTCTCTTGGTCTAAAGAAGAGGCCGGTCTGGCCCTGAAACGCGTAACTTAAGAGGAGAAAAAAGAAAACCAATTTACCACGTTACCCTCTTGTCCAGACTAATCTGGCTGCGCCGCTGCTGATCCCGTTACCTCCACATCTTGTTTAGAGCTTTCTCTCTTTGATGTGCACAGTTGCACAGAAATGCATAGAACGTCCTCACTACTTGCTTCTTTGATTCTCTTTTCTGTGATAGCTTTGGTTTTTAGGACATTCCTTTTCTTCCTGCTCTTCAGGGAGGTGCTTTGACATATGGACCTCCCTTCAATGGTCTGCAGGTCATTGTGAAATGTCATCAGTAGAGATGAGCGAACATGCTCGTTACGAGCACTGTATCTCTCGTCTCCCGTGCGAACAAATGCCCGCAGGCATTGCAGATCCGTCTTCAGCTGCATGTAAGTCAATGAGGACGGATCATTTGGTATGACACTCATACCAAATGGTTCCGTCCCCACTGACTTTCAGTCGGGTGAGGAGGACGGAACAGTTTGGTATGAGTGTCATACCACACGATCCGTCCTCATTGACTTACATGCAGCTGAGGACGGATCCGCAATGCCCGCAGGCATTTCACACGGGAGCCGAGCGCTACAGTGCTCGTAACGAGCACTGCTCGCTCATCTCTAGTCATCAGCCCTGCTGTTTGTTGGTTTACAGCTCAGTCTTTTGCAGATAAATAACTTTGAGGTGCACCCTGGACAATAATAGTACGGGCAGCAAGGCATTTTTTTTCCGTTCAGCAGCACATCTCCATAAGATAGGCCTTTAGAAGGGTATCAGACCTGGAGATGGTTTTACAGATGATGTGAGCAGCACCTGAACTCTACTGGATAACTAAGGGAAGATGAAATTGATAACTTGAATGGCTCTATATACCCTGCAAGAAATAAATCAGTTTATAAATGGAATCTATAGATTAATTCAGTCCAAAATAAACTGAGTTCAGAATAACTCATTCCATAGCAGTGTGCTACAACCCCTGGCAAAAATTATGGTATCACCAGTCTCTAAGGATGTTCCTTCAGTTGTTTAATTTTGTTGAAAAAAAAAACAGATCACAGACATGACAAAAAAACTAAAGGCATTTCAAATGGCAACTTTCTGGCTTTAAGAAATACTAAAAGAAATAAAGAAAAATAATTGTGGTAGCCAGTAACAGTTACATTTTTAGAACAAGCACAGGGAATAAATTATGGAATCACTCAATTCTGAGGAAAAAAATATGGAATCACCCTGCAAATTTTCATAACAAAGAATAACACCTGCTTCAGATTAAATCTGCTCATTAGTATCCAGGTAAAAAGGAGTGATCACACCTTGGAGAGCTGTTGCAACAAGTGGACTGACATGAATCATGGCTCCAACACCAGAGATGTCAATTGAAAAAAAGGAGCGGATTATCCAACTCCTTAAAGAGGGTAAATCAGCACGCAGTGTTGCACAAGATGTTGGTTGTTCACAGTCAGCTGTGTCTAGAACCTGGACCAAGTACAAACAACATGGGAAGGTGGTTAAAGGCAAGCATACTGGTAGACCAAGGAAGACATCAAAGCGTCAAGGTGATGATGCTGGAACTTTTTGGTGCCGTTCCAAAGGGATTTATGCAGACGACTGTCTGAAGAAAACATGCAAATTTCCACAGTCATTGATGATATGGGGCTGAATGTGAGGTAAAAGCAATGGGGATATGGCTGTCATTACATCTTCAATAAATGCACAGGTTTATATTGACATTTTGGACACTTTTCTTATCCCATCTAGCGAAAGGATGTTTGGGGATGATGAAATCATTTTTCAAGATGATAATGCATCTTGCCATAGAGCAAAAACTGTGAAAATATTTCTTGAAGAAAGACACATAAGGTCAATGTCATGGCCTGCAAACAGTCCGGATCTCAATCCAATTGAAAATCTGTGGTGGAAGTTAAAGAAAATGGTCCATGACAAGGCTCCAACTTGCAAAGCTGATCTGGCAACAACAATCAGAGAAATCTGGAGCCAGATTGATAAACAGTACTCTTCATCACTCATTAAAGGGGTTCTCCGGGAATTAAGAAAATGAAAATACTTAAATATTACTTCATTATAAATATATTTACAAATACCTTTCATTAGTTATAATGGCTCCTTTTGTCTGGAGAGCGATCATTAGGAGAAACAAAATGGCCGCCGTCCTGTTAGTATACACAAAACCTGTCCTAATCACACAGCAGGACAAGTTACTTCATAACACTGAGGTAAAAAGCTCGTCTCTGCTGTACTTGTCAGGGATTAGGAGTCTGAATACAGATGATAAGATCTTTACCTGAATCTCTGTATGAGTGGAGTTCATGAGCAGATGTGGCTAATAAGCAGCAACACTTGTGTGCAGTCTCCATTACCACAGTCCCACATTACCACAGTCTGTCCTCTCTGTACTTCATGTCTCCTCATGAACTCCATTAATACAGAGATTCAGCTGAAGATCTTATCAACTATATTCAGGATCATAATCCCTGATGGGCAGAGCAGAGAGGAGAATGAGGCAGCTCTTTAGCTGTTGTGAAGTAACTTGTCCTGCTGTGTGATAATGACAGATTCTGTGTGTATTAATAGGACAGCGGCCATTTTGTTTCTCCTGATGATTACTCCCTAGACAAAACGAGCCATTATAACTAATGAAAGGAATTTGGGAATATATTTATAATAAAGTAATATTCACGTATTTGTATTTTCTTAATTCCCGGAGAACCCCTTTAAGTCAATGCCTCAGAGACTGCAATCCTGGCGATTTGTCTATTTTAATCTTTTTAACCCTAGAATGCGTATTGGGGGCCTTTTAGGCCCCCATGCTTACTTTTTTGTTATTATCTGCAAAATTACTTAAGTTAGAATTTTGAAACTCCAGGTAATCCTCAAGAATGTCGTTGTTGGTAATATCCAGTTGTTCATATATTTTTTTTCATAGGCATTTTGGTGTAACAATGCTTTTTTGGTGAAAAACACATCTGTACGGATTGGGGGCCTTTTAGGCCCCCATGTATTTTTTTATTATGTTCTCAGTAGTGTTTGTACCTCAAGTTACTTTATTTGTACTCAGTAATGCTGGTGGAGGGGCCAGGGTGTGGATAATGCCATATGAGGATGTCATGTGATTTTTGGAGGGAGAGATAAAGTCATGACATCATCTCAGGTCCTTCTGAACACAGTAATAAGCTGTGAAGAGAGTAATGAGGACAGTATACACTGTGAGCTAATTGTTAAGGACCTGAGATAAGATACGATGTTGAGAGCAAGTTTCTGTTATAATTAAAATTTTGTTTACTAATCATATTTTATTTAGCAGTTTTAAAATAAACTTGTAAAAGTTATATAAGTGTGTTTTCCATATGATTTGCATGGGGGCCTAAAAGGCCCCCAATACGTTAATATGAAGATTTCTGATGTCACGCATTCTAGGGTTAAGAAGCCGCTCTACTTCTTCCTGGGTCAGACAGGGCATTTTTAATGGGGAATTTACTTTTATATTCTGCATTTCATCTGTCAGTTTATTTTCCTCAGTGAATACAGTGGAGAAAAAGATATTTAGCAGCTTTGCTTTCTCCTCATCGCTCTCTGCAACTCCCCCCTCATTACTCTGTAAGGGGCCGACACCTTCAGGTTTATAATTTTTACCATTTATATAATTAAAGAACATTTTAGGGTTAGTTTTACTCTCTTTGGCGATTAATCTCTCGGTCTCTAGTTTGGCTGTTTTTATTTATCTTTTACATATTCTATTTTTTTTTCCTTATAGTTTTTCAATGCTTCCTCGCTCCCCTCCTGTTTTAGTGATTTAAATGCTTTCTGTTTGTCATTTATTGCTTTCTTTACAGCTCTATTTATCCACATTGTTTTTTTCTTGTTCCTTAACCTTTTATTCCCATAAGGTATGTACTAGAGATGAGCAAACGTGCTCGAAACGAGCACTGTACCGCTCGGCTCCCCTGCGCTCGCATGGGTGCAGGCAGCCGCTTCTGTCCTCCTGAAGAGGACGGAAGCTGCTGCCTGCGCCCATGCGAGCGCAGGGGAGCCGACGGTACAGTGCTCGTTTCGAGCACGTTCGCTCATCTCTAGTATGTACCTCTCACAATTAGATATTAGTATGCTTTTAAAAATATCCCATTTTGTGGCTGTATTTTTATTTTTGAGGACTTTGTCCCAGTTAGTTAGGCCTATGGCCTCTCTTAGTTGACTAAATTTTGATTTTTTGAAGTTTGGTATTTTTGTTCCTCCCTGAAGAAAACGCTCTTTTGAATGATAGTTGGAAGTTTATTATATTATGGTCACTATTTCCCAGGTGTCCCCCGACCTGCACATCTGTTATTCTGTCAGGTCTATTGGTTAATACTAAGTCCAGTATGGCCGTCCCTCTAGTCGGGTCCTTGTCTTTGGTTATTTCCAAGAACCTGTTTCCTTTATGAGATATACAGGTTTCAGTTTCCCAGTCTATATCTGGGTAGTTGAAATCCCCCATAATAACGACCTCATTATGTTTTGCCGCCTCGTCTATTTCATTTAGAAGTAGGTTTTCTGTGGTATATTAGGTGGTTTATAATAAACTCCTATTAGTATTTTATTATTGTTTTTGGCTCCATTTATTTCTACCCACAGTGACTCCACATGTTCATGTCCCTCACTTATATCTTCCCGCAGTGTGGGCTTTAGACAGGACTTTACATAAAGGCAGACCCCTCCCCCTCTCCGGTTTTGGCGATCCTTTCTAAACAGACTGTAACCCTGTACGTTGACTGCCCAGTCATAGGTATCATCCAGCCATGTCTCAGTTACTCCCACTATGTTATAGTCCTCCTCGCACATCACTAATTCCAGTTCACCAGTTTTATTAGTCAGGCTTCTGGCATTAGTGTACATACAGTTAAAAGGTTTATATATATATTTTTTCCGCTACACCTTTCCTTCTGCACTATTCTAGTTCCTCCCCCAGTTCCATTACCTTGCCCCAGGTCTCTATCTGCACTATCTTCCCCATCTATAATGTAGTTACCCTCCCCCCCAGTCCCTAGTTTAAACACTCCTCCAGCCTTCTAGCCATCTTCTCCCCCAAAACAGCTGCCCCTTCCCCATTGAGGTGCAGCCCATCCCTATGGTAGAGTCTGTAGCCGATAGAGAAGTCAGCTCAGTTCTCCAAGAACCCAAATCCCTCCTTCCTACACCAGTTCTTGAGTCACTTGTTTACCTCCCTAATCTCCCGCTGCCTTTCTTGTGTGCCCTGTGCTTGTTCTAAAAATGTAACTGTTACTGGCTACCACAATTATTTTTCTTTTAGTATTTCTTAAAGCCAGAAAGTTGCCATTTGAAATGCCTTTAGTTTTTGTCATGTCTGTGATCTGTTTTTTTTTTCAACAAAATTAAACAATTGAAGGAACATCCTCAGAGACTGGTGATTCCATAATTTTTGCCAGGGGTTGTATAAAACACTTCATAGCAATAGATAGAGTGAGGTGAAATCTAAAGCTTAGAAACATATCAGTCCTGGTTGTGTGTGTCATTTACTTCCCACTACCCCTGCATCAGATGAATTAAACAAAAAGAACAAATGTCCCATTATAATTGTGTCACTCTAACACTGCTTTAGTAACTTTGCCCAATAGTACCTTAGAATTTTCCTGCCAAAGCAAAAACACAAATGCTATAATTGGTTATGTCTGATTGTCCCTATATTAGGATATAACCACGTGTGTGTGTGTATGTATATACAGTGTGTGTGTGTGTGTGTGTGTGTGTGTATATATATATATATATATATATATATATATATATATATATATATACACACCATCCACAGTTATTTATTTAGTATTTGATCCAATAACCAGTCTCAGTTCAGTAATGAAACTTGTACCTAAAACACATGGGCCCAGATTTACTAATGTGTTTATACAAAAAAATCTGCAAAGTAGTGCAGTTTGGCACATCTAGGCGTTCCACAAAGGGTAAACTCAGTGGAAAGGGATGTAACTTTGCAGGAAAAGGCATGGCCTAAGACACCTTTTTGTGCAACAATTCTGGTCATAAATGTCAGTCTAAAAGGAAGTCCATCAGTAGTTGGTATAGAGCAGGGATCGGCAACCTCATTTTTTGCGGGATGAGATGATTGCTTCATTGGTGCCATTTTGGGGTACATATGACTTTTTGATTACTTGATATTACACTTTTTGTGAGGCAATGCTTTTTTGGGAGGGTTCAAAACCCCTCCTTTGCATCTGTGACACTGAAATAGAATAATTAAATGGGTTATCCAAGGCTTATAATGCCCCCCATACTCCCGGGCCCCTCACACAGATAGTACTTACCTCGCTCCCTGGCACCCACGTTGCTTCTTATGCTGGCATGGCCACCGCTGCATCTCCCCGTCATGTTGATGAAAGCATTCGGAGGGAGGGGTGGTGCGGGGTTAGACAATAGGAGGCCATGACGGGAATGAGCCTCCCTAGCATCATCCTGTACCACCACGTATGGTACATATGGTACGAGTGAGTACACATACATGCATTCGCACATGTGGTATTTCGCGCTTTGAGGAGGCCCCCTCTTTGGCTGTGTGGGACAACGCCCGCCTCGCATCCCCGGTTCATCCCTATTTAATGAGCGGGATTGGGCTGGCGTGTACGGCCATATGAGCTGTACACACCAGGTGCAGAATCGTCTTGCTTGCTCCCTATACTGGCACCCTCTAATGCTGGTGCTCCTTTTACCCAAATACTCCTGATGAGGTGACTGATTTACAATCACCAGAAACGCATCGAGTAGTAGTAGAAACGCAGTTAACCTCTAGGAGCAGAGTTTGGGTTCTATTGGGTACCACGCTAGGTGTCAAGTTTATGGACACTATTAGGTGGTCTCTCTAGCGCATAATTAGATCCCGTATGATTCACCCAGGTATTTATGCCATACCTGGAGTGGTATCATTGTGGAAGAGTGATACACATGACACTGCTATAACTGAGCAGCCCAGTTTGAATTGTCTATATCGCCACTCACTCTGGATAGCACAGCGGAAGTGTGGTTGTTCACTGTCTACATCTATTAACAGTGCCATTCACTTACCGCTATCAGCGATAGGGTATGATTATATGCTTAACTGTACCCGAACCATTTTCTGTGGGCCATCCACCTACCCCTTTCTCAGAAATGGAAGAGCTTGAGTGCATTGATGCCCAACCACCTATGTTTGAGGATGAGAACGTTGGAGGACCACCACAGCACGCCTGGGATGATGATGCAACACAGGTGTCAACTGTTGCAGATTTCTGCAGTGTGAAGACTGGCAAGGAGGGCAGGGGTGAGGAATGGGTGGAAGATGATGTGGAAGATGATAAGGTCCTAGACCTCACATGGAAACGTGGTCAACTCGGTGACGTGTGTAGTTCGGAGGAAGATGTGGTGGTCACAGAGTGCCAGCTGCACAGCACAAGAGGGAGCAGGATGCAAAATCACAGTGACTGTCCCCTAGCCAGTACACCTGCTACTGCCCAATGTGCTGAGGGACAGAGCACATGAAAGCCAGCTCAAAGGAGTTCCCTGGTATGGCATTTCTTTAGGTGGCATTCTGTCTGGTGGAGATGGACAGTTTTAAAAAACGAATGACAGTGGCTGTCCGACCATACATGGTTCCCAGCTGCCACTACTTTTCCAGGTGGGCCATCCCTACCCTGCACGAACAAGTGGCAGGCGAAATCAGGTGTGCTCTGCGCATCACCATCAGTGGAAAGGTCCACATAACCACTGAAACGTCGGCCTGTCTGGGCTGCAGCATAACTTCTGCCTTCCTGCTCATCGCCTCATATGCGACATATGAATAAGGTAAAACTCCACCTTGCACATGTTGGAGAGACTGTGCGAGCAGCAGCAGGTGAAAGTGGAGTTTCAGCTGCGGCACGCATGGGTGAGTCGCTCTACGGCACAGCACCTCTTCACCACGTGGAGTGGCCTTCCATGTGGGACGTGTGCCATGTTGCCCTGTACTCCACCAACATAGCCAGCTATCACACTTCTATGCCTCTTTGAAAAAATGCTTCAGGTGATGATGGATGAGGTGGTGGCACAGGTGCTGCCCTTACTTCCGTCACTGAAGCGTGATTGGAAGATGTGTAAATACAAGTGCACGCTGTTAGACGCAGTACTGACGGTGTTCCCACATGACAGTGGGGGCTCAGTGGAAACACAAGGAAGAAGTTGGGACACCGGCTCCACCTCAGAAGAGAGAGTTAGTATGGCTGAAATGTGGAAAAACTTCAGTACACCACAACATCCAGCAACACCATCTGGTACCGACTGTCTTAGCAGGAGGCAGCATTTCAGCAACATGGTGGAAGAGTATGTGTGCAAATGTCGGCATGTACTGACTGATGGGTCAGCCCCATTTAACTTCTGGGTCTCCAAATTGGGCACATGGCCTGAGCTTTCCTTTTACGCCTTTGAGGTGCTGGCCTGCCCTGCGGCAAGTGTATTGTCCGAACATGTGTTTACCATGGCAGGGGGTGTGATCACGGACAGGCACATTCGCCTGTCTAAAGCCAAAATGGACAATCTTACATTCATTAAAATGAACCAGGCATGGATCCCATAGGATTAGTTCCGTAACTTGGGTAGAGTACAGAAGTATAACAGCCGCAACCAACCATTGTTATACTCCTGCGCAGTTTGTTCTGTTTTCCATTTCTCAATGTTTTGGAGGCCTCCCCGAATAAGAAAAAATATTTAAAAAAAATGAAAGAAAAAAAAGTTTAATAAAAAAACAACACAAAAACTGTGTTGGCCACCTTGTCCGCCTCTTCCACCTACACCGCCATGTCCACCTTCTCCTCCACTTGGACCTCCACCTCCTGGTTCAAGATCATTTGTTATATTGCCAGTGTAGAGAAGCATAATGGCCAACAGACAAAAATAGAAAAAAAATTAAAAAAAACAACCCCCCCCCAAAAAAAAACAGTGTACCTCTTCCACCCACACCTCCACGTCCACCGCCCCTTCAACCTCCTACTTCACTTGGACCTCCACCTCCTGGTTCAAGTTTTTTTTCTATTCTATGTTATTTCCTTTTGCATTTCTATGACTATTTTACAGCACCAAAGTTCGGGTCCCCATTGACTTCTATGGGTTTTGGGGTCAAATTCGGGTACCCGAAGCAAATTTTGAAACAAAGTTCGGTTGAACCCAAACATCCATGGGTTCGCTCATCCCTAATCTTAAACTCTAATTGTGAGAGGTACATACCATATGGGAATAAAAGGGTAATGAACAAGAAAAAAAATGATAGATGGATAAAGGAACCAATAAAAACGACAAAAAGAAAGCATTTAAATAACTAAAACAGCAGGGTAGCATGGAAACATTGAAAAACTGAAAAAATAGAAAATGTAAAAGACAAAAGCAGCCAAACTGAAGACAGAGAGATTCATTGCCAAATAGAGTAAAAATAACCCTGAAATGTTCTTCAATTCTACAAATAGTAAAAAGTATAAATCTGAAGGTGCTGGCCCTTTACAGAGTGATGAGGGGAAAGCAAAGCTATAAAATATTTTTTTCTCCACTGTATTCTCTGAGGAAAATAAACGGTCAGATGAAATGCAGAATGTAAAAGTAAATTGCCCATTAAAAGTGGCCTGTCTGGCCCAGGAAGAAGTACAGCGGCATCTTAAAAATATTAAAATAGACTAATCCACATGGCCCAGATGGCATATACCCCCTATATCCTAAGAGAATTAAGTAATGTCATGGACAGACCCTTTTTCTGATATTTAAGGACTCTATATTGACAGGGAGTGTTCCACAGGATTGATGCTTAGCAAACGTGGTGCCAATATTGAAAAAGTGGTCAAAAACAGAGTCTTGAAAGTATAGGCGGGTAAGTTTAACATCTGTCATGGGTAAACTGTTCGAAGGTTTTGTAAGAAATGTTACAGTACTGTATATCGTGGAGTACCTCAATGAAAATAAGCAAACAACGCTGTATCGGCATGGCTTCGTGAGGGATCAGTCATGTCAAACTAATTTAATCAGTTTCTGTGAGGAGGTAAGTTCTACACTTGACTGCAGCAAGTCAATGGATGCCATATATATTGACTTCTCCAAAGTATTTGATACTGTACCACAAAAGGTTAGTATATAAAATGAGAATGCTTGGACTGAGAGAAAATTTGTGTATGTAGGTAAGTAACTGGCTCAGTGATAGAAAGCAGAGTGGTGGTTATTAACAGTATACACTCAGTCACTAGTGGGGTACCAAAGAAGTCAGTTTTGGGCCCTATTTACTTCAATATATTTATTACTGATATTGTAGAAGTCTTGCAAAATAACATACATTTTTGCAGATGACCCTAATCTATTTAAAGTAATTAACAAGGAAGAGGACTTGGGCAGAGAAGTGGCAGATGAAGTTGAACACTGACAAATGTAAGGTTATGCATACGTGAAGGAATAATGCAAATTACCTGTACATACTAAATGGTAAAACACTGGGTAACACTGACATGGAACAGGACTTTCTGATGGACAGCAAACTAAATTGTAGAGTCCAGTGTCGGGCAACTGCTGCCAAGGCAATAAGATAATGGATTGCATTAAAAGGAGCATAGATGCCCGTGATGAGAACATAGTCCTGACACTTTACAAATCACTAGTCAGACCACACATGGAGTACTGTGTAGAGTTCTGGGCTCCTGTGAACAAGGAAGACATAGTAGAGCTGGAGAGGGTTCAGAGAAGGGCAACTAAAGTAGTAACTAGAATGGGCGGACTACAGTACCCAGAAAGATTATAAAAATTAGGGTTATTTACTTTAGAAAAAAGACAACTGAGGGGACATCCTCTGTGGCTAGACTAAAGAAGGTTTGCACACAAACAAAGAAGGGAATTTTTTATGGTATGAGCAGGGAGACTATAGAAATTTCTGACTGAGGAGGTGATCATAGTGATAGCTAGAGATGAGCGAATTTTGCAATTCGTTCACTCTTCGTTTGGTGGTAAAAGCTGAATTGCGTTATGGATTCCGTTACCACAGACCATAATGCAATTCTATGACGGAATGCATAACGGAATGCCTTTAGAGCCATTCCATTATTCATTCAGTCATAATAGAAGTCTATGGCCAGCATAACGGATTTGTTCCGTTTCCATTATGCAGGGGAGTCCTCTCCCGCATAACGGATATCACTATATTGACATAATATGACAGACTAAAGCTAACTGTGTACCTTGTAGCTTTTTTTTGATCAAGCTGAGCTTTTCTCATTTCTCCCATTCAGCCTCCATTTCCTGCTCTAGCTCATCCTAGCTGTTGCAGTTTCAGTTGAGATGCAAGCAGCTCTTCTGTGCATCCACCCACTGCCCCTCCTAGCAGTGCTGCTGGATCCCCTATTACTCCTCTTTCTTTGTTCCTCCATACCCACTATACCAGCTCAGCACAATGGCTCTGCCCACCACACCCATGACATCATCAGTTACAGCCCAGTACTCCAGGGAACATGCTCAGTTCGTTTTCATGGATAAGACTGTACACTTCCTCATTTCCACTCCCTCTCACTGAATTTTGTCACCTCCCCAACCTTATCCATAGATATGTTACAGTTATGTACAGAGCAGTGTACCAATCACAGCTTTAGACATGGTAGTAAGGATTGTTGGCACACTTACTTTATGTACGTATATAATATATATCAGGGGCACTCAACTTACAGACTATTGTCTGAGTCTGGACTGCGATAGCCAGCTGTCTGGACCCCTCCTTTCAAATGTATCTGTATCCTTGGGACACAGATACAATTGAATGCACTGGTGAGGCACTACCGCCTGTGATTCAGCGATGCCAGGTGCAGTGCAATGATGTCGTCACGCCTGCTGCACTGAGCCAAAGGCGTCACAGCACAGAGCAACATGGTGACCCCTTCCAGCGCTGAATCACTGATGAAGAAGCAGGGAACCGATGGTGGGGAAGGTGAGTATGTAATGTGGAGGCAATGTGGGGCATCATTTTATGAGGGCCAGAAGGGGGAAATCATTTTGAGAGGAGACACTGGGAGGGGGGGCATCATCTTGTGAGATGGAGGTACTAATGAGTACATGATACTGTGAGAGGAGGCACTACAACTGGCATCATACTGTTGGGGGAGATCTACAGGGTTATCATATTGTAAGAGGAGGCACTAGGGGGGCTTAATACTGTGAGGGGAGGTACCAAGAGGGCATCATATTGTGAGAGGAGGCACTAAATGGGGCATCATACTTTGAGGGGTGGTACTTAAGTGGCATGATACTGTGAAGGGAGGTGCAAGGAGGCACTATTGGGGCCATTATATTTTGAAAGAATGCACTATGGGGGCATCACTATTGTGAGGTTGCACTAAGGCTACGTGTTGGGGTCCTGAAGGTGATTGGGTGCGATTAAAGGTATTGCCAATTTTAAAAGCACTAGATGCCACTGTGGTCCCTCCTTAAATTTTTTTTTTTGCGACTCAAACCTTTACCTGGCAGCAGACCCGGGTATGTGGACCTTTTACAAAAAGTACTTGAGTACCCCTGATAAGTCATTTTTTCGCAACTAGGTTTTAGAGGTGGAAAATAAGATTAAAAAAAATATTTTTCATCAGAACTAAGCTCAGAGCCCCAAGCAGACCCCTAATGTTAACAAAAGCCCCCAAGCAGACCTCAGATCAGAGCCCCAATGTGAATGACCCCCCCCAAGCAGAACTCATATCAGAGCCCGATTGTGAATGATCCCCCAAGCAGACCTCCGATCAGAGCTTGATTTGAATTACCCCCCCCCCCCCCCAAAGACCTCAGATCAGATTCCCCTCCCCTCCCCCCATGCTCAGAGCACGACATTAAAAAAACTAAATTAACTGCATCTCCTGCTTCGGACAATGCCTCTGCTCCGGACATTTTCCCCCAACTTTGGGAGGGGGAAAAAAGTGAATATTGAAAATTACGGTATAATATATACATACACAATACAAAAAAGGTAGCAGCACCCTGTATGCAAGACAAATAAGGTGAATATATGAAAAAGTGAAAAAGCATTACTGCTAAATAGACTTATAGATAAAATGGAAGCTCTTAGCGCTTTTAAATGATCATGCATATGTCGAGCCCATCCACCAGCCGACAAGGTGGCTTCCAATCAGATGGGTCCTACTCTAACCCTGACCTGCATCCTACATAAACCAGCAAGTCTGAATCAAAAGGAACTCCTTACCTGATCAGAAGCTGCTGCATGTGAACAGGAGTGCTAAGTTCCCAGCTTCTGATCAGGTAAGAAGTTCCTTTTAATTCAGACTTGCTGGTTTATGGTTTTTCATATATTCACCTTATTTGTCTTAGTGCATACAGAGTGCTGCTACATTTTTTTGTATTGTATTTGATTAGCTGTCTCTCACCTGTAGGAGGTGCTGTTCCATTTTTGGATAATTAAGGACTCTTTCACACGAGCGGATGCTGTGCGTGGAATCCGCTGCGTGAAAGAGAGCCAAGCCCTGCGCAGGACAGCAGAGACAGAGCATTAACATGATTGATAGTGCTCTGTGCCTCTCTGTGAGCTTTTTACTACAAAATCACAGTGACCACTTTATCTCACTGTGATTTTGTAGTAAAAAGGTCACAGAGAGGCACAGAGCATTATCAATCATGTTAATGCTCCGTGTCTCTGCTATCCTGCACTAGGCTTGGCCCTATTTCACTCAGAGGATTCCACGCACGGCATCCGCTCGTGTGAAAGAGCACATAGGGCCACAACATACCACTCAGCATCCTAAACACTGGGACTCAATCGACCTTGAGGGGGGGCAGCCTGCTGCAGCGGCACCCAGCTGTTTGAAGTAGAGGTTCCTCCCCCAACCTTCAAGTGCAGATATCCGTGTGCCCCATGCCCTCATCCTGCCTCAAGTATCCTCCTTTTTGAAGTCTCCCTAGTTTTGTTGATGTTACAAAATACACTCGGATACACTCTTGACTCAAGTATATATAATTGTCCAAGGTCAGCAGTATCTAATCGGTGGGGATCCGACACACAGGAACCCAGCTGATCAGCTGTTTGAGAAGGCACTGCTCGCAGTAGTGCCGTTGCCTTCTCCAACTTTGTCTAGGCCAAGTGACACCATGTTCATCGGTCAAATTGCCTAGATGCAGCTCAGCCCCATTGAAGTTAATGGGGATGAGCTGCCATACCAAGCATAGCCTCTATACAGTGGACAGAGCTGTGCTACTGTGAGCTCCAGTGCCTTCTGTGCCTTCTCAAACAGCTGATCAGATACTGATGACCTATCTAGAGGATAGGTCATTACTATAAAAGTCTTGGAAAACTACTTCAAGTGGATACTTTGGTAGCGCAGGGTATAGAGTAGCATAGCATTTTTCTAACTGACCTCCGTTTTCATCTCCATTAGTATGCATCCTTCCTTTGTTCATATAACAATGTTGTTATACACAATTGCATTGGCAATCAAATTATACATCACGCAGGTTTGGATGCCAATCCACACACAAACTGTTGCTTCTTAAGAAGGGTGTTCTTTTCAACTAATGACCTATGTTAGCCCAGCACTCTGTGCCTGCACTGCTGGCTCTACATGCAGGCATGGGTGCCGTACACCCTCATTCCCTTCTCCTGCTGTGCGCCACGATTACAATTGTGGACTGCAGGTAGCTTAACTGTTGTATGTGTGCTCCGAGTTTACACCCTCTATCTGTCCAACCTATGGCTGGGTTGCAGGAAGTATTTAAGTGTTCTTCCTGCGCTAGGAAGGCCCCTGAGCAATTTTGGTCACTAGCTTGTCTAGTTCCTAGTGTGAACCTGTTTTGAAGTTCTGCTTTTCTGTGTACTGGACCCTTCTTCTTGATTCAATGGACTTTGCTTGATTGCTACCTGCCTCTGACCTTGAACTTCGTGGGAGCGCTTCATTGTGAAGACATTTCGTTCCTGGTCCTCTCTAGTCTGTCTCATCCTCTCCTCCTAGGACTTCCATGGCTTCGTGTTGATGAACCTGTTCTAGACTGGAGGTCCAGAGAGGTGCTTTGTTGAGGACAGTCCTGTCTTGGGAAGTGCCTTTCTTCGCTTCCCAATCTTCAGGGTCTGCCTACAGCCTATCATGCTTATGCAGAAGTCTTTGACAAGAAAGAGGCTGAGGCGCTACCTCCTCACAGGCCATATGACTGCCCTATTGACTTGGTTCTGCGTTTCTCACCTCCTTGTGGACAAATCTATCCCCTTTTACCAGCAGACACTCAGTCCATGTCTGAATATATCAAGGAGAACCTTGAAAGAGGTTTTAGCCACAAATCTTCCTCTCTGGCTGGTGCAGGTTTCTTCTTTGTGAAGAAGAAAGATGGCTCCCTGCCGTCCATGCATCGACATCAAGTCTTAATAAGATCACTGTAAAAATAAATCTCTCTCCCCCTAATTCCTGAATTGTTTGATTGCCTCAGGGGAGATAAAGTGTTCTCCAAATTAGACCTACGTAGGGCCTACAACCTGATCAGGATTCGCCAGGGGGATGAGTGGAAGACCGCCTTTAACTCCCGCAACAGTCCCAACCTGGTGATGACCTTTGGACTAAGCAATGCTCCTGCAGTGTTCCAAGGATTTGTAAACGATATCTTCAGAGACCTGCTCTTATCCTGTGTTGTGGTGTACCTTGATGATATCCTTAATTTTTTTACCCAAATTTGGTTACTCACCGGAAGCAGGTTTGTCTGGTTCTTCAAAGGTTAAGAGAATATCCTTTGTATGCCAAGTTCGAGAAACTTCTTCTCTTCCATTCCTAGGAATATCATATCTGATACTGGCCTGTAGATGAATCCTGAGAAGCTGTCAGCGATTTTAAAGAGGCCGGGTCCTTCAGGTTTAAAAGCAGTCCAGTGGTTCCTGGGATTTGCCAATTACTATCGACAGTTCGTGCCACACATCTTGTCCTTGGCTGTTCCCATCTCTGCCTTGACTTATAAGGGAGCAAATGCCAAGAATTGGACAGCTAAGGCTGAATCAGCCTTCCAAGCCTTGAAGCAGGCCTTTTCTGTGGCTCCTGTTCTCCATTGCCCTGATACTAGAAATTCTATCTTGAGGTGGATGCATCGTCTCTTGGAGATGGGGCAGTGCTTTCTGAGTGCTACTACTCGATTGAGGATGGAGAGTTGTTGGCCATCAAAATAGCACTGGAGGAATGTTGTTAACTTCTGGAGGGAGCATCTCATTTAGAGATGAGCGAGCATGCTCGGGAGCAATTTTCGAGTAGTAGTGTACGCATCTTCTAATCTATACGCTAATGCGTACGCATCTTGTAATTTGTACGCATTAGCGTACAAATTTATAAGATGCGTACGCATTAGTGTACAGATTAGAAGATGCGTATGCATTAGCGTACAGATTATAAAATGCGTACGCTACTACTCGAAAATTGCTCCCAAGCATGCTCATCTCTAATCTCATTCTGTGGTGATCTACACCGACCTCAAGAATCTGACCTATCTGCAGTCTTGCACAAAGACTTAATATTCGTCAAGCCAGATGGTCTTTATTCATTGCTCTTTTTTATTTAATTGTTCATTTCCGTGCTGCAGAGAAAAATATCAAAGCAGATGCTCTGTCAAGGTCTTTTGATGCCACCAATCGGGAGAAGGAGCCTCAACACATCACTGACCCCGCAAAAAATCACTGTTTGTCCTGTCAAGTTGTCTGAAATTCCATCCGGATAGACTTTTGTTGCATAGTACCTCAGGAAGCAAGTTCTTCTCCGGGGTCATTCCTCAAAAATTGCAGGTCACACCAGCCAAGAAAAGACTTTCAAGTTCATTGCTTGACGGTACTGGGGGCCATCCATTCGGCAAGATATCCAAGACTTTGTCACCACCTGTCCGTCATGTGCACAGAATAAAACCTCCAAGCAACGTCCAGCAGGCCTCTTGCTTCCTCTTCCTGTTTCTGAGGCTCCTTGGCAACAGATGTATGGATTTTATTATTGATCTACCCTTGTCCGCTGGTTGTTCTGTGATTGTGGGTTATTGTAGATCATTTTTGGTCTCCATGGTTATCCCCCCGTATTTTGTCAGATAGGGGTGTAGTTCACGTCTCAGTCAAGTTCTGGAGAGCTCTTTGTAAGCTTTCTGAATCCCTGGATTTTTCTTCGGTCTATCATTCGCAGAAGTGGAATGAGGCAATTAAATTCTGAACAATTTTTTGCGACATTTCACCAACCTCCATCATGATGACTGGGTTGAGTTTTTATCTTGGGCTGAGTTTTCGTACAATAACCATATCAGCGAGTCTTCAAAGAAGTCACCATTTTTTATTGTTTTTGGTCAACAACCTAACATCCCACTTCCGGTTGTCTTCTATTACTGGTACCCCTGCAGCAGCTGTAACTTCAAGAGAATTCTATAAACTCTGGGAGAAGACCAGGGCAGCTCTGAAAAATGCTTCTGTGCGCATGACAGAGGCTGCTGATAAAATATGCAGGGATTCTCCTAAGCTCCTAAGTAAAAGCTTGTTTCTTGTGGATTGGAAGGGGTTTGGCCGTGAGGAATGATCTTGGAAACCTAGAGAGAACATCAATGCCCCTCTTCTTCTAAAATATATTTTTGTCTAGGGCCAGGCCTGAGGAGAGGAGGTATAAGGGGAGGGGTATTGTTAGCACAGCTCTCCGTGCCTGCACTGCTGGCCCTACAAACAGGCACAGGCACCGGGCTCCCTCATTCCCTTCTGCTGGTATGGGCCATGCTGACAAGCGTGGACTGCAGGTAACTTAACTGTTTTATCTGTGCTCCATGCCAGAGTTTACTTCCTGCTTTAGGCCTCTTTCACACTAGCGTTAGCACGGATCCGGCAACCTAAAGGGTGCCAACGGATCCGTGCTAACGCTGATACATGTGTGGAGCCGGAGCAGCGCTCCGGCCCCACACATGTTGACAGAAATACATACAGACATACACACACAAACACATACATACATACATACATACATACACATACATACTCACATACTCCAGGCCGGGACGCCGGCAGCACGTCTTCACGCGCCTCCTGCGCAGTGGGGAAACGTCATAGCTGCGCGCAGGAGGCGCGCGAAGACATGCTGCCGGCGTCCCGGCCTGGAGTATGTGAGTATGTATGTGTATATGTATGTATGTATGTATTTCTGTGTAGCCGGATCCGGAATGACCCCCGATTGCAAGTCAATGGAGGACAGATCCGGATTACTGGTGTGTCACACCAAACGGATCCGTCCCCATTGACTTGCATTGGGGGTCATTCCGGATCCGGCTTGGTGCGGATGCCTGGACCGGAGAGAAAACCTCAGCATGCTGCAGTTTGTTCTCCGGTCTGAAGACGGAACGGAATGCTTTCAGGAGCATTCCGTTGTCTTCAGTTCAGTTTTGTCCCCATTGACAATGAATGGGGACAAAACTGAAGCGTTTTTTTCCGGTATTGATCCCCTATGACGGAGCTCAATACCGGAATAAAGAAACGCTAGTGTAAAAGTAGCCTTAGTCTTGTACTGTTAGAGCGTGCACAGGCGTGTCTCTCCTCCGTTGTGAGGCGGCAGGGTGCTTGAGTAATCTTGGTCACTAGCTTGTCTAGTTCATAGTGTGAAGGTGTTTTGTAGTTCTGCTTTTTTGTGTACTGGACCCTGCTTCTTGATTCAACGGTCTTTGCTTAATTGCCGCATGCCTCTGACCTTGGACTTCCTTAGTGCATCAATTCCCTCGGTGCTTTTCTTTTTGTTAATATAATTTTTATTAAATAGTTACATAGAATATAAGACAGTGTCTTCATAATTTCATACATAATATAATAGCCATAATTTCATAAATATAGTAACCTTTTCACTGTTTAAAAGCAACCATGATTCCTTTTTCAAAGTACATTTTTAAAGGGTCTACATACAATACTCATTCCCACCACTTCCCCTATGAAAAAAAAAAAGGAAAACCAGACCACTCATAGCCTCTGCCCCCGCCACCAATGCACTCTCCAAACAATCCTCTAGTCATCTTTTTATAATCCATTTTTCCCACATCTTATCAAATTCCATTACAGACAGACAGAAACTAATTTTTATATATATGAGACTAGCAGAAGGACCCGGCTTCACATGGGTATATTTCATCTATTTCATTTAATGTTTCTGTGTGTCGCTAAAAGATATCAACAGTATTTCCCATAACAGTGGCCTGTACAAAACCCCGCCCCCTTAACAGTGAACTCCACAGCCCCCACCCCTCAACACTGACCCCCCCCCCCCACAGTGCCCCGTCACCTTAAAATGGGACCTCCACAGCAGCCCGCCCCTTTAAAAGTGAGTTTCACAGCACCCCACTCTCTTGACATTTACCTCCTCAGGGGCCCACCTGCTTAACAGTGACCTCTACAGCACCCCGCCCCTTAGCATTGACCTCCATAGGGGACCGTCCCCTTATCTGTGACCCCCACTGTTCCTTGCCCCCTTAACTGAGACCTCCTCAGCACTCGTCCCTTTAACAGTGACTGCCACAGTACCCCGTTCCCTTAACAGTGTTAAGGCAGCAGGGTACTGCGAGGTCAGTGACCTCCACAGCAGCTGCCCTTTTAAAAGTGGCCCCTGCCACGTTAACAAAAAGCTCCATAGTGCCCACCCCTTTAACAGTGACCTCCACAGCTGCCTGCTCCCTTAACAGTAACATCCACAGTGAATGCCCCTTTAATAGTGGCCCATTCCCCCTTAACAGTGACCTCCACAGCAACTGCCCCTTTAACAGTGGCCCCTGCCCACTAAACAGTGACCTCCACAGCACCCTGCCCCTTTAAGGCTAGGGCTACATGACGACATGTCGCGCAACATTTTGTCGCACCAATGTCGCGCAACAATTTTTATAATGATAGGCTATGGTGTCGCACTGCGACATACTGCGACACGACAGTCGCAAAAAATCCAACCAAGATGGATTTTACTGAAACTATCACGTCACAGTCCCAGCATGTCGCATGCCATAGTGCAACACCATAGACTATCATTATAATGATTGTTGCACGACATTGGTGCAACATCAATGTCGCGCGACACATGTAGCAGTGTAGTTGTGCCCTGTGTCATGCAGCCCTAGCCTAAAGCTAACCTACAGAAGTGAAGAAAAATGGCTGGGTTGTTATGGAAACCTGGAGTAAATCTGTGTGCATGTGTGTAAGAAGCAGGCTGCGCCAAGGCCTGTGGGCGGTAAGCACTGAATTGTGTTTTGGGGAGATATTTACCTGAGCTCCTAAGCTGGCTGATAATTACCTCTCATTAGCATTACCAGAGCGAAAACCTATTTCCCATGTCTTTCTTGTTCTCACCCAGATTGCTCTGCCCTGGCTGAAAACCTGCAGTAAAATTGTATGTATGTGGAGACCAAAGACCTGCGAGCTTCTATTGGCTGATATCGGACATGTAACCATGTGTATGTGGAGAGAATGTCACTTGGGATTTGAAGAGAAAGCAGGTCATATTTTGGGAATATCTCAGGAATGGTACGTCCTAAAGAGCTGAGACCCAGTCTAAAACCTTCCCCGACACCTAATGTACCTGTGTGGCGAATTTGGTGAAGATCGATCCAGTAGCATGGTCGTGCATAAACAGACAGAAACTCATTTTTATATATACAAGAGATTTTCTCACAAGCTATCGAACATTTAACTATACCCTCCCACATTTGGATTGTTGGGACCCTCCTCTCTATCAAATTCTTCATAATACATCTCCTTGCTTGAAACTATAATTTGGCTACTAACTCTTGCATTTTGACATTACAAAAGATTAAAATAGACAAATCGCCAGGACCGGATGGCATACACCCCCGTATGCTAAGAGAATTAAGTAATGTCATAGCCAGACCCTTATTTCTGATATTTAAGGACTCTATACTGACAGGGAGTGTTCCACAGGATTGGCACATAGTAAATGTGGTGCCAATATTCAAAAAGGGTCCAAAAACAGAGCCCGGAAGCTATAGGCCGGTAAGTTTAACATCTGTCGTGGGTAAACTGTTTGAAGGTTTTCTAAGAGATGCTGTCTTGAAGTATCTCAATGAAAATAAACAAATAACTCCATATCAGCATGGCTTCATGAGGGATCGGTCATGTCAAACCAATTTAATCAGTTTCTATGAGGAGGTAAGTTCTAGACTTGACCGCGGCGAATCAATGGATGTCGTATATCTGGACACGGTACCACATAAAAGGTTAGTATATAAAATGAGAATGCTTGGACTGGGAGAAAATGTCTGTATGTGAGTGAGTAACTGGCTCAGTGATAGAAAGCAGAGGGTGGTTATTAACGGTACATACTCAGATTGGGTTACTGTCACTAGTGGGGTACCACAGGGGTCAGTATTGGGCCCTATTCTCTAATATATTTATTAATGATCTGGTGGAAGGCTTGCACAGTAAAATATCAATTTTTGTAGATGACACTAAACTGTGTAAAGTAATTAACACAGAAGAGGACAGTACACTGCTACAGAGGGATCTGGATAGATTGTAGGCTTGGGCAGAGAAGTGGCAGATGAGGTTTAACACTCACAAATGTAAGGCTATGCATATGGGAAGGAATAATGCAAGTCACCAGTACATAATAAATAGTAAAACACTGGGTAACTCTGACATGGAAAAGGACCTAGGAATTTTAGTAAACAGCAAACTAAGCTGCAGAAACCAGTGTCAGACAGCTGCTACCAAGGCCAATAAGATAATGGGTTGCATCAAAAGGGGCATAGATGCCCGTGAGGAGAACATAGTCCTGCCACTTTACAAATCACTAGTCAGACCACACATGGAGTACTGCGTACAGTTCTGGGCTCCTGTGAACAAGGCAGACATAGCAGAGCTGGAGAGGGTTCAGAGGAGGGCAACTAAAGTAATAACTGGAATGGGTGGATTACAGTACCCAGAAAGATTATCAAAATTAGGGTTATTTACTTTAGAAAAGAGACGACTGAGGGGAGATATAATAACTATGTATAAATATATCAGGGGTCAGTACAGAGATCTCTCCCATGATCTATTTATCCCCAGGACTGTGACTGTGATGAGGGGACATCGCGTCTGGATGAAAGAAGGTTTATACACAAACATAAAAGAGGATTCTTTACGGTAAGAGCAGTGAGACTATGGAACTCTCTGCCTGAGGAGGTGGTGATGGTAAGTTCAGTAAGAGTTCAAGAGGGGCCTGGATGTATTTCTGGAGTGTAATGATATTACAGGTTATAGTTACTAGAGATGGGTCGTTGGGAGTTATTCTGGAAGTCGGGAAGGAATTTTTCCCCCTAAAGTGGGGAAAATTGGCTTCTACCTCACAGGGGTTCTTTGCCTTCCTCTGTATCAACTTGTAGGATAACAGGCCGAATTGGATGGACATACAGATGCGTCCTCACTTAACTTATCTCCAAACTCAGAGTGGTGTCAGTTTTGTCCTGACAGCAAAACATGATATCGCGAGATTGTAACTAAACTCTAAAAAACTGCAATACACGTCACAACCACTGGGCAGTGAGTGCTCCACATTTAGCTGATTGCTCAGCTGCTTTTTCTTTTGTTTAGAGTAGTTGGCCTCAGATGGGAGATATTTATCGGCAGACCAAGCTAAATATGGTGAGATCTATTGAGAATATTTAATGTGCTAAAGTCAAACACATGAGTGTTACCTCCAGCTGGACTGTGTATCTAATCCTATCTTAAGTAATACTGTCTACAGAGTCGTGTATCTAAGCCTATTATGTGTGATACTGTCTGCTTAGAAGTGTATCTAATCCTGTCATGTGTGATACTGTCTACAGTGTCGTGCATCTAAGCCTATTGTGTGTGATACTGCGTGAAGAGTTGTGCATCTCATCATATCATATGTAATACTGTCTGAAGAGTTGTGTATCTAATCCTATCATGTGTGATACTGTCTGCTTACCAGTGTATCGAATCCTATCATATGTGATACTGTCTTCAGGATAGTGTATCTAATCTTAACCTGTGTGAAACTATCTGCTAAGCTGCATATCTAATCCTATTATGTGTGATACTGTCTGCTGAGCTGTGTATCTAATCCTATCCTATGTGATACTGTCTGAAGAGGTGTGTATCTAATCCAATCATATCTAATACTGTATGCAGAGTTGTGTATCTAAGCCTATCATGTGTGATACTGTCTGCTTAGCTGCGTATCTAATCCCACCTTCTGTGATACTGTCTGCTGAGCTGTGTATCTAATCCTATTCTGGGCGACAGCGTCTGCTAAGCTGTGTATCTAATCCTATCATGTGTGATACAGTTTGCAGAGTTGTGTATCTAATCCTATCATGTGTGATACTATCTGCTGAACTGTGTATCTAAGCCTATTGTGTATGATACTGCCTGCTAAGTTGTGTATCTAATCCTATCGTGTATGATACTGCCTGCTAAGTTGTGTATCTAATCCTATCGTGTATGATACTGCCTGCTAAGTTGTGTATCTAATCCTATCATGTGTGATACTGTCTGCTAAGATAGGTATCTAATCCTATCATGTGTGATACTGTCTGCTGAACTGTGTATCTAATCCTATTCTGGGCGACAGCATCTGCTAAACTGTGTATCTAATCCTATCATGTGTGATACTGTTTGCAGAGTTGTGTATCTAAGCCTATTGTGTATGATACTGCCTGCTAAGTTGTGTATCTAATCCTATCGTGTATGATACTGCCTGCTAAGTTGTGTATCTAATCCTATGATGTGTGATACTGTCTGCTAAGATAGGTATCTAATCCTATCATGTGTGATACTGTCTGCTAAGATAGGTATCTAATCCTATCATGTGTGATACTGTTTGCTGAACTCTGTAACTAGTCCTATTCTGGGTGACAGCATCTGCTAAGTTGTGTATCTAATCCTATCATGTGTGATACTGTCTGCTGAACTGTGTATCTAATCCTATTCTGGGCGACAGCATCTGCTAAGCTGTGTATCTAATCCTATCATGTGTGATACTGTTTGCAGAGTTGTGTATCTAAGCCTATTGTGTATGATACTGCCTGCTAAGTTGTGTATCTAATCCTATCGTGTATGATACTGCCTGCTAAGTTGTGTATCTAATCCTATGATGTGTGATACTGTCTGCTAAGATAGGTATCTAATCCTATCATGTGTGATACTGTCTGCTAAGATAGGTATCTAATCCTATCATGTGTGATACTGTTTGCTGAACTCTGTATCTAGTCCTATTCTGGGTGACCGCATCTGCTAAGTTGTGTATCTAATCCTATCATGTGTGATACTGTCTGCTGAACTGTGTATCTAATCCTATTCTGGGCGACAGCATCTGCTAAACTGTGTATCTAATCCTATCATGTGTGATACAGTTTGCAGAGTTGTGTATCTAATCCTTTAATGTGTGATACTATCTGCAGAGGTGTATATCTAAGCCTATTGTGTATAATGCTGCCTGCTGAGCTGTGTATCTAATCCTATCATGTGTGATACTGTCTGCTGAGCTGTGTATCTATTCCTATCATGTGTGATACTGTCTATGAAGCGATTAGATGTATGTGTATAGAGTGTGATACTGTCTGCTGAGCTGTGTATCTATTCCTATCATGTGTGATACTGTCTATGAAGCGATTAGATGTATGTGTATAGAGTGTGATACTGTCTGCTGAGCTGTGTATCTAATCCTACCTTGTGTGATAGTTTTCTACTGACCTGTGTATCTAATTCTATTAGGTGTGATACTGTATTTGAAGCTATTGTGTTTATCTCTATATAGTGTGATACAGATAGAGATAAGGGTCTCTCCTTTGTGTACATACTGTACACTTAGCCACTGCTCAGATAAGAGAGGTGGGGGAGGTGCTCATGTATTTCAGTCCCTGTATTTCCCTGTCTTGTGAATGAGGCCTGATTACCAGTTAAGTAAGGCCTCTTTCACATTAGCGGCAGCACAGATCCGGCAGGAGAAGGGTGCCGCCGGATCCGTGCTGCTGCAGGGACATGTGTGGGGCCGGAACCGCGCTCCGGCCCCACACATGTCACACAGTACATACACACAGACACACACACACAGACATATACACATACATACTTACATGCTCCCGGCAGGTCTCCACAGCGCAGTAGGAGCAGGACGGCGCACACATACGACTATTCCCCACATTGCCCTCTGCTGGGCGCCGGGTGGAATCGTCCTATGTGTGCGCCGTCCTGCTCCTCCTGCGCTGTGGAGACCTGCCGGGAGCATGTAAGTATGTATGTGTATTTGTATGTGTATATGTCTGTATGTGTGTGTGTGTATGTAAGTATGTATGTGTGCAGGTGACGGATCCATTCACCATTGTGTCACACCAAACGGATCCGTCCCCGTTGACTTTCATTGGGGGTCATGACGGATCCATCTTGGTGCGGATGTCTGGACCGGAGAGCAAACTGCAGCATGTTGTGGTTTGCTCTCCGGTCTGAAGACAGAACGGAATGCTTCTAGGAGCGCTCCGTTGTCTTCAGTTCAGTTTTGTCCCCATTGACAATGAATGGGGACAAAACTGAAGCGTTTTATTCCGGTATTGAGCCCCTATGACGGAACTCAATACCGGAATTATAAAACACTAGTGTGAAAGGGGCCTAAACGGTGGCTCATTTTAATTTCCCAGGGTTTCCTGTCTCTCTCTTTCTTACAATTCCCTCTAGAGAGGAAGGTTTTTTATTGCAGAACAGATCTGGGCAGGAGGTCAGATGGAGGGAGAGATAAGAGGTTCCTTGCTGGGTTCAGGGGTTTTAGGCAGTGCAGGAAAATAGGGGTGATAGTTGTGGGAAGCAGAAACATTGTTTGCATTGAATATTTAGTTACAATTCTGGTATAATATGATTTTGTGCACTTAGAAAGTTTGCATTTTGGATGAAGACCAGTGTCTCAGAAGAACTAAAAGCTTATATTTACACGTCTAGGTTAGAACAATAGAGGAGGGACTGTATTTCGCTAATCAGGGACTAATCAAACAACAGCAGGATACAATGGTGAATAGTCAGGTAATAGAGACACAGGGAATGGAGACTGGAGCGTTGAGATAAGCAGTAAATATGAGGCCTGGACACTTAGATGATAGGACAGTTGTTAGAAGCTACAGTATAATGCTGAATGCTAACATACCAGGAGCCAAAGCCAGAACTATAAATCCTTCCTTTATAGTTCTAAGGTTACTTTCACACCAGCTTTATTGTTTTCCCGTATTGAGTTCTGTCAAGGGGCTCAATACCAGAAAAAAAACGCTTCAGTTTTGTCCCCATTCATTGTCAATGGAGACAAAACTGAACTGAAGAGAACGGAGCGCTCCAAAATACATTCCATTCAGTTTAGTTGCATCCGCAGGCCGGAGAGCAAACCGCAACATGTTGTATTTTGCTTTCCATCCTGGGGATCTGGAGCGAAACGTCATGACCCACAATGCAAGTCAATGGGGACGGATCCGTTCTGTCTGACACAATAGAAACCGGATCCGTCCTCCATTGACTTTCAATGGAGTTAATGACGGATCAGTCCCAGCAATTTTACAGATAATACAACTGGATCTGTTCATAACGGATGCAGACTGATGGTTGCTTAGAGATGTTTGTAAACATTCAGTTTTTTATCACGCGCGTGAAAAATGCATCGCACCCCCACGGAAAAAAATTAACGACTGTACGCGATTGCGTGTGGATTTTCCGGAACGCACCCTGAACGCATCCGGACTGAATCCGTGATGCTCGTGTGAAAGAGGCCTAAGGCCCCTTTCACACAAGCGAGTTTTCCGCGCGGGTGCAATGCGTGACGTGAGCGCATAGCACCCGCAGTGAATCCTGACCCATTCATTTCAATAGATCTGTGTACGTGAGCGTTTTTTTTCACGCATCAGTTCTGCGTTGCGTGAAAAATGCAGCATGTTCTATATTCTGCATTTTTCATGCAGCCCTGGTCCCATAGAAGTGAATGGGGCTTCAGTGAAAAACGCATTGCATCCTAAAGCAAGTGCAGATACAATGCGTTTTTCACTGATGGTTGCTAAGAGATGTTGTTTGTAAACCAGTTTTTTATCACGCGCGTGAAAAACGCATCAAAACACATTGCACCCGCGTGGAAAAAACTGAACAACTGAACGCAATCGCAGACAAAACTGACTGAACTTGCTTGCAAAATGGTGCGTTTTTCCTGAACGCACCCTGAATGCACCCTGAGCCAATCAGTCACGCTCATGTGAAAGAAGCCTAAGGCTTCTTTCACACGAGCGTGACGGATTAGGTCCGGATGCGTTCAGGGAAACGCGCACCATTTTGCAAGAAAGTTCAGTCAGTTCTGTCTGCGATTGCATTCCGTTGTTCAGTTTTTTCCTGCGCGGGTGCAATGCGTTTTGATGCGTTTTTCACGCGCGTGATAAAAAACTGAAGGTTTACAAACAACATCTCTTAGCAACCATCAGTGAAAAACGCATTGCATCCGCACTTGCTTGCGGATGCAATGCGTTTTTCACGCAGCCCCATTCACTTCTATGGGGCCTGGGCTGCGTGAAAAACGCAGAATATAGAACATGCTGCAATTTTCACGCAACGCAGAAGTGATGCGTGAAACAAAATACTCATGTACACAGACCGATTGAAATGAATGGGTCAGGATTCAGTGTGGGTGCTATGTGTTCACGTCACGCATTGCACCCGCGCGGAAAACTCGCTCGTGTGAAAGGGGCCTAATTCCTTTCCAATCCATTTCTGTAGACAGGTCTGCTTCAAATCCTCATCCAGAAAACTTTGTGTATGTACCCTTAGTGCATTCACATGATAAATAAATGAATACAGGGTGGGCAATATATATTTATTGGCAATGCCTGCAATATGAGGAGGGAGGTGGAAGGAGGATTATATACTGGCACTACAGATTTATAAGGGCTGAAATAAGGCCAAGGACTAAGCAGGAGTTGATTAATGGGATGACGTCCTAACTGTACAACAATTACATTGGTCTGTATAAAGTCCTTTGATAGAAAAGAAAGGCAATGACACTGGCATGTAACATTCTGTATCACTAACACTTTTCATGTTAGCCATGGAAGAGTAAGGCCCCATTCACACGACCGTATATTTGTGGGCCTGCATTACTGCGGACCCGCAAATATACGGGGGCCGCCCGGCGTGTGTTCCGCAGCACTCGGAACACACGCCGTGCAGCCCCATTGAAAATGCCTATAATTGTCCGTGCACACGGACAAGTGTAGGACATGCTTCAAAAGAGCAGCGGCACGGAGCTAGCCGCGGCTCCCGGCTCCATAGAGGTGAATGGGGCCGCATCTATTCCCGCAATTTTACGGATAGATACGGCCCCATTCATACGGTCGTGTGAATGGGGCCTAAAGGGCAGCCCTAGATCCATGCTGTGGTTCTGGACTACAGCTGCCCAATGGTAATTCATTAGGATTGGGATATGTTGTAAATAAAAATGGTGCAATTGTTATTTTCTGCATTAAACCCATAATTAAAGTTTGTTCAAATTAAACCCTGAATCAGGAGTACTCTAGTATTTTGTCTAAAGGTCCACAGACCTGGGTCTGCCAAAATAATTTAAAAATGAAAGGGGGGCAAAACTAGTGGCACCAGTGCTCTGTGGAAAGTTTTTATTTTTTTCTAAAAATAAGCTCCGCCTCAGGGACTGAAAACAATAAACATGTTTTGTGCTATATTTTCCATTAGCAACATGAATGGGCTTCTATAACTTAGGCTACTTTCACACTATCGTTTTATAATTCTGGTATTGAGTTCCATCACAGGGGCTCAATACCGGAATAAAACGCTTCAGTTTTGTCCCCATTCATTGTCAATGGGGACAAAACTGAACTGAAGACAACGGAGCGCTCCTAAAAGCACTCCGTTCTATCTTCAGACCGGAGAACAAACCGCAACATGCTGCAAGGTCCAGGCATCCGCACCAAGACGGATCCGTCATGACCCCCAAGGAAAGTCAATGGGGACGGATCCGTTTGGTGTGACACAATGGTGAATGGATCCGTCACCTGCACACATACATACACACATACAGACATACACAGACATATACACAGAGATACTTACATGCTCCTGGCAGGTCTCCACAGTGCAGGAGGAGCAGGACGGCGCGCACATAGGACGATTCCACCCGGCACCCAGCAGAGGACAATGTGGGGAATCGTCCTATGTGTGCGCCGTCCTTCTCCTCCTGCGCTGTGGAGACCTGCCGGGAGCATGTAAGTATGTATGTGTATATGTCTGTGTGTGTGTGTGTCTGTATATATGTACTGTGTGACATGTGTGGGGCCGGAGCGCGGTTCCGCCCCCACACATGTCCTTGCAGCAGCACGGATGCGGCGGCACCCTTCACCTGCCGGATCCGTGCTGCCGCTAATGTGAAAGAGGCCTTACTTAACTGGTAATCAGGCCTCATCCACAAGACAGGGAAATACAGGGACTGAAATACATGAGCACCTCCACCACCTCTCTTATCTGAGCAGTGGCTGAGTATACAGTATGTTCACAATGGAAAGCTCCTTATCTCTATCTGTATCATACTATATAAAGATACAACAATAGCTTCAAAGACAGTATCACACCTAAAAGAATTAGATACACAGGTCAGCAGAAAACTATCACACAAGGTAGGATTAGATACACAGCTCAGCAGACAGTATCACACCTAATAGAATTAGATACACAGGTCAGCAGAAAACTATAACACATGATAGGAATAGATACACAGCTCAGAAGACAGTATCACACAGGATAGGATTAGATACACAATTTAGCAGATGCTGTCACCCAGAATAGGATTAGATACAGAGTTCAGCAAACAGTATCACACATGATGGGATTAGATACAGAACTCTGCAAACAGTATCACGCATGATAAGATTAGATACGCAGCTCAGCAGACAGTATCACACATGATAGGAATAGATGCACAGCTCAGAAGACAGTATCACACATGATAGGATTAGATACACAACTTAGCAGGCAGTATCACACACAATAGGCTTAGATACGCAATTCTGCAGATAGTATCACACATGATAGGATTAGATACACAACTCTGCAAACTGTATCACACATGATAGGATTAGATACACAGCTTAGCAGACGCTGTCGCCCAGAATAGGATTAGATACAGAGTTCAGCAGACAGTATCACACAGGATAGGATTAGATACACAATTTAGCAGATGCTGTCACCCAGAATAGGATTAGATAGAGTTCAGCAAACAGTATCACACATGATAGGATTAGATACACAACTCTGCAAACAATATTACGCATGATAGGATTAGATATGCAGCTCAGCAGACAGTATCACACATTATAAGAATAGATGCACAGCTCAGAAGACAGTATCACACATGATAGGATTAGATACACAACTTAGCAGGCAGTATCACACACAATAGGCTTGGATACGCAACTCTGCAGATAGTATCACACAAGATAGGATTGGATACACAACTCTGCAAACAGTATCACACATGATAGGATTAGATACGCAGCTTAGCAGACGCTGTCGCCCAGAATAGGATTAGATACAGAGTTCAGCAAACAGTATCACACATGATAGGATTAGATACGCAGTTTAGCAGACAGTATCACACATGATATGATTAGATACACAACTTAGCAGGCAGTATCATGCACAATAGGCTTAGATACACATCTCTGCAAACAGTATCACACATGATAGGATTAGATACAAAGCTTAGCAGACGCTGTCGCCCAGAATAGGATTAGATACACAGATCAGCAGGCAGTATCACACGATAGGATTAGATACACAACTCTGCAAACAGTATCACACATGATAGGATTAGATACACAGTTTAGCAGACAGTATCACACATGATAGGATTAGATACACGGATACGCAGACAGTATCACACAAGATAGGATTAAATACACAGATATTCAGGCAGTATCACACATGATAGGATTAGATACCCAATTTAGCAGGCAGTATCATACACAATAGGCTTAGATACGCAACTCTGCAGATATCTAATATGATTAGATACACAGTTCAGCAGACAGTATCACACATGATAGGATTAGATACACAGATATTCAGGCAGTATCACACATGATAGGATTAGATACCCATCTTAGCAGACAGTATCACACATGATAGGATTAGATACCCATCTTAGCAGACAGTATCACACATGATAGGATTCGATACACAACTTAACAGGCAGTATCATACACAGTAGGCTTAGATACACAACTCTGCAAACAGTATCACACATTATAGGATTAGATACACAACTTAGCAGGCAGTATCATACACAATAGGCTTAGATACGCAACTCTGCAGATAGTATCACACATGATAGGATTGGATACACAACTTTGCAAACAGTAACACACATGATAGGATTAGATACACAATCTAGCAGACAGCATCACACATTATAGGATTAGATACAAAGCTTAGCAGACGCTGTCGCCCAGAATAGGATTAGATACACAGTTCATCAGGCAGTATCACACATGATAGGATTAAATACACAACTTAGCAGGCAGTATCATGCACAATAGGCTTAGATACACATCTCTGCAAACAGTATCACACATGATAGGATTATATACACAGATATGCAGGCAGTATCACACATGATAGGATTAGATACACAACTTAGCAGGCAGTATCATGCACAATATGCTTAGATACACATCTCTGCAAACAGTATCACACAATAGGATTAGATATGCAGCTCAGCAGACAGTATCACACATGATAGGATCAGATACACAGCTAAGCGGGCAGTATCACACCTGATAGGATTAGATACACAACTTAGCAGGCAGTATCATGCACAATAGGCTTAGATACACATCTCTGCAAACAGTATCACACATGATAGGATTAGATACAAAGCTTAGCAGACGCTGTCGCCCATAATAGGATTAGATACATAGTTCAGCAGGCAGTATCACACATGATAGGATTAGATACACAATTTAGCAGACAGTATCACACATGATAGGATTAGATACACGGATACGCAGACAGTATCACACAAGATAGGATTAGATACACAGTTCAGCAGACAGTATCACACATGATAGGATTAGATACAAAACTTAGCAGACGCTGTCGCCCATAATAGGATTAGATACATAGTTCAGCAGGCAGTATCACACATGATAGGATTAGATACACAATTTAGCAGACAGTATCACACATGATAGGATTAGATACAAAGCTTAGCAGACGCTGTCGCCCATAATAGGATTAGATACATAGTTCAGCAGGCAGTATCACACATGATAGGATTAGATACACAATTTAGCAGACAGTATCACACATGATAGGATTAGATACACGGATACGCAGACAGTATCACACAAGATAGGATTAGATACACAGTTCAGCAGACAGTATCACACATGATAGGATTAGATACCCAATTTAGCAGGCAGTATCATACACAATAGGCTTAGATACGCAACTCTGCAGATATCTAATAGGATTAGATACACAGTTCAGCAGACAGTATCACACATGATAGCATTAGATACACAGATATTCAGGCAGTATCACACATTATAGGATCAGATACACAACTTAGCAGGCAGTATCATGCACAATATGCTTAGATACACATCTTAGCAGACAGTATCACAAATGATAGGATTAGATACTCATCTTAGCAGACAGTATCATACACAGTAGGCTTAGATACACAACTCTGCAAACAGTATCGCACATTATAGGATTAGATACACAGATATGCAGGCAGTATTACACATGATAGGATTAGATACACAACTTTGCAGGCAGTATCATACACAATAGGCCTAGATACGCAACTCTGCAGATAGTATCACACATGATAGGTTTGGATACACAACTCTGCAGAGTTGTGTATCCAATCCCATCATGTGTTACTGTTTGCAGAGTTGTGTATCCAATCCTATCATGTGTGATACTATCTGCAGAGTTGCGTATCTAAGCCTATTGTGTATGATACTGCCTGCAAAGTTGTGTATCTAATCCTATCATGTGTAATACTGCCTGCATATATGTGTATCTAATCCTATCATGTGCGATACTGTTTGCAGAGTTGTGTATCTAAGCCTACTGTGTATGATACTGTCTTCTAAGATGAGTATCTAATCCTATCATGTGTGATACTGTCTGCTAAGATGTGTATCTAAGCATATTGTGCATGATACTGCCTGCTAAGTTGTGTATCTGATCCTATAATGTGTGATACTGCCTGAATATCTGTGTATCTAATCCTATCATGTGTGATACTGTCTGCTGAACTGTGTATCTAATCCTATTAGATATCTGCAGAGTTGCGTATCTAAGCCTATTGTGTATGATACTGCCTGCTAAATTGGGTATCTAATCCTATCATGTGTGATACTGTCTGCGTATCCGTGTATCTAATCCTATCATGTGTGATACTGTCTGCTAAATTGTGTATCTAATCCTATCATGTGTGATACTGCCTGCTGAACTATGTATCTAATCCTATTATGGGTGACAGCGTCTGCTAAGCTTTGTATCTAATCCTATCATATGTGATACTGTCTGCTAGATTGTGTATCTAATCCTATCATCTGTTACTGTTTGCAGAGTTGTGTATCCAATCCCATCATGTGTTACTGTTTGCAAACAGTAACACATGATAGGATTAGATACACAATCTAGCAGACAGTATCACACATGATAGGATTAGATACCCATCTTAGCAGACAGTATCACACATGATAGGATTAGATACACAACTCTGCAAACAGTAACACACATGATAGGATTAGATACACTGATACGCAGACAGTATCACACATGATAGGATTAGATACACGGATACGCAGACAGTATCACACATGATAGGATTAGATACACGGATACGCAGACAGTATCACACATGATAGGATTAGATACACAAATCTGCAAACAGTATCACACATGATAGGATTAGATACGTAGTTTAGCAGACACTGTCACCCAGAATAGGATTAGATACACCGTTTAGCAGACAGTATCATACATGATAGGATTAAATACACAACTTAACAGGCAGTATCATACACACTAGACTTAGATACACAACTCTGCAGATAGTATCACACATGATAGGATTGGATACACAACTCAGCAAACTATGTTACTATGTTATTTTTATCCCCTATATTTCCCAAAATGCACACCTCAAAACTAATAGAAATATCAATATGATGGTAATTTCCTATTTGAGTAAGTACCTCATTCCAACATTTTTCTATATGGTGACATTTCCATAGTAAATGCACATAATCAGCCCCTATTTCTCCACATTTTTTACATTTAAATACCTTATTTTTATAATATTACATTAACTTTGCAGGAGAATAGTACATTTGATGGATCACAAAAAATGTGTCCATCTATGGAGCAGGATATAAGGATATTTTCCTTATCCCAATTAAATTTTTTTCCAGCCTTCTGGGTCCACGGAATCCACAATCCCTTCCCATTTTTTTTCCAGTGGTAATAGAGTCTTTATTTTCTTTTGTTGTAGTAAAGTATTGTAAATTATTGAAATCCTTTTCTTCCCTTCTGTTAGCTTGGTGATCTTATTTAGAGGATGTGGAAGTTTAGATATACCTATCCTACCTAGCTGGTAAAATCTAATTGCATGCCTTAATTGAGTGTAGTAGAAAAATTCTTTATCCATAAAGCCAAATATATCCTTAAGTTCTTGAAACCCTATAACTTCACCATTATTCCAGATCTGTCCAAACCTATATATCCCATGTTTTAGCCAAGGTATCTTATCTATAGCACTTAGTTCTTTTAAGAAAAAATTATTCCATAACAGTGTATCATGTATTTCTATATTGTCCCATACATTTTGACTGCCATCTATATTTTATACATCACCTTCATTGTTGGAGATCTCCTAACTTGCTCTTGCAAATGGATGTCTGCCTACAATACCTGACATATCCTGCTGTTCAACATATATTTATCTGTGGCTCTGGTTATAGACCTATATAAGGGGGTTTTAACTAATTCCAAACTGTTCTTTAACTGACCTGCCAAAAGGTATAGATTCAGATCAGGAACTCCCTCCCCTTCTGGCAGCTGTAGAAGTTGAAATCTCATTTTAGGTCTCCGCTCCCTCCATATCCGTTCACTAATTAAACTCTCGAAAATTTTAACAATCTTCTTTGGTATCAGTGAATTCCTTAATATATAATTAATCATAGGAAGTATACACATTTTTATTAAGGATATTCCTCCTGCATTGAAAGAGGTAGTTTTTTCCAAATCCGTATCTTATCTCTAACTATATTTATTAAAGGTATCACATTTAGTTTTACATAGTCCTGCAGACACTGCAATACCCTTACCCCCAGATACTTTACATTTTCGCCTGCTTTTTTGATTTCCGGGCGACCAGGAGTAAAAAATCACCTATTTGGTCCAAAGGAATACAAGCCGACTTATTCCAGTTTATGTTTAACCCTGCTAATTTCCCATAGGTCTCAAATACTTCAAAGATACGTATCAGGTAATCATGAGAGCCCAAAAACAACATCAGATAATCTGCATATAATTAATTTTTTTTCTTCATAATTCCTGTACTTAAACCCTATTATCTCTTTTCCTTGTCTTATTAGGGATGCTAAAGGTTCCAATGCAATAGCAAATAAAAGTGGGGATAGGGGACAACCTTGCCTTACTCCTCTCTGAATTTTAATAGGATCTGACACCTCACCATTCACAAGTATTCTAGCTTTAACATCCATATGTAGCAATTTAATCTATGTAATATAATTGTTCCCAAACCCCATTTTTTTCAGTGTAGCAACCAGGAAAGGCAATTCTATTGTATTGAAAGCTTTTGATGCATCTATTGAAACAACCAGTCACTGGCCACTATTTATTGGTTTCACCTGCATATTGAAAAAACATCTCCTAATATTATCAGATGTGGATTTCCTCGGCATAAATCCAGTTTGATCCTTATGGATAAGTTTTGATATAACCCCTCTTAATCTAGACGCCAACACCTTCACTAATAATTTGCTGTCTATATCAAGGATATAGGGTGATATGATTCCATTAATTTAGGATCTTTAACGGATTTTACTATAAATGTTATCAGAGCTTCATGTAAACTATCAGGCAATATTTTGTTATTCTTAGAGACATTTCCAGCAGTTCAGGCGTTAATATCTTTCTTTAAGTGTCATATACCTCAAAGGGAATACCATCCAACCCGGGGACTTATTCTTGGAGTTAGAATTAAGTACCTTGTCTATTTCTAGTGGATTAATTGGGGCTTCCAACATTTCTTTCTGTTCTTTTGTTAGTTGTTGTTTTTCTATATGTTCCAGGAACCCATTTATTACCTCTATTCCCTCCTTTGATCTACTTTTATATATTCTTCAAAATATCTCCTCAGTAACTGCATCTTATCTGATTGCTCTACTATTTCTTGCCCTGATTTATTTTTCAACTGAAAGATAGAATTAGTTTTCCTCTGTGCAGCTATTATAGATGCAAGTCTCTTTCCTGGTATATGTCCCTGAGTATATTGTTCTCTTGCATAAATTATCTTTTGTTCTTCAGCTATCAGATATAATTCAGCTTTATATTTCATTTGGCTCTCATACCATCTCTTATAATTATCTTCAGTAGGATTTTCAACATATTCCCTTTCTTTATTTTTCATTTGCAGTTCTAGCTCCCTCATCTGTTTTTCTTTTTCTTTTTTGTATATAGAAGTATATTTTAAAAATATCCCCCTCATATAGGCTTTACTAGCCTCCCACACCACCATGGTATCCGCAGTGCCATAATTAATTTCAAAATATTCTTTAATTTCTTTTAATCTTTTCTTGTGCCCCTTTGTACTTATCCAGCGTAAGTTAATTTTAACCCTTGCACCTTTCCCTCCCCTATCCTCCCTAATACTAACCATAAGTGAGCTGTGATCAGAAACAACTCTCCGTGCGTATTATCCATTACCATATTAAAATCACCCACCATCAACAGTGCCCTATCACTTCTATGTATCGAAAACTCATGAATCTTCAGTAATACATCTACTGCGAATGGATTATCTACTGCAAAGGGATTATTCATGGTTTATTATTCATACCACATCACAGCTCTGTGTCTATCGCTACCTCTTTTATTTGTATCTTAATATCCCTGTGAACCACAATGCTTACACCTCTAGAATAAGTGAAAAAAAAACAAATGGTATGCATACTGAACCCATGGTTTCTCTAGTAATTTACTCTTTTCTTTAATTACGGTATATGTGTTAACTGAAGGCATATGATTACTGGTAAAAAAAAAAAAAAAATTATTCACATTAAATACTGCAATTCTAAATCCCTAATATTCCAAGAAACTATACACATCTCTTAGCTTCTTAATAATTGCCATAAATATGAATTTCGCTTGACACATGGGAAAAATCCCTAGAAAATAGAGAGCAACAAAAACCTGGGGATGGAAGAATCTGAGAGGCATGTGGTGAGAGAGAGTGTTAAAATAATTCATTTTTAAGTATAAAATATATTCCTGCAATCAAGTGTTAAAATTAGATTGTAAGGGTGACTGAGTCAAACAATAAACAACGTTACCTTGACTCAGCTGGACCCTAGTATCTATTTGAATAAGCTTTTAAGAGATTATGATGGAAGAATACCTTTTGTTTGTGAAACCTTGCAATCAGTAACTTGCTAGCATACATAAGGCATTGTGAGATGGAGACCCCTCAGACACCATTTTCAGAGTTATATGCTGTGGGTGTCTCACTTGCTAGCAAGTCAATAAAGGAGCCTACTCTGACTTCAGATGTCTTCGTCCCTGCCTTGATAAGAGAAAACTCCAGTGACATTTAATGGCCCTTCTAGCCGGAACCTAATCTTCGGAACCAAATCCAGAAGTGGGCTGTAACCGTGCACGGGGAAGTCTGGGACTTCTGAATTGAAAGACCTCCGGCAATAGCCGTTAAACAGAGGCCAGTCCGCCTGGATGAGGTCGAGGTGACAGGTTCGTAACATAGTCTGTTGTGGGGACGTTTCTCATCTGAACTCAGGTAAGATTTTTGTAATGTCTTTGTGATTTGTATTTTAGTGTGTTTGTAAAGTTAATACTAGACCAGGTCTAGGAGAAAGAGGCTAGGGCTACGGGATAAGTGAGATTTAAAACTATATCCAGTAGAGTCTAGGGCTCTAGTGCATAGTCCGAGTGGGAAGATTACAGCTAATAAATATCCCCGTGATCACGTATAAAAATAGTACTAAGGGAAATGAGGATCGATCAGTCTGTGTAACTTGTTGTTTTGTGTTTGTCTGTCATTTCTTAATGTTGCAAAAGTAAGAGTTGAGACAGTCTCTTACAATCCATCAGTCGTGGTCACCAAGAGGTGAGCGACATTTACTGTCTTAGGACTGTGTTTTGGTAAGCGGCTCTGGGCGTCCGGAGTGCAGCGAGCACGACAGTCCAGGGGGAATAACGTTTAATCGAGCGGCCTCAGCACACGCCCAAAGGCTGAGGTGCAGCGAGCATGGTTATTCATGAACTGGTCACAGTTCACCCCAAACTGGCCATAAAATATATGTTTTATGTAAACACATGAGGGTCCTTGAATGATATGTGTTGTGTGAATGTATGAGGATTAAATCATAAAATCCTGAATGTATAAGGGACCCCATTAGGAGTGCTAGTGTGAAAACACATAGTGTTTAGGTCACATGACCCCTGCCTATTCAACCACATTGTCACCTTGTGAAGATAGTTTAATGTGGACTTCAGAACATTGTTCTGAAGGACTCTCTTTAGTTCTTTGTTTCTTTCGTGTGTTTACTTTTGTTTTGTGGTCAGGATTGTTTGCCAACTCAATAGGCTTGAATTAACATCTGGAATTTTTCAGAAACTAACTTATACAATGGGAAATTCAGTGGGCAAATTAACAAGGTGTGGATGTTTTGTTTGTTGTGAAAAACAGTGTGTAATACTTGAGGGTGATATAAAGTACATGCATAGTGTTGACCCTGATAGTATTAAGTATGTAGAAAAATGGAGGAAGAGATATGGATTTCCTGGAAGATTGAATTTTGATATGTGTGTCAAATTAGTAAATGATATTAAGAAATGTAATGATAAAGATAGACGAAAGATGGGGTATGACCAGGCTAAGAGATGGTTACAAGAATCCTCAAAGAGAAAAGATGGGAGAAATAAGAAAAGGGAAGAAATGTTACCATTAACAGATACAGAGGATGATAATGCAGTATGCAGGTCTTCTTGGCAGCCTCCTCCTTATGAGATAGAGGCTAATGCCCCAGACCTACCTGTAATACATCCTCCATTACCAGAAGTGACAACACCCCTGATACATCAGGAGAGTGAAAACAAAGTACTACCACTTAGATTGAAAAAAGAAGGACAGACTAGATCTGGTCAAGCATATGCATATTCTATACTGAACCCCCTTCTTCCTTTGATGTCCCCTCAAAGAGCCCATAATAGTTATGTAGCAGATTCTGATAGAATGGTTCAGAACACAGAACACATGTTCCCTATGATACAAGTGCCAAATCCCATGGCGGGGCAGAATGTAGATGGTAATATAGAACCACCTACAATGTATGTGTATAGACCTTGGACAACCGATTATGTCCGTAAAGCTACAGAGGGTATCCCACATCCTAAAATTAAAGTCCTAGAATTTGAGAGAGGAATTAGGGGACTTTATCACAGCTATAGATTGAACGGATCAGAGCTAGAGAGAGCAATAAGGCAGATAATGGGGCCTGACTGGTGTGTAATTTGTGGAGATTACACAGGAATACAGGGTGCCCCTCCTCAACCACTTGCATATAATGGGGCAGAGCTTAATCAAGCTCTTGATCAGCTTATGGAAAGAGCTAGAAATAGGTATACAGGAACGGCTAGTTGGATAGAAATAAATAGATGTATACAGAAAGATGATGAGGATGTAGACAGATACTACCACAGACTTAAAGAAGTATTCGACATACATAGTGGTATAGAGCAGCAGTTGAAAAATGCTTTTCTAAAAGGCTGCCTCTCCCAAATCAGTAGTTTTATAACCAAACATATGGTCACGCATAGAACATGTAGACTTACAGATATGTTAGATTACGCAAGACATGCTGAAAGACATTTCAAAGATAAGAAAACAAAGAAGACGGGTCAGACCTTCATAATAGAAGAAGGTTGTGATGTCTATGTGACACAACAAGCAAGAGGGTCAGACTTTCGAGGTAGAGGCAGATAGTGAACCACATAGCTGTCTAGATGCAATTGCAGAGAAGGTATTGCCTAGACCAGATTTGATTGATACACCATACCCAGATAGTAACCTTACATTGTTTGTTGATGGTTCTTGTAAAAAGACCCTAGATGGCACAAATGCTATGGGTTTTGCTGTAGTTACACAAGAGAAAACCTTGTTGGCTGAACCATTGCCAAAACATTTATCAGCCCAAGCTGCTGAAATCATTGCTCTCACAAAAGCTTGTGAGATAGGCAAGGATAAGGTAATTACAATATACACAGGTAGTCAATATGCATTTTCCACAGTACATGTATTTGCACAACAATGGAAAAATCGAGGGATGGTCACTTCCTCAGGAAAAGAAATAAATCATAAAAACCTTATTTTAAAATTGTTGGATGCTACTAAGTTACCAAAGAAAGTAGCAATCTGCAAGTGTGCAGCACACATTAAAAGAAATGATCCAGTATCCTTAGGGAATCAAAAGGCAGACGCTGCAGCTAAACAAGCAGCAGAATTGCCCCTCCTTACCTTAAATGAAGAATTACAAATTATTGATTTAGAAATACTCAAACAATTGCAACGATCATCTCCTAAAACATAACAAAACAAATGGATTAACCCTTTCACGACCGGAGGTTTTTTCGGTTCTGCATTTTCGTTTTGCGCTCCCTGCCTTCAAACAGCCATAACTGTTTTATTTTTCTGTTCACATAGCTGTATGAGGGCTTGTTTTTTGTGGGACAAGTTGTACTTTCCAACTCCACCATTTAATATTACATATGGTGTAGTGGGAAGCGGGAAAAAAATTCCAAATGGGGTGAAATTGCAAGAAAACCGCTATTCCGCTACAGTTCTACGGGTTTCTTATTTACAGCGTTCGATGTGCATTAAAACTGACTGGTTACTTTCATTCTACTGGTCAGTACGAATCCGGCAATACCTAATATGTATAGTTTTTCCTGCGTTTAGATGGTGATAAAATAATTAGAAAGTTGCCCTTTTTTTTTTTTTTTTTTTCCTTGTCATATCTTGACCCCTATAACTTTTTGGTATTTATGTGTACAGAGCTGTATGGGGGCTCATTTTTTGCGGGGCGGTCTGAAGTTTTTATTGATGCCATTCTGGGGTGTGTATGACTTTTTGATCACTTTTTATTTAATTTTTTTTAGAAAAAAAAAGGGACAAAAAACTGCGAATCGCCATTTGGACGCTTTTTTCCGCCACACAATTCGCCGTATTTGAATTTTTTAAAAGTACGGGCGTTTTCGGTCACGGTGATACCCATGATGTCTATATTTATTGTTATTTAGGTATTTATTTTTTACTTATACGGAAAGGGGGGTGATTTGAACTTTTATATCTTTTTTATTTTTTATATATTTTTTAACATTTTTTTTTAATTTTTCTGTGATTATTTTAAAGCTCAAATATCATCTGATCTATTGTGTTTTGTTTTTTTTCTTTATGAGCAATCATGGATTTACTAGATGCAGTTAAAACCATGAATTGCTCATTTCTTATCCTGGCCTGCCATCTAGTGGCCAGAATAAGAATTGCAGTTTGAAAACTGTAATCCTCACCAGCGAGGATTACAGTTTTCATATGGTGTACAGACACCCCGATTGGCCAATCGGGGCGTCTGTACACCACCCGGAAGCGTGGGCTTCCGGGTTCAGACGCATCCTGATGCCGTGATCACGTGTGATCACGGCATCAGAAGGCCCTGGAAGTCTCCGCAGACGGAGGTAAGATGCGGCAAGTCTCTGCTGTTAGAAACAGCAGAGACTTGCCGGCCATGACGCCCGCCGCACCCGCGAGCGGGCGTCATGTCCCCGCACCGCCCGCGCGCCGTACATGTACGGCGCCGGTTGGGAAGGGGTTAAACGGGGGGCAACTAAAGTAAATGACATATATGTATTCAGATATGCAGCAATATTGACCCATGGGGTAAGCCATGTGTCAACAGGAGGGATGGTAGAGATTATATCTAAGGTCTTTACAGCCTATGGATTTACTAATTACTCAAAAAAAAAAAAAAAAAAATTTGTTTGTCATGCTTAGTCTGTGCAAAACACAATGCTCAAGGTAACCTAAGACCTAAGCGAGGGCAATTCCCACAACCAAAATACCCGTTCCAACATATCTATATGGACTTTATTGAGTTGAATAAGTGTGAAGGAAAGAAGTAGTCTAGTGATCATTGATTCCTTTACAAAATGGGTAGAAGTTTTTCCCTCAGCAAATCCTTATGCAATAACAGTAGAAAAAGCACTGGTACCAACCTCGGCGGGAAGGACCCTATCAAGTTCTGTTGACAACCCCTACGGCTGTTAAAATTGCTGAGAGAACCTCATGGATCCATCTGTCCCATTGTAAATTGGTCAGACAGATAGGGCCAGAATAGAGTCTGAGACTGTTGCTAGAAGTCCAGCTACAAAGGGGAGTTCTCTATTAGAGAGAGCTCGTCTCAAACCTGGTGAAGACTCCCAGTTCTTTCCTTATACCCAAGTAACAACCTCAGACTTAGGATGCAGATATTAGGGATATTTATGATGGGATGGGTGTTCCTGGGGGGATGCAAGACGCCATAGGGGGTACAGGAGCTAAAGATCCTACCGACTGGACAGACACACGGGTAGGGTATTTTGTTACCAACATCACATTTATAGAAGGTCAGGAAAGCACAATAGAGGTAGATTTTTGCACGCTAACGAATAATTACTGTGTAGACAGGGATCATGCTTCTTCTTTGACCTGGGCTGATAAATATGTGTGTTTTATACTTACTAATACCCCAGGTAATAGACAATGTAATACTTGGGATTTGGCTATATGGACCACGAGAGATATCCCTTATGGGTATACACTTTTAAGGACACAGGAAAATACTGGATTGCAACAGAGATTCTCAGTAAGGAAGAAAGGAGCATCCCTATGTAATGAGAAAAATAATTACAATAAGCTCTTGATTACTTTAAAAGACCCTAAGAAGTCAGATCAAAGGTTATTTGCCATAGGGGCAGATGTCTCAGGACCAGACCCCATAGGACATTTCTTCATTGAAATACAGAAAATAGAAAAGAAGACAAAATTAGAGAAAAAATTGAGATACCAGGTGGAGCCATCATAGAAAACTTAGGACATATGGTAAGGTTTTCTAACTTAAGTTATGAAGATAAGTTGGCTATAGAGGCAGGCTATGAAGAGAAAAATGAATGGTTAGAATGGCTTAAGTATACAGCAAAGAGCCTTAAAAAGGAAAATTGTATAGCTTGTGCCACTGCCAGACCTCAGCTAGGTACAGTGCCTTTTCCTCTAAGTGATGCAGAAGATAGTAAGGGACTTCAATGTATAATTAAACTTTATAATATAACATACCAACCCACAGCACAAGAAGAAAAATGTAAGACCTTATCCCTGTTATTCCCACCAATTAGAAAACCGGATATCCCACCACAGGTAATTGCATATCCAGGTAACTATACTTGTTTCATCCTTTCAGGGAATGGGCATGATTATGGGAAACTCCAAGATAGTTATTGTAGTGAGAGGATTAACATAACGGGGAATTCCAATTACTCGGAGATCTGGACAAACCAGACAGCCCTGAGAGCTGATATTTGGTGGTTATGCGGTGACAAAAAGATAAGAGCAGGATTGGCACACAACTCCCAGGGGGAATGTGCGCTGATCCAGCTAGTCATGCCATTTCGCCTGCTCTCGACAGGGGACTGGATGAAAAAAGTCCAGCAGCATCACCGAGGGAAGAGGAAGGCCCCACATGGTTCTTTTGATTCCTCTATCTACATTGATGAAATTGGAGTGCCTCGTGGTGTGCCCAATGAATACAAGGCTAGAAACCAGATTGCAGCCGGGTGGGAATCCTTAATATGGTGGGTAACCATAAATAAAAATGTGGATTGGATAAATTATATTTATTATAATCAACAAAGATTTGTGAATTATACCAGAGATGCTGTTAGAGGGATAGCAGAGCAGCTAGGTCCAACTTCTCTTATGGCATGGCAAAATAGGATGGCTTTAGATATGTTATTAGCTGAGAAAGGTGGAGTCTGCAAAATGGTAGGGGGATATTGTTGTACTTTCATTCCTAACAATACAGCTCCAGATGGAAGTATCACCAGAGCCCTCAAAGGATTGAATGCACTATCTAATGAATGGGCTGAAAACTCAGGATATGATGATCCCTTCTCTTCATGGTTAGAAGGCCTATTTGGAAAATGGTCTGGATTGGTATCTTCAGTACTGATGTCCGTTGCCACTGTAATAAGTTTACTGACTGTTTGTGGATGTTGTGCTATACCGTGCATAAGAGGACTAATTCAAAGACTAATAGAAACCTCAGTGTCTCATACCATGTACCAAGAGATACAGTCGGAAGACGAACCATTTGATGATGTCACAGCCTCCAATATATGAAGAAATTTGGGAAAACCTCAACCAGGAGACCAAAACTTTCTGATGAACCAAATTTGGATGCATGAATAAATTTTAAACAGGGGGGAATGTTAAAATAATTCATTTTTAAGTATAAAATATATTCCTGCAATCAAGTGTTAAAATTAGATTGTAAGGGTGACTGAGTCAAACAATAAACAACGTTACCTTGACTCAGCTGGACCCTAGTATCTATTTGAATAAGCTTTTAAGAGATTATGATGGAAGAATACCTTTTGTTTGTGAAACCTTGCAATCAGTAACTTGCTAGCATACATAAGGCATTGTGAGATGGAGACCCCTCAGACACCATTTTCAGAGTTATATGCTGTGGGTGTCTCACTTGCTAGCAAGTCAATAAAGGAGCCTACTCTGACTTCAGATGTCTTCGTCCCTGCCTTGATAAGAGAAAACTCCAGTGACAGAGAGGAAAGAAAACAAAAAACCCTCAACCATCCCCTTCCCCACCCAATCTCGGTATACCCTACCAGTTGACCCATAGGGCTATTTTCTTTGCCCTTGGCTCTCTTAACTTAAAGGGAACCTTTCAGCTCCGAAACACCCCCTGAACTAGAGTAAGAAATGTATAGTGTAAGTGGTGCTGAATCCGATTATTTAAGTTTTATCTTCATATTCACTTCCACGCTGACGCTGTGCTCCCACAAACCGGCAGTAAAATACATTGAGAAGTCCTCTCCATTATGTGAGTGAGCACCGGAGTCCACAGAGTGCATTTTACTGCTGGTTTGTCAGAGTACAGAGTCAGAATGCAAGTGAGTATGAAGATAATAATTACATAACTGGACTTGACGTCACTTACACTATACACCGCTTACTCTAGTTTGGAGGGTATTACAGAGCTGACAGATTCCCTTTAACATTATCACCCTCCTAGGCAATCACCTCGGCACACTTTATTCAATGAATACTTTTCAGTTCTATGAATCGACTTAACTAATATAGGTCTTGCTGTCGCTCCGGTGGCGATACTTTAGTGGTTAATCTGTGGGCACGTTCTATAAACTCAGGGTATCTTGTGACATCTTGTCCAAACATTTCCATAAGCCATTTTTGCATGAAGAGAATCACATTTTGTCCTACTTCCTCAGGGAATCCTAGGCATCTTATATTAGCCTTTCTGGATCTGTTTTCCATATGCAACTATTTACTCTTTATTTTCCAGCAATATTTTCCGGCTCTCCCTGGCGGTTTTCTGGAGCAGATCTTCTACTTCAGATACCCTTTTTTCTACCTCTTCCAGTCTGTTCTTATATTTATGCAGGTCTGCCCGCAATAGATCTACATTTTCTTTCACATTGCCCACTTGGAGAGAGAGATCTATTATTGCTGTATTACACTTTTTTTAAGTTCTAAGAAAATATCCTGCAAGCTAGGTGATTGCTCACTATTTGCCTTACTAATATCACTAATATATTCTCACTAGGACTTTTGTCTCTATTCAAGGACTCCTCACCTATTCCTTCTTTAGTTGTAATATTGGAAGTATTTTGATCTTCTAACTGGAAAAAGGATCTTTCCCTGTGTTGAACTTCTTCTTATGTTGGACACTTTTGAGGGAGTTCGCCTGTTTATTCATACTAGTTATTAGCTGTTGTTTAGTACGATCTGCTTTTTTAATCCCTGGGGAAGTAGTGTTTTCTAAACGCATCTGAGTCTTTCCTCTCTTTCCTCCTGTTTGCTTTGCCATTGTTCTATTTGGTAGAATATCCTAATCCTTTCTTCCTGCCTCCCCTCCCACTTCCCTTCGCCTCCCACTCCCTCCTCTCCCTCCCCTCCTCCTCCTCCTAAACCCCATGAAGTTTTACAAATAAACCCCAATGAATTATTTATGCATAATTAAAATATGCATAGCTCAAATAACAATTAGTTATGCATGATTTAAATAACAATGGAAAAGCAAACAACATAGTCGAAAAAAAAATAAGCGAGAAAAAGGGATGTAAAAAATAAATAAATTAATAAAGTCTATTATAATTCATCAAGCTTTCCAAAGGTATTTCCTTTTCCACCCTTCTTTCCCTTCTATCAATTCTCTTTAATTCAAGCACATTAAACAAAAGGGAGGGAAAGGAAGCCATGATTGATAACAATGAGTACTCCACTCCTAGGTTATTGAAGTCTTCACAGTCCAGTTATAAAACAGGAAGAGATACAAAAACCATGATTACAGACTGTAAATACTCAAAAAAGAAATTTAAAAAAGGGGAGAATGAAAAGGGGAAGGTTATAAAATGTAAAGGGAGGGCAGTCCCACTTCATACCACATATAGTATATATTAAGGGGAGCTCATCTCCAGTATCAAAATTTTCCTTGTGCCCCAGTCACTAATACCTGTGATTGATGGGTCGGCAGCAGTTCCTTACTTATTAAATATACACAATGTCGCGTATGTCGTGACCAACATTGTCTCACGTGCTCCAGTGTGCGAACACCCCCCTCAGTCCTCTACCGACTGGTAGCTTGTCCCAGAGGTTGCAGCAATAGTGTTGGAGATTGGAATCTTTGATCCCTGGTGTGTTCCCACCATCACCTTGGTTCCTTGGCCCTTACATACTCAGTCTTATTTCCTCACAACCAGATTCCTTTTCAGCACCAAGGCTCCACTTATGGCCTAACACATATGAAGCCTATTGCACACGAGGCCTCTCTGCCAACTACCGTCTCGCCAACACCCCCCCCCCAGCCATCTCTCCGGGAAACAACCTCCTGCTCCACCACAACAACCCATCTGCAGGGCAGGCAATGAAGACAGAGCTCCCCTATTCACATGCCGAGAGACTCCATCAGCCGGAGCTCACACGGGTACGCCGATGCTCCTGTTAACGCCAATGCCAAGCAGCTGCCTGGAAGGGAGCAGCACACATTACGTCATATGTCCGCTCACATGCTCCTCCCAATCCCCTTGGTGCTTTTCACTGACCCCAGTACCCCAGTACTGACCCAAGCCTATTCTTACCATCAGAGGCTCTAGTGAAGACCAGATACTCACTTAGTCACGCCCCTCCAGGATATAGCCGGTCAGTGACACAGAGGGTCCACACCTGGAGGCATAACAACCTATCTTTCAGTATCTGATCAGTGGGGTTTCCCTGTCCTAGTTGCAGGTTAGTCCCATTCAAGTGAGGGCTGCGGTGCAATTCCAAGCACAGACAATATACATTGAATGATGCTCTTCTTGGTAAGCTGGGAGAAGACTGGTGCACTATGGCCTCCTCAAACAGCTGATGGGCAGCTTCCCCCCCCCATCACAATTCCCCTAATGGCCTGCTTGACATGGCCATGCATCCTTACTATTCTGATGCCTAGCCCTGAAATCTCCTGCTTGCACAGGCAAGACTTCATCGATGCACGCGTAGTTGCACTGAACAAGCACCTGTGACATCAGTTTTTTCCCAGAAGCATCCTTCTAAGGTTGGAAACTGATATGATCAGCGCTTGCACAGTGCATACAATTGGCAAAGATTATGCTGTTTCCCTGCTGATTAGACGTATTGTAAGCTGAATCCACGCTCTTCTGCCTTCCCGGCACGGCTCCTGATTAGATAAAGTAATATACAAGCTCGAAGAAAACACACAAACCCCGCTATGGTCTTAAGCAAATTTCCCACCTTTATTAGTAACATAGTTTATAAGGCCGAAAAAAAACATCTGTCCATCCAGTTGTTTTCCTACAAGTTGATCCAGAGGAAGGCAAAAAAAAACCTTGTGAGGTAGAAGCCAATGTTCCTCACTTTAGGGGAAAAAATTCCTTCCCGACTCCAATCAGGCAATCAGAATTACTCCCTGGATCAATGACCCATCTCTATTAACTATAACCTGTAATATTATTACACTCCAGAAATACATCCAGGCCCCTCTTGAACTCTTTTAGTGAACTTACCATCACCACCTCCTCAGGCAGAGAGTTTGTTGCAGTCTCACTGCTCTTACCTCTTCTATGTTTGTGTACAAACCTTCTTTCCTCTAGGCGCAGTTACAGTCCTGAGGATAAATAGATGATATACTGACTCCTGATATATTTATATATAGTTATTAGATCTCACCTTGTTGTCTTTTTTTCTAAAGTTAAATAACCCTAATTTTGATAATCTTTGAAAGAATCCTCTTCTATGTTTGTGTACAAACCTTTCCTCCAGGCGCAGAGGATGTCCCCTCGTCACAGTCCTGGGGATAAATAGATCATGGGAGAGATCTCTGTACTGACCCCTGATATATTTATACATAGTTATTAGATCTTCCCTCAGTAGTCTTTTTTCTAAAGTGAATAGTGATTTGTAAAGTGGCAGGACATGTTCTCATCATGGGCATCTATGCCTCTTTTGATGCAACCCATTATCTTATTGGCCTTGGCAGCAGCTGTCTGACATTGGTTTCTACAGATTAGTTTGCTGTTTACTAAAACTCCTAGGTCCTTTTCCATGTCAGAGTTACCCAATGTTTTACCATTCAGTATGTACTGGTGACTTGCATTATTCCTTCCCATATGCATAACCTTACATTTGTCAGTGTTAAACCTCATCTGCCACTTCTCTGCCCAAGCCTCCAGTCTATCTAGATCCTTCTGTAGCAGTGTACTGTCCTCTTCTGTGTTAATTACTTTACACAGTTTAGTGTCATCTGCAAAAATTGATATTTTACTGTGCAAGCCTTTTACAAGATCATTAATAAATATATTGAAGAGAATAGGGCCCAATACTAACCCCTGTGGTACCCCACTAGTGACAGTGACCAATCTGAGTATGTACCGTTAATAACCACCCTCTGTTTTCTATCATTGAGCCAGTTACTTACCCACATACAGACATTTTCTCCCAGTCCAAGCATTCTCATTTTATATACTAACCTTTTATGTGCTACCGTGTCAAATGCTTTGGAGAAGTTCAGATATACGACATCCATTGATTCGCCGCAGTCCAGTCTAAAACTTACCTCCTCATAGAAACTGATTAAATTGGTTTGACATGACCGATCCCTCATGATGCCATGCTGATATGGAGTTATTTGCTTATTTTCATTGAGGTACTCCAAGATCGCATCTCTTAGAAAACCCTCAAACAGTTTACCCACGACAGATGTTAAACTTACCGGCCTATAGTTTACAGGCTCTGTTTTTGGACCCTTTTTGAATATTGGCACCATAATGCTATGCGCCAATCCTGTGGAACACTCCCTGTCAGTATAGAGTCCTTAAATATCAGAAATAAGGGTCTGGTGATGACATTACTTAATTATCTTAGGATACGGGGGTGTATGCTATCAGGTCCTGGCGATTTGTCTATTTTAATCTTTTTAAGACGCAGCTCTACTTCTTCCTGGGTCAGACAGGGCACTTTTAAAGGGGAATTTATTTCTATATTCTGCATTTCATCTGGTTTATTTTTCTCAGTGAATACAGTGGAGAAAAAGATATTTAGTAGCTTTGCTTTCTCCTCATCGCTCTCTGCAACTCTTCCTCATTACTCTGTAAGGGGCTGACACCTTCAGGTTTACACTTTTTACCATTTATATAATTATCAAAACATATAGTCTTATAGGTAAAGAACAAAGAAGGCACACTGCCAAGAGGGTGGAATTCAAAACTAGTAATTTGATTAGTTATTCATATAAGGCCATACTTCCTGACTATACTAATGGCATTGTAGTATTCAGGGGCGGGCTGGGAACTTAAAGTGGCCCTGGAAAATATACATACTAAAAATGGCCCCGTTTTGTAGTTGGGTCCAAATTGATGGAAGGCAGGGCCAGAAATACCATATTGTGGCAAATTATACTACCCCAACAGAGCCAAAGACCACATTCCATCACAAAATACTGCCAGCAGCACAAAATACATCCCCAAAAACTTCCACAGGCCGGCCCCGAGGAGGGCCCAGACGGCCCTCTGGGAAACTGCCCTGTAAGGTGTATGGCCAATCCGGCCCTGGTAGTATTTAAAATGCTTCTGCAGCATCTTCTCTCAAGGTTACCATTCTTTAGCAGAGCTTCATATGAAAATAATAAAGATCAGGTTTTTTCCGGTCTTAAGGTAACTGTGAAGCATACACAAGTTGACCACAGTTTACCACAGTACAGACCATTTCCATCACAATTCCCTCCTTTTGTGATTTTAGCAGATGGGCAGGACACACAGGGCCAAGTACTTCACTTTACCTTATATTTAATGCAGGACTTAAGACCTAACATCTTCATCCGATTCCCCAAGACCCTGGAGTCCTGAACATCTGCACCAATCACAACAACCTTTTATGAATCGAGATGAAGTGGCTTCCAAGTGCTGACCTAATCCTATAAAATAATATTTTCTAACGTGTCTCTTTACTACCACCCAATCTCCAGGCACAAGTGGGTGGGTTCTTGAAGTATCAAAGTATTGTCAGGATCTGGAAGTGAAGCCAAAACCCAAAAAAATATTTGTCAAATGCTTGTGCAAACTGATCACATAATCTGTCAGTCAACCATGTTGCATCTGGAGATACTGTGTGAAATACAATCCAGTCCTAGGGACTGACCCAAAGAGAACCTCATAGGGACTAAGGCCTGTCTTACAGGTAGGGACATACCTGACTGAAAAGAGGGCTAGCAGCAGGCACTCTGTCCATGGCTTAGCAGTCTCTGCCATGGCTTTTTGAATATTTAAATTTAGTGTCCCGTTCAGTTTTTCTACCCTACCACTGCTTTGCGGATAGTTCGAAGCATGTAAGTCCTGTTCTGAACCCAAATCCTTCATTATCTCCTGCATCACGTCACCTGTGAAGTGAGTACCTCTTGTCACTTTCAGTGGTCTCAGGTACCTACATACAACTTCAGTCATAATCTTCTTTGCTGTGGTCTAGGCTGTGGCCTTAGCCATCGCATATGCTTCTGGCCATCCTAATACAAACTCGCCCACCTTGGGTAGTTGAATGTAGTCTATCTTCAAGAGTTGAAACAGATACAAGGGAAGAGGCATGTGTTTCTGGGGTACCTTAACCACCTGACCCACGTTGTTCTGGTTATATCTGGTTGCTACAGTGCTGAACCCTGGGGCGTACCATGCTAAATCATGCAGCAGTTTTTGTCTGGTGCATCACTCCATGGGTTGCCTGTGCCACTTTGGGGTAGAGGGACCTCAGAAGTCAGAGTTTCCCTTGGAAATGTCACATCATTTATAACGCTAAAAAAGACATATGTCCATCCAGTTCAGCCTGTTATCCTGAATATTGATCCAGAGGAAGGCAAAAAAACCCAAAACCTGTGAGGTAGAAGCCAATTTTCCTCACTTTAGGGGGAAAAAAAATCCTTCCTGACTTCAATCATTCAATCAGAATAACTCCCTGGATCAACAACCCATCTCTAGTAACTGTAGCCTGTAATATTATTACACTCCAGAAATACATACCGGCCCTGCTTGAGCTATTTTACTGAATTCACCATCACTAACTCCGAGTCCTCCGGCAGAGAGTTCCATAGTCTCACTGCTCTTACCTCTTCTATGTTCGTGTACCTTCTTTCCTCTAGGCACAGAGGATGTCCCCTCGTCACAGTTACAGTCCTGAGGATAAATATAGATAGATCTCACCTTGTTGTCTTTTTTTCTAAAGTTAAATAACCCTAATTTTCATAATCTTTCTGGGTACTGTAGTCCACCCATTCCAGTTATTACTTTAGTCCTCTGAACCCTCTCTAGCTCTGCCTTGTTCACAGGAGCCCAGAACTTTACACAGTACTCCATGTATGGCAGGGGCATAGCTAAAACTGACTGGGCCCCACAGCAAATTTTTGTATGGGGCCCACTCTTCATGAACATCCTAGCAATGAATGTGCGCATAAATAAAGGGTGGGTTCACATCACCTATTTACCATCTGTTTGAAGTACTGTATTTGTTGGAAAAAAAGAGATACAAAAATGCTTTTGTATTCTGCAGAGTCCGGCAAAAAAAAGTATACTTTCTAGTACACAGCACGTGAGCGACGTGATGGGAGGCTGCCATGTACTGCAGGCTATAGTACAGAAGGCTGGTCCTGGTGGTCAGTGGTGTGAACTGTGTTCTACAAGGCTCATTCACTCTACTGGGAAATACAGGCCTGACTACAGCATAATATACTGGAATCCACAGTATATACTGAAAATATATTAGCCCTACAACCAAATAATAACTCCGCTATACAATGACCAGATAACGGCTCCCTACAGTGACCGGATAACGCCTCCCTACAGTGACCGGATATAGGGTATAAGGGGGCACAGTACAGGGGAGGAGGCACATTATAGGGTATAAGGGGGCATAGTACAGGGTAGGAGGCACAGTACAGTGTATCCCCTTATACCCTTGTACTGTGCTGTCAACAGTGTATGTTTAGGGGGCACAGTCTAGGGTAGGGGGCATAGTCCAGTGTATGTTTAGGGGGCACAGTCCAGGGTAGGGGGCACAGTCCAATGTATGGGGCGCAGTCAAGTGAATGAGGCACAGTCCAGGGTAGGGAACACAGTCCAGTGTATGGGGCACAGTCCAGGGTAGGGGGCACAGTCCAGGGTATCAGACTCACCAAAGCTGGCAGGGAGTCTGAAGCAGAAGGGTCCTGGCTCTGGCTTGCAGGCAAGCAGCAGTGGTTCTCAGAGGTGGGTGGTGGGCCACAACTCAAACTACAGCTTGGCTGGTGGCTGGGCGGGAGGCCAGGGCCATAATAACATGTGGCTGAGCAGGAGCACAGGCAGCCATACAATTGGGCTGCTGGGCAGGAGGCGGGTCCATAAAAGCATGCGGCTGAGCAGGAGGCCGGGGGGCCATACAACCATGCGGCTGGGCGGTAAGCCATTCACTTGTACAGTATGGGTGGGCGAGAGGGCGGGCGGCCGTACAAACGTACGCTGCGGCTGGGCGAGAGGGCGGGCAGCCGTGCAGGGAGGATGGCAGAGCACGTCCAGGGTCCATCTCAGCGATTGGTGGAGCAGCAGCTTCCGCCCCCCTGCTGCTCCACCAATCAGATAACAAAGTGCAGCAGCACAGAGGAGAGGTAGGAGAATCCCTCTCTCCTCTTGTTTCATTAGAGGCTGCAGCTGTAGGAACCCACCACCACCACCAGAAGGGAAAGCCAAATAAAAATAAATAAATGAATTTAATAGGGCCTTGATGGCCACATTCATCTGCTGCTGCTCTCGGGCCCCGAAGTAGCCGCTTCCCCTGCTTCCCCGATAGCTACGCCACTGATGTGTGGTCTAACTAGTGATTTGTAAATGGGCAGGACTATGTTCTCATCACAGTCAACTATGCCACTTTTGATGCAACCTATTGTCTTATTGGCCTTGGCAGCAACTGCCTGACACTGGTTTCTACAGCTTAGTTTGCTGTTCACTAAAATTCTTAAGTCCTTTTACCTGTCAGCGTTACCCAGTGTTTTACCATTTAGTATGTATGGGAAACTTGCATTAATCCTTCCCATGTACATAACCTTACATTTGTCAGTGTTAAACCTTACCTGCCACTTTTTGGCCTAGTCCTCGGATCTATCCAGATCCATCTGTAGCAGTATACTGTCTTCTTTTGTGTTAAATACTTTATAAAGTGTTATTTTACTGTGCAAGCCTTCATCAAGGCCACCCTTTGTTTTCCCTACATGCTGTTATGCAAGCGGGTGTGGCCCCACTGCGCCACTGACTGGCTATACCCTGGAGGGATAGACTTGGGCAGTTACCAAGTGCCACTCCAGATCAGTTCCTGAGTCAGTGGCAGATGACCAGGGGGTCAGAGATACCAGTGCAAGAACTGGGGGGGAATGATGTGGTCAGGAAGTCTGGGCTGGCAGTGATCAAGCAAAGGCCATAAACGAAGTCCAAAGTCAGAGGCAGGCAACAAACAAGCAAAATCCGTTAAATCCAAAATCAGGGTCCGGTTCACAGAAAAGCAGAACTTTAAAACACCTTTAGACAAGCTAGTGGTCACTAGACAAGCTAACCAAGATTGCACATGCACCTTCCTGGGGCAGGAAGCCCCCTTAAATACTTCCTGCAACTCAGCCATAGACTGGGGAGATAGAGAGCATGTATGTGCTGCCTCACAAGGGAGGAGAGACACAACCGTGCACGCTCTAAAAACAGTACAAGACTAAAGCAGGAGTAAACTCTGGCACGGAGCACAGATAAAATAGTGAAGCTACCTGTTACCCATGCTTGTCAGCATGGTGACCAGCAGCAGAAGGGAATAAGGGAGCCCGTGCCCGTGTGTAGGGCCAGCAGTGCAGGCACGGAGTGCTGGGCTAACACATGCTTTTTCTCACTCCTCTGGATTCAGTTTACCACTGGGGGGCCTGTCTACGCCTTTCATTAGCTTACTCATATTCTTCACTGCAGATTTTCCCTCCCTTTTTCTGACCACTACTGCAGTGGGGATCCCTGTCGGTCCCTTTCTACAATGGGTGTTGACCATCTGTAAATTAACTTAGTCTAAACAACATCGGCCCCAGCGAGGACATTAACCTGTTACTATAGAGCTAGAAACCTGTAGTAGTTCTCCTGACTACTACATATTATTTAAATCCATGACCATCAGTAGGTCCATTACCCAACTTGACCCAGATATTTAGTTGAAAAATAAAAAGTAACTTTTATTAAATATGTTAAAACTGCTAACGTGTGAGCTTAACAGACCTTAAAAATAACTTACTCTCCTATTGCCCTATATCATCCTAAATTGTTGAGCTAAGGACACACACAGCAGATTCCTAAAACCTGAAACTGCCCCCTAACATGTTTCACCAGCTAACCTGGCTTCATCAGGGGTTTGGGCAGACTTGCGCTAGGATGCTGTTAATGAGGTATAAATAGGAATCGGCTGTTGATAGAAAACAGAGGGTGGTTATTAATGGTACATACTCAGATTGGGTCACTGTCACTAGTGGGGTACCACAGGGGTCAGTATTGGGCCCTATTCTCTTCAATATATTTATTAATGATATTGTAGAAGGTTTGCACAGTAAAATATCACTTTTTGCAGATGACACTAAACTGTGTAATTAACACAGAAGAGGACAGTACACTGCTACAGATGGATCTGGATAGACTGGAGGCTTGGGCAGAGAAGTGGCAGATGAGGTTTAACACTGACAAATGTAAGGTTATGCATATGGGAAGGAATAATGCAAGTCACCAGTACATACTAAATGGTAAAACATTGGGTAACTCTGACATGGAAAAGGACCTAGGAATTTTAGTGAACAGCAAACTAAGCTGCAGAAACCAGTGTCAGACAGCTGCTGCCAAGGCCAATAAGATAATGGGTTGCATCAAAAGGGGCATAGATACCCGTGATGAGAACATAGTCCTGCCAGTTTACAAATCACTAGTCAGACCACACATGGAGTACTGTGTACAGTTCTGGGCTCCTGTGAATAAGGCAGACATAGCAGAGCTGGAGAGGGTTCAGAGGAGGGCAACTAAAGTAATAACTGGAATGGGTGGACTACAGTACCCAGAAAGATTATCAAAATTAGGGTTATTCACTTTAGAAAAAAGACAACTGAGGGGAGATCTAATAACTATGTATAAATATATCAGGGGTCAGTACAGAGATCTCTCCCATGATCTCTTTATCCCAAGGACAGTGACCATGACGAGGGGAAAGAAGGAAAGAAGGTTTGTTCACAAAAATAGAAGAGGATTCTTTATGGTAAGAGCAGTGAGACTATGTAACTCTCTGCCTGATGAGGTGGTGATAGTAAGTTCACTAAAAGAGTTCAAGAGGGGCCTGGATGTATTTCTGGAGGGTAATAATATTGCAGGTTATAGTTACTAGATATGGGTTGTTGTTGATCCAGGGAGTAATTCTGATTGCCTGATTGGAGTCGGGAAGGGATTTTTTCCCCTAAAGTGAGGAAAATTGGCTTCTACCGCACAGGGTTTTTTTGCCTTCCTCTGGATCAACTTGTAGGAAAACAGGTCGAACTGGATGTACAGATGTCTTTTTTTCAGCCTTATAAACTATGTTACTATGATTGACAGGCAAGTCCGCCACATAGGTATCCTGCCTTCATACTGGCACATCCCCGTATCCCTTGTCCATCAGTGTACGGATATAACGTCGGCATTACCTACGAGTCTCTACTCCAATAGCCACAGAGGAGACCCTGCTGACGTACTACGTGGCTCAGCAATGCACGAGAACTTGCAAGCCACGGACTCCCTGATGTCCAACTGTGGCTGTGCGGATGCCGACGATGTGACAGAAACCAAGTCCCAGCTGTAAATCTGAAAGTGCGGCTGTGCAGGAACTTAGATGCTGCGATGCGTGCACGGTACAGTACTTCTTGCGCTTGTCAAGGGACTTAGAAATAAAAAAAAAAAAAAAAGTTTTTAAATCCCTTTATAATAAAAAAATAATAAAATATATAATATATATATATATATATGTGTGTGTGTGTAAAATAACAAAGTCCAGCGGCACAGATAGTAATTAATGTGGGTGCAGAAATCCTCCAGGAAAACAGGTATTGCATCCTCAAACGATAAATCCACAGAAAACGAGACAGCACTCCAACTTAGGTGAATAGGTGAAGACCCTTTATTACCCTTGGCAACGTTTCAGCCCAACACAATGAGGCCTTTGTCAAGCAAACAAACAGTGTCCACACTAGGTTTTTAAAGCCCAAGACAACATATCATTGGCTAATTAACAACTTGATTGGTGAATTACAAAAACTTGTGAATTAATTATATAAAAACAAGTGAATTCATAGTATATATATATATCAAAAAAGTGCAATAAATTCATATAATAATCGATACAACACCTTGTGCAACATGATTCGTTTGTAAAACATGATAGTGAATCATCATCATTATAGTGCTTCAAAGAGTGCATGATTGTGTTATAAAACTTGTATATACTACAGCTGTGTATACATGATTGTTTCATCAAGGATCACATAAAATAATCAAAAAGTCCAGCTTACCATTGGTGGTTCAGTGGAATGTATATAATCTGGCGTCCCTAATGCGACACTGCACCTGCACGGGGGGGCCTTGCGCGCTCCCCACCGCTCCAGGCGCTCGGCAGCGTCTAGAGATAAAGTGAGATCACGTACCACGTGATGCGCTAGTCACAGACACAGCACAGTCAATAGGAGGCGGAGTAGGAACGAGCAGGCCACTCCCCTACAGGACAGCATCATCGCAGGGGCGGGATCACAACCACGGCATCACACAAGGGCTAATTAACCCAAAACTGGCCAGAAAAGTCAGTGGGAGAAACAGCCAAAAAAACATATATGTACATATCTATATATATATATATATATATATATATATATATATAATTTTTTTTTTTTTTTCCTTTTTCCCTTCTGTATGGCTCTTCACTTGAGCTCATATTTACAAGTGGCATGAAAAGCCACAAAAAAAAAAAATATATACCACACCAATAAGGTGTACTACTGGTCACTGGCAGTCTCATAACCTAGGTGGTGTGGGAAGGTGCCCACCAACTATCACAGGTTTACCTCATCTACAGCATCTGAGCAGATTAGGACACAGACAGCAGTTATTTTTAAGGTCTGTTAAGCTCACACGTTAGCAGTTTTAACATTTTTAATAAAAGTTACTTTTTATTTTGCAACAAAATATCTGACTCAAGTTGGGTAATGGACCTACTGATGGTCATGGATTTATATAATGTGAAATGTACCCTTACCAAGATAGGGTTCTTTATGTGAGTGTAAATCTCCTGACTACTATGAACAACATCAGCACCAGCTGGGACTCTAATCTGTTGCTATGGAGCCCGAAACCTCTAGTAGTTCTCCTGACTACTAAAAACAACATCAGCTCCAGCAGGGACTCTAACCTGTCACTATGGAGCCAGAAACCTGTAGTCCTTTAATTACTTACTAGAAGCTCTTGGGGTTCTGTCTGTGGCTACTCCCGAATACACAAAGATTCTAGGGCAGCATCCTCTCCCGGTCAGTCATCTTATGTGCGGGCGGGCATCAGTAGTCAGTTTAGCAGAATAATTAACACCGTAACCAAAATGAGCACCAAGCAATCCAACCCGAGATGGACACTGGATCCATATATCTGTGTACATGCGCACATACACACCGCTTCTAGATATTAGGCTTACAACAAAGCACTAACAAATTCTCACCAACAGCTTACCCAGGATAGAGGGCTAGCAGGAAAGAAGGAACAGAGGGCAATGTAAGAATCAGGCCTTCTTACCTTTGCTTGAGCTTGTTTTTCTGTCTGTCCGTTCTTTTACCTTAATCCTCCCTGTTTCCCAAGTCAGTTGACTTTCAGCTCTGTCCCTGTTCAGGCACCAGTTAGATAAAAGGCACCTCCTGATTAGATAAAAGAATATATGAACTTGGTGGAGGAACGCACACAAGACCAGCTATGGTCTAAAGCTAATTTACCACCTTTATTATCAAAACATACAGTCTTATAGGTAATAGAACAAAGAAGGCATACCACCAAGTGGCTGAAAATCGAAACTAGTAATTTGATTAGTTGTTCAAATAAGGCAGTACTTCCTGACTATACTAATGGCACTGTAGTAGTTAAAAAGCTTCTGCAGCATCTTATCTCAAGGTTATCATTCTTTAGCAGCACACCATATGAAAATAAGAAAGATCAGGTTCTTTCTGGTCTTAAGGCAACTGTGAGACACTGGCAAACCTATAGGGGTTGCAGTGGTCGCAGTTGCGACTGGGCCCCTAAGCCAGGGGGGGTCCAGAAGGCCCCCCTTTGCACTTGTGCTGTATATTTCCCTTTATAAGATGCACTTTTTTCCCTTTTTTATCCTTGCCCCAGCACAAGAATGTCAACATTTCAGGGTCTGATCTCTGTTTCAATGTAGTACAATGTATGCTATATTGTACAACACTGAAACTGTTTCACACTGACAGCGTACCTGTGAGATCCAGTCTGGAGTTTGGGTCTCACAGGCTTCCATACATGGCAGACCACAAGGCCTGGGGTTGCCATGGCAGCCATCAGTGCTCTGTCACCACAGCACAAGGGGCTGATGGAGAGGCAGAGGGAGCCCCTCCTTCTGTGATCCTCTTATATGCCACAGTCCGCATTGATTGCGGCACATAGGGGGTTAATCTTGTGGCATCTGCGTTTACAACAATACCGGCGCATACAGCAGGGGCCCAGCTGTCAGTTACAGCCAGGCTCCTGCATTGATTGGACGTGCACAGCTCCTGCGCCCTCCTGATCATCATGACGTACTAGTATGTCATATGTCATCAAGGGGTTAAAAACAAGGTACAAAAAAAGAGTAGTGGGGAAACACAGCAAGAAAGCAATAAACAGAGACAAGTATAACATCAAATGTCCCTTTATATCAAATCATTCATAAGTGAAAACACACTGAAACAGTCACATATCAGCCCATAAGATGTGCAATTCAAAAGTTCAAAGCCGACGTTCGCATCGTAGTCCATGCAGCATGGTTCACTACGGAGGTGGTCAGAGTGTGGTGAATGATCTGATATAAAGGAACATTTGACGTTATACTTGTCCCAATTTATTTATTGCTGTCAGTTTTTGAAGTGTTTGGGACACAGCAAGACGTCATATATTTTATTCTTAAAAATGATCTAACCAAATACAATGGGTACCTTGCCACCACCAAAGCGTACCATCTATATAATACAGTCCCACATCAATTAATTACAAAGCTGCATTACCGAAATCACAGATCTGACCGGTCAACTGACAGTACAGTCAGGATGTCAGCCAGAGATAATGAATTAGTAGCTTCACAGCAGAAACAAAAATTACCCCATAAAACGTAACCTTTAATAGAATTAATACAAATGAAAAATTAACCTCAGAAAAAAAAAACTCTACAAGTCCTTACTCTTGCCCTGCCTTAGATCGGAACTACCACCCTGACAAGGGTGATCCCACTGTCTTAGCTTTCCCTTTATTACCCTGATACTGCTGGGGTCCAAGAAGGCAAGGGGTCGCCAAATTTTGATTCTGGAACATTTGAAGTTATACTTGTCTAAGTTTGTTTATTGATGTCCGTTTTTGAGGTGGTTGGGACACAGCATGAAATCAGGTATAATGTCCTTAAAAATGATCTATCAAAATATAATGGACACATTGCCACCACCAAAGTATACTATCTATACAGTCCAGTCTCACATCAATTAATTGTGTAGCTGCATTACCGACCTGAATTGTCTGTGCACAGTTCCCTCCATGTCCCCACACCACAGCCTCCAACATGCATTTTGCGTGTCCTCTCCTTGAAGAAGACAAGTGAAACATGCATTGGAGGATGTGGGGGGCACAGCAGGAACTGTGCAAACAGACAAATGGACAATTGAAACCTATCCAACAACACTATTGACAGATTGAACACTATACCAATAGGTGAAATCACTACTCAAGCAGATGCAGGAGAGTCAAATGGTACAGCACAGTAAAAGCCCTTGGGTGTCTCCCATTGTAGTGGATAAGAAGGATGGGACTATATGACTCTGTCGATTTTGTTGATGACTAAATGCTTGTACAGTATGTGATGTTTATCAGTTTCACCAAATTGAAGATTTCTTGACAACACTGGGGCAGGCTCGCAACTTCTCTACCCTAGATCTGGCCAGTGAGTACTGGCAAGTTCCGGTTGCAGCAAAGGACAGGGAGAAGACAGAATTTATTATACCCATGGGAGCCGTATAGCAGTATCCAGTGCTTACAAAAGGTAGCTAAATATGGTTCTTCCTAGGGTTAATCAGTTACTACCAAAGATTTAATAGGACTTTACTAAGGTGGCAGCAGCTTTGTATGACCTGCTTGCTAGTGGGGTACACTTCGGGAAACTTTGGAGCATGGAAGCTGACCATGGCTTCAAAGAACTGAAGAAGTTGTTGACCACTGCTCCCATACAGGTCTATGCTGACTGCACCAAGCCCTGGTACTGACGAATGGTGCCTTGTTAGAATTGGGTACACTGTCTGTTGTGAGAGATAGACCAGAACAGGTGATTGCATACGCAAGTAGGACATTGTGCAAGAACGAGAAAAACCTGAGAATTATAGCTCGTTCAAACAAGCTGCTGGCTGTGTTCAAGGCAGAGACCGAGAAGTTCGCTAATATTTTAACTGGAACAGAGTTCATTTTGCTGACTGATAATCAGGGGCCCAAGCCCCAATGAATATGGCCCAATTCTCTAAGTCGACCACCTGTCCCCCCTTCCGCAGCAGCACATACCTCACATCCAGTGCCTCCCAGGTGACATCTTCTCTGATGTAGATCTTCTCTGTCATCATCATCTCCATTTCGGTCCAGACAACTTCTCTCAGCCGCCTCGTCTCTGCAGAGTGTGACACACAGACATCTTAGCTTCCTCACATTTCATCATCTCCTAACCTGCAGTCCCCACAGTGTTATCCTGCTGCTCGCTGTGCACCCCAATACCACAAGATACTATCCTGAAGAAATATCAGTGCCCCCCGTAGTAACCATAGTAATAGTGCTCCTCATAGTCCCACCAATATTAATTCCCTTCTAGAATGCCCTCATTAGTAACACTGCCCCCTACTGTGCCCCCAACAGTGATAACGCTCCACAAGTGTGCCCCCATTAGTAGAAGAGCCCTCCAGTATTAATAATGCCCTTACAGAGCGCCCGAAAGAAATAAGGCCCTCCCCCTATTGTTCTGCCAGTGGTAATAAAGCTCTCTACAGACCCCTCAGTGGCAATAAGGCCCCCATAGTGCTCTAAGTAGAAATAAGGTGGATCTATAAGACCATCCTATAGAGCCCCCAGTAGTAATAAGAACATATATAATGTCCCCTGGATTTATAATACCCCTACAGTGCCCCCAGTATTTATATCACCCCCTACTGTTATATTTCTCCCTTTATTGCCCTCAGCAATGATGATTCCTCAGCCCCTCCACCATACAGGCCCATGTAAGTAAAATTATTTTTTCTCCCTCCGCCGTAGAGTCCCATGTAAATAATATCACTCACCTCCCTTCAGCCCTTCCAATATACAGTCCCATATAAATAACATCACTCCCTCCACAGCCAACTTCAACATACAGTTCCATGTAAATAACATCACTCCCTCCCTTCAGCCCCTCCAATATACAGTCCCATGTAAATAACATAACTCCCTCCCTTTAGCCCTTCCAACATACAGTCCCATGTAAATAACATCACTCCGTCACAAAACCACCTCCAACATACAGTCCCATGTAAATAACATCACCCCCTCCCTTCAGCCCCTCCAGCATACAGTCTCATATAAATAACAGCATTCCCTCCCACAGCCCCCTCCAACACAGTCCCATGTAAATAACATCCCTCTCTTCAGCCCTCACATACAGTCACAGTTAAATAACTACATCTCCCAGCATTACTCTGCCTCTCCCTTCACTTACCTCTCCTCATAGCAGACCTCAGCAGAGCTTCTTCCCCTAGAGTTCTCTTCACTGTTGGGCTTCTCCTGCACTGGTCACATGATGACATGTGACCAGTGACATCATCGCAGGTCCTTCTCAGCTACTGCACCGATCACATGACCTGTGATGTCACCACAGGTCCTTCACCTCTTGCAATGCTTTAGGAAGAGGCAAGAACAAACACACTTGTTGAGTGTTGTAAAAGTCTCCTGTCAAGGGGATGCCACAATGCTTTATTTATAGTGAAGTAGCCTGGGCTAGCAGAAAGCTCTGCCCCTTATAATCTGAAAATAACAGAGTCTTTACCATACATGTACATTACATAACCTCAAAGCATCTATTTTGTACAATGGACATGGTATAGAGGATAGGCCATGTGTTTATTATATATATATATATATATATATATATATATATATATATATATACACTCACCGGCCACTTTATTAGGTACACCATGCTAGTAATGGGTTGGACCCCCTTTTGCCTTCAGAACTGCCTCAATTGTTCGTGGCATAGATTCAACAAGGTGCTGGAAGCATTCCTCAGAGATTTTGGTCCATATTGACATGATGGCATCACACAGTTGCCGCAGATTTGTCGGCTGCACATCCATGATGCAAATCTCCCGTCCCACCACATCCCAAAGATGCTCTATTGGATTGAGATCTGGTGACTGTGGAGGCCATTTGAGTACAGTGAACTCATTGTCATGTTCAAGAAACCAGTCTGAGATGATTCCAGCTTTATGACATGGCGCATTATCCTGCTGAAAGTAGCCATCAGATGTTGGGTACATTGTGGTCATAAAGGGATGGACATGGTCAGCAACAATACTCAGGTAGGCTGTGGCGTTGCAACGATGCTCAATTGGTACCAAGGGGCCCAAAGAGTGCCAAGAAAATATTCCCCACACCATGACACCACCACCACCAGCTTGAACCGTTGATACAAGGCAGGATGGATCCATGCTTTCATGTCGTTGACGCCAAATTCTGACCCTACCATCCGAATGTCGCAGCAGAAATCGAGACTCATCAGACCAGGCAACGTTTTTCCAATCTTCTACTGTCCAATTTCGATGAGCTTGTGCAAATTGTAGCCTCAGTTTCCTGTTCTTAGCTGAAAGGAGTGGCACCCGGTGTGGTCTTCTGCTGCTGTAGCCCATCTGCCTCAAAGTTCGACGTACTGTGCGTTCAGAGATGCTCTTCTGCCTACCTTGGTTGTAACGGGTGGCAATTTGAGTCACTGTTGCCTTTCTATCAGCTCGAACCAGTCTGCCCATTCTCCTCTGACCTCTGGCATCAACAAGGCATTTCCGCCCACAGAACTGCCGCTCACTGGATGTTTTTTCTTTTTCGGACCATTCTCTGTAAACCCTAGAGATGGTTGTGCGTGAAAATCCCAGTAGATCAGCAGTTTCTGAAATACTCAGACCAGCCCTTCTGGCACCAACAACCATGCCACGTTCAAAGGCACTCAAATCACCTTTCTTCCCCATACTGATGCTCGGTTTGAACTGCAGGAGATTGTCTACATGCCTAAATGCACTGAGTTGCCGCCATGTGATTGGCTGATTAGAAATTAAGTGTTAAGGAGCAGTTGGACAGGTGTACCTAATAAAGTGGCCGGTGAGTGTATATATATATATATATTATGTGGTCATAAACTGCTGTATGGGTGCACAGCAGGACGCAGAAGGAAAGGAGTGCCAGATGGCTTTTGGAGGGCAGATTTTACTGGACTGGTTTTTAGACACCATTTGAAGCCCCCCTGATGCACCCTCAAGTAGAAATTCCAAAAAAGTAAACCCCTTTTGGAAACCACAGTATAAGGTGACAGTTTTACTGGTACTATTTTGGAGTACATATGGCTTTTGAATACTCAATATTACGCTTTTTGTGAGGCAAGGTAACAAAAAAATGGCTGTTCCGCAGTTTTAATTTTTTTACAATGTTCACCTGACAGGTTACATCATGTTATATTTTTATAGAGCAAGAGATGCGGTGATACCTATTTTTTAAATTTTATTTTTGTTTTACACCATAAAAGCAATTTTGATTAAAAAAATCATGTTTTTGTGCCTTCATTTTTTATTTTTTGGGCTCATTTTTAGGATGAGGTGACTGGTACTATGTTGGTCTATATTAGTCTATTTGATCGCTTGACATTACACTTTTTTTTTATGTAAGGTGACAAAAAATTTGGCAGTTTTTATTTTACATAGTTTTTTACGATATTCACCTTAGGGTTATATCATGTGATATTTATCAATGTTTTTATTTCCTATCTTAGCTTATCTCCAGGGTGAACTTTGCCGAGGCAGGAAGCATGGACAGGTGCGCCGTGCAGGACGGGGGCGTGGGAGTACGTGGAAGTAGCGCCTCCTGTCCCTAGTATTGCTGGGAGCGAGATCTCGCGATACTTACGCTGGATAATACGCTGGATAATACGCTGGAGCATGGGAAATTCAAATTCTGACCTCACTTAAGCCCAGCTAGAGCAGCCTTTCGGATCCTTGTTGGGAGGAACCGGATCCAAGGCCTTTTTTTTGTCCTCTGGCAGCATGAAAGATGCTGGAGAGGCACACAAGGACCCGTCTACCCCTGCACCGATGGTATGGTTTGAAGGGTATGTATGGTATATGGTTTCCCCCTTAACATATGGGTTTATGGTGGCATATTGTCTTTCAGGATAAGCCCAAGAAGGTAGCGGCTAAGGCAAAGCATAAGGATTGTGGACTATGTAAAACCAAATTGCCCCCCTCCTATGTTAAACTACTCTGTCATTCCTGCATAGAAAATACTATAGCAGAAGAATCTCTTTCAATCTTGAAGTGTATGAAAAAGTTAATCAGAGAAAGAAGTGGCAATGCCCTTAAATCTAAAAAAGAAGCCTATAAAAGTAAGTATGTCTCCTTCTGCGCATGATTATTCTGATGTCTCAAGTTCAGATGAAAATAACTTGGTGGCAGAGAGTGGAGAAGTCGTGTCCAATTTGTCCTCTGAAGACGATAGGGGTGGTAGACCCTAGCAGTACACATTGCCGCGATATTGGGTTTAAGGGAGGCCCCCGCCGACTCCCAGGTCTGTCTCAGGAAGATATCTGCTTTCCTGTCCATAGCGTCCTTAAGCTGTCCTAAATCATCAAATGGTAAAGACCATTCTTCCCCATCCAGGACAGGGATCAGCTTCTAAAAGCCATTAGAGCTACAATGAATCCCAAGGAACAGATAGGTACGGGATATAATGTTTGAGGGATTGGAAGGAAGGTAGAAAAAAAGAGATATTTTTTCATTCACAAAAATGTGGTGGCCATGATAACGAATGAGTGTAAGAACCCGGATAAGAGCAGCTTTATTTCCTCATCAGTTAAGCGCAAATACCCCTTTGACACGGATTCAATACTCTGGGACTATGCACCCAAGATTGATGTGCCAATTGCTAAAATGTCTCACAGGTCGCCTTTACCATTTGATGACTTTGTAATATTTTGTGTGAAGGAAAATATTTCTTTGGGTCTGCTGTAGATGATATTCTTGAAAAGACAGGAGTTAGAAAGAAGGGTTTTCCCTCTAGCTTTCGTAAACAGGAAGGTTTCTTTCGCCAGAATAGAAGGTTTTCAGGTAGAGAGAAAAGTCAGAATAAAAGAGATTCCAAAACTAGTCTTCCCTGAGGAAGCTCACGCGAAACACGTGTTGGGGTGTTCTGTATATTCATTTGTACTAGTTTTACAATCAGGCTTGTGTGTTACATTTTTTTACCTGCCTGTTTGACATGGTTATACATTTGTGCTCTGACTACTTTTATGTCCCTCCTTGTGGTTTTGAACTTTGATACCTATATTTGTTTTTTATGTTCCTTTATGTTTTTGTTGTTTCACTATAGTTCTTCATCTTGCTTTGATGTGGTGGTGCAGCGTGCTTTTTTGTTGATTCAGTGATCTGTTTGCACCTGCGCCGTATGCCTCTTTTTCTTGGGGCTTTGTTTTGGTGTTTATGTTTTTTGTTTAGGAACCAAAATTCCAGTCCGTCCAAAAAGGACAACCGTCAATGACTCCAGGATGGGAGGTAGACTATTAGACTTCCTCCCAGCCTGGTGCAAAATTACCAACAGCGCTTGGATTTTAGAGTCCTTGCGAGAAGGATTCAGACTAGAATTTAAGTGTCAACCTGCAGAAAAACTCTTAGTAACAGAAGTAGGCCGGTGGGCTCAGGAAGCTTTGGAAAAGGAAGTAGGAAAGCTTATTCTAAAGGGTGCCGTTATCACCTGTCCTCTATCAGAAGTAGGTATGGGGTTCTACTCCAGCCTCTTTCTTGTAAAAAAAAGCCAAGTGGAGAGTTCAGGACCATCATAAAACTTGAGAGGGTAAACAAGTTTTTAGTATACAGGAAATTCAAGATGGAGACAATGAAGGTGGACAGTCCTGTACAAGGACTGTTATATGGCAGTCCTAGACATCAGAGACGCGTACTATCATTTCCCAAAATGCCCGGCTCACTGAAGATGAAAGGATGTCTGAGGCATTCGGGATTTCCATGGCTCCACACATCTTCACAAAGCTGGTAGCGGAGATGGCGGCCCATATATGGAAGAAGGACATCCTGTTTGTGCCATACCTGGACGATTTCTTGAATCATCAACTGTTACTCCACCTGCAGTATACCACAACCTGATTCAGAACCTCACCCAGGCTCCACAATTGTATTCACATAATCCACTCGGTTATATCAATCTTGTTCAGAAATTATTCGTGAGACATAAATAATACTCACTCTTTTGAAGCTTTGCTTGTATTTTTCAGTCCTTTTATTTTTCATATGTATAAATTGCTATAATGCATAGTAATCCTGAGAGCGCTGAACTGATTGCTATCCCATGCTGCATGACGTTTCGGGGTCACGCCCCCTTAATCATGCGTGCCTGTTGGTTGTTACCATGCGATTTAAATACTATCCCATTTTTATCACCATCATTTCACATTTACATATATTCATAAACAGTTTAGGTATTCTCAAATATACATATAAAATATTTATGTTGCATTTAAAACCAGTTACTGAGATCCTGACATTTTTTGTCAAACATGTAGAAAAATGGTGCATTGGAATTTTATTTCCCTGTCTCGGGTGGTATATCGAATCTCCTTTTAAAATGGAGTTGCAGATGGTACAGGATAAGCATCCTTTCCTCCTTGCAGCTAAAAATGTCTGTTTATTTTTCTTTTTTGTTCTAATGCCACGTCTAATAAGTGAATTTCCTACAGTTCTACCTCTACAATATGAAAAACTAGGTTTTTCTTTAAATAAATTACCGTATTTTTTTGTCATGTTTTAATATTCCCCAGTATTTATTTACAGCATTTTTTATGAGAACCGTGTGCCTATCATAGGTCCCTATATACGTGCAGCAATTGTCCTTGGTCTTTTTTTCTTTTCTAGCTAGCAAATCTTCACATGGAATTTTATCTACTTCACTGCTGATGTTTTTAATCAGTCTCTGTGGGTAATTTTATCAGTGAATTTTTTAGCTAATTTGTTTTATGTTTGTCATACTCAATCTGTTTTAGTGATGTATTTCGCTCTAATAAACTGACTAGAGATGAGCAAATTTTTCAAAAATTCGATTCGGTTGGTTTGCCGAATTTTCCAAAACCATTTGATCCAAATAAATTAGTGGCGAATCGCATTAAAAATCAGCTACTTTTGGCCTGCAGAAAGCCTGTATAGTGGTGTAGAACACTGCCTTGCAGTAACATGCATAGGGAGTCTGCTGTGGTAGTGAAAGAATACTGTGAGCCAGTATGACACGCAGATAATAGGCGTCGCTCTTAGAATCGCTGCACACTTTACATATTTTGGCAGTTATGGTGCCAAAACTCACCAAATAACTAAAGTCTGAACTCAGCCTTACAGGTCAATGTTAGCGCCAGCTATAAAGAACCGTACAGAGGCCCAAGATCCTACTAGAGCGCCAAAAAGCGCACTCCTTTTACACCAATTCACTGATTCCACATAGATTTCTTACAGAACCTGTTCTATTACACGCTTAAACTTGCAGAGCCTTCCCCCCCAGGGAGTGTGTAGATGGCAGTGACAGCAGCATCAGGAGACCACAGAGTGGCACGACGACAGTGTTTAGGAGGCAGTGGCAGCAGCTGTAGCATCAGGAGACCACAGAGTGGTATGACAATAATGTAGAGGTGGCAGTGACAGCAGCTGTAGCATCAGGAGATCACAGAGTGCTACGACGACAGTGTAGAGGAGGCAGTGACAGCAGCTGTAGCATCAGGAGACCACAGAGTAGTATGACGACAGTGTAGAGGAGGCAGTGACAGCAGCTGTAGCATTAGGAGGCCACAGAGTGGCACAACAACAGAGTGGAAGTGACAGCAGCCATAGTAGCAGAATTATGAGGTCACAGAGTGGCGCAACGACAGAGTGTGGAAGTGACAGTAGCAGTAGAATTATGAGGCCACAGAGTGGCACAACGACAGAGTATGGAAGTGGCAGCAGCATTAGTAGTATTATGAGGCCAGAGTGGCACGATGACAGATAGGAAGGGAAAAGTTCTCATCACCACTAATGTCTGTGTTTGAGGAATTGACGTAGAACAAGTGTCAACCGTTGTCAAGTTTGACCTGCCTGTGACTGTAGAAGGTCTGACAGAGTGGCATGACGACAGTGCAGAAGAGGCGGCAGCAGCAGTAGCAGCATCAGGAGGCCACAGAGTGGCACAATGACAGTGAGCAAGTGGCAGCAACAGCAGCAGTAGCAGCATCAGGAGGCCACAGAGTGGCACAATAACAGAGTGGGCAAGTGGCAGCAGCCATAGTAGCAGAATTACGAGGTCCCACAGTAGCACAACGACAGAATTTGAAAGTGGCAGCAGTAGTAGCAGAATTATGAGGCCAAAGTAGCATGACGACAGAGATGGGTAGGGAAAAGTTCTCATGACCATTAATGTCTGTGCCGGAGGAATTGATATAGAGCAAGTGTCAACCGTTGTCAAGTTTCACCTGCCTGTGACTTTAGAAGGTCTGACAGAGTGACACGACGACAGTGTAGAGGAGGCAGTGGCAGTAGCTGTAGCATTATGAGGCCACACAGTGGCACAACGAAAGAGTGTGGAAGTGGCAGCAACCACAGAGTGGCCCAACAAGATTGAAAGTGCAGAATTTCGCAGTCACAGGCCCACTGAGCAAATATGAAATGTCAGTAAGTAGAATTTCGCAGTCACAGGCCCACTGAGCAAATATGAAATGTCAGTAAGTAGAATATCGCAGTTATAGGCCCACTGAGCAAATCTCACGTCAGTAAGTAGAATTTTGCAATCACAGGTCCACTGAGCAAATATCACATGTCAGTAAGTAGAATTTCGCAGTCACAGGCCCACCGAGCAAATATGAAATGTCAGTAAGTAGAATTTCGCAGTCACAGGCCCACCGAGCAAATATGAAATGTCAGTAAGTAGAATTTCGCAGTCACAAGCCCACCGAACAAATATCAAATGTCAGTAAGTAGAATTTCGCAGTCACAGGCCCAGTGAGCAAATATCAAATGTCAGTCAGTACAAGACACCGATATTCCTGCACAAAATTGGTATACGACCGGATGACAGTTGTCCTAGATGTGGGGGGGGGAGGGGCAGGAATGTTTCACATGTTATGACAATGTAAGAAATGCAGAAAGATCCGAAAATGTGTTTTCTAGGACTAACGGAGGGCCTGGCCTTGATGGAACAAGAAAAGATAGCAGTAGGGAGGTTATTATATACCGCTAGAAAACTCATAGCATATCATTGGATCCAGCCATCCCCGCCAACGAGGACTGAGTTTATTAATAAAGTGAATGTGATGCTAATCCATGAGAGGTTGATATATCAAAAGCGAGGGGTCGCCTCAAAGTTTGAAAAATTATGGTTGCCCTGGATAAATAATACCGAGGTGTCATCCAGGACTCTGAGGGACACAGGTTGAGTCACTTAGACTGAGTGTTGGAAGGTGAGTGTGGGCCATGCACCGGAATGGGAATGTTGAGGAAGGGCAGGGTGGGACGGGTAGGTTGATAAGGGATGTGGGTGGGGGTTGTTGGGGAGGTAGGGAGAAAATGGAAAATGTGTAATTGATGTTGCTGTGCTGTCTGTATTATGCACTACACAGACCTTTGTACCTTTTCTTTTTTGATTATATCTTATGATCGCTGTATATGTGATGCAACATATATGCTTTTTTCTAATAAAAAATTATCTGGTTTAAAAAAAATGTCAGTCAGTAGAATGTCGAGGCAACAGAATGGTACGACGACATTATGGAGGCAGTAGTAGTAGTAGCAGCAGCAGCATGGGCAGATTACAGAATGGTACGACGACATTATGGAGGCAGTAGTAGTAGTAGCAGCAGCAGCAGCATGGGCAGACTACAGAATGGTACGACGACATTATGGAGGCAGTAGTAGTAGCAGCAGCATGGGCAGACTACAGAATGGTACGACGACATTATGGAGGCAGTAGTACAGTAGTAGTAGCAGCAGCAGCATAGGCAGACTACAGAATGGTACGACAACATTATGGAGGCAGTAGTACAGTAGTAGTAGCAGCAGCAGCAGCATAGGCAGACTACAGAATGGTACGACGACATTATGGAGGCAGTAGTAGTAGCAGCAGCAGCATGGGCAGACTACAGAATGGTACGATGACATTATGGAGGCAGTAGTAGTAGCAGCAGCAGCATGGGCAGACTACAGAATGGTACGATGACATTATGGAGGCAGTAGTAGTAGCAGCAGCAGCATGGGCAGACTACAGAATGGTACGACGACATTATGGAGGCAGTAGCAGCATCAGCAGACGATAGAGTGGCACGACAACAGTGTGGGGAGGTGGGTGGCAATAACAGTACCCGCTGACGATGGTGGGTATAAGAAGGAGCACTTGTCATCAGATGTGTGGCATCAGGCGGATGGCAGCATCAGAATATTTGGTGATGCAGGTAGCCAGAAGAAACAGCATGAATGATCTAATCTGACGCATCAGGCATTGGTGGTTGGAAATTCTGGCTGATCCATGCCTGATTCATCTTGACAGGTCAGTCTCTCCACATTTTGGGTGGACAGGCAAGTTCTCCTTGGTGCAACTATGGCCCCTGCCTCACTAAACACCTGCTCTGATGCCACACTACTGGCCGGGCAGGACAGCTTTACCAGAGCAAACTCGGCCAATTGCGGCCACAAATCTAGTTTGGCTGCCCAGTAGTCCAGCGGATCATCAATGATGGGTGGCAGGGTGCTGTCCAAGTATGCCACCACCTGCTGTTTCAGGTCATCCTCCAGGTATAGCTGATGCTGCTAGTGAGTAGTTTCTTCACTATGTGGGTGAAGAAAGCTGCTCATCAGCGACTGTAGACTCAGGCTGCTGCTGCTGACAGAGGTGGTACTGCTACTGCCACCCTTAATCCCCCCTCAGCAGCCATGGCAGTTGAACATGAGCGCAGAAGGCCCCCCCGGTCAGACCTGCGAGAGGAAGGGTGATGGCGCAGATAGGCAGCGGCCAACTGACTACATAGGATGTCTCCATAGTAGTTCAGTTTGTCCTCCCTCTCGGCGGGTGTAAAAAAGGCCCCCATTTTGGACCAGTAGCGAGAGTCTAATAGGGTGGAGAGCCAGTAGTCATGCCTCTGCCAAATGGTGACAATACGGCTGTCACTACGCAAGAAAGTGAGCATGCATCGGGCCATTTGCGCAAGTGACTCGGAGGGAATCCCTGCCTCCAGTGTGTCTGGGTCCACTGCCTCATCTTCCTCATCGCCCCGTAGCTTGGCTGGCTGCTCCTCCTCTCCTGTCACCTGGGTAGAGAAACTACCCATTTCTTAAGGCATTCTTTGTGCTCCAATGTCCTCCTCCTCCTCCTCCAGTTCAGCCCACACAGGGCTCATATGGCCGTGAGATGTAGTCGCCACATCTCCTGTCCCCTGACCAACCAGATTTAACAGCATCTTTTCCAGAATATGAATGAGTGGAATGATGTTGTTCATCCCGTAGTCCTGGCGACTGACAAACAAAGTAGCCTCCTCAAAGGGCATGAGCAAACGGCAGGTGTCACGCAAGGGTGAGCTGCCACTGGCTGACATCGAAGTTACACAGGGGAGTACCTCTGTCCGCTTGGATCATCAAGAAATTGTTTATGGCCTTTCTCTGTTCGTCGTTCCAACATATGGAGGGTGGAATTCCAACAGGTAGAAACATCACATATCAGACTATGTTGGGGGACGCCGTTCTGCTCAAGAAGAATGTGCTGAAGTGCATGCAAAGTTTCCTGGCCAATTTTAGGATGTCTTGCAGATGGGTAGAAGACATTAGGAACCGCTTGACAACCAGATTGAACACATGCACCATGCAGACACCATGTTCTTCCCGTTGTCGGTCACCATTGTTCCCATTTTGAGTTGTCGTGGGGGAAGCCAGGATTGGATTTCTTGATGAATGACGCGGAGCAGTTCCTCCCCTGTGTGACTCCGTTCGCCCAGGCAAACGAGGTGTAGAACCACGTGACACCGCCATGCCCTGCACATGTGGTATGCTGGCGGGGCACTGTGAATTGTCCCTCCAGTTGAGGCTGAGGACACGGTGGAGGGTGAGGAGGCAGACATTGTCGCAGGAGCAACGACATGAGAACGTGGAGGCGGAAGCGGCATCGCCTGGCCAAGTTGCTGGTGTGGCTGTGCAGGAACCACATTTACCCAGTGGGCCATAAAGGACACATACTGTCCCTGACCGTAATTAGAGCTCCACACGTCGGCGCTGCCGTGAACTTTGGCGGACACCGAACGGCTCAAGGACTGGCCCACCTTCTGTTCTACATACAGTACAGACCATAAGTTTGGACACACCTTCTCATTCAAAGAGTTTTCTGTATTTTCATGACTATGAAAATTGTAGATTCACACTGAAGACATCAAAACTGTGAATTAACACATGTGGAATTATATACTTAACAAAAAAGTGTGAAACAACTGTAAATATGTCTTATATTCTAGGTTCTTCAAAGTAGCCACCTTTTGCTTTGATTACTGCTTTGCACACTCTTTGCATTCTCTTGATGAGCTTCAAGAGGTAGTCACCTGAAATGGTTTTCACTTCACAGGTGTGCCCTGTCAGGTTTAATAAGTGGGATTTCTTGCCTTATAAATGGGGTTGGGACCATGAGTTGTGTTGGGCAGAAGTCAGGTGGATACACAGCTGATAGTCCTACTGAATAAACTGTTAGAATTTGTATTATGGCAAGAAAAAAAGCAGCTAAGTAAAGAAAAACGAGTGGCCATCATTACTTTAAGAAATGAAGGTCAGTCAGTCCGAAAAATTGGAAAAACTTTGAAAGTGTCCCCAAGTGCAGTCTCAAAAACCATCAAGCGCTACAAAGAAACTGGCTCACATGAGGACCGCCCCAGGAAAGGAAGACTAAGAATCACCTCTACTGTGGAGGATAAGTTCATCCGAGTCACCAGCCTCAGAAATCCCAGGTTAAAGGGGTTGTCTCATCTTGCCTAATGGGGGCATATCGCTAGGATATGCCCCCATTGTCTTCTAGGTGCGGGTCCCACCGTTGGGACCCGCACCTATATCGAGAACGGGGCCCCGCAAGGTGGTGGCTGGAGGACTCCGGTCCGGCCACCACCAAGCCGGCTCCCCATAGAAATGAATGGGAGCGCACCGCGCTTGCGCGGCCACCGCTCCTATTCATTTCTATGGAGCCGACGGAAATAGCCGAGCCAGCGCTCGGCTATCTTCGCCGGCCACATTGAAAATGAATGGAGGCGGCTGCGCATGCGCAGTGCGCCCCCGTTCGCTTTCGGGGCCCCGTTCTCGATATAGGTGCGGGTCCCAGCGGTGGGACCCGCACCTATAAGACAATGGGGGCATATCCTAGCGATATGCCCCCATTAGGCAAGATGAGACAACCCCTTTAACAGCTCAGATTAGAGACCAGGTCAATGCCACACAGAGTTCTAGCAGCAGACACATCTCTACAACAACTGTTAAGAGGAGACTGTGTGCAGCAGGCCTTCATGGTAAAATAGCTGCTAGGAAACCACTGCTAAGGACAGGCAACAAGCAGAAGAGACTGAAGAGTCTTTGTGCGACGCAGAAAAGGTGAACGGATGGACTCTACATGCCTGGTTCCCTCCATGAAGCATGGAAGAGGAGGTGTGATGGTGTGGGGGTGCTTTGCTGGTGACACTGTTGGGGATTTATTCAAAATTGAAGGCATACTGAACCAGCATGGCTACCACAGCATCTTGCAGCTGCATGCTATTCCATCCGGTTTGCGTTTAGTTGGAACATCATTTATTTATCAACAGGACGATGACCCCAAACACACCTCCAGGCTGTGTAAGGGCTATTTGACCAAGAAGGAGAGTGATGGGGTGCTACGCCAGATGACCTGGCCTCCACAGTCACCAGACCTGAACCCAATCGAGATGGTTTGGGGTGAGCTGGACCGCAGAGTGAAGGCAAAAGGGCCAACAAGTGCTAAGCATCTCTGGGAACTCCTTCAAGACTGTTGGAATACCATTTCAGGTGACTACCTCTTGAATCTCATCAAGAGAATGCCAAGAGGGCGCAAAGCAGTAATCAAAGCAAAAGGTGGCTACTTTGAAGAACCTAGAATATAAGACATATTTTCAGTTGTTTCACACTTTTTTGTTAAGTATATAATTCCACATGTGTTAATTCATAGTTTTAATGCCTTCAATGTGAATCTACAATTTTCATAGTCATGAAAATACAGAAAACTCTTTGAATGAGAAGGTGTGTCCAAACTTTTGGTCTGTACTGTATTTGTGCAGGGCTGGTACTGCCTGTTTCGCAAAGAAATGACGGCTTGGAACTCTCCACCTCGGCTCGGCACAAGCCATCAGTTCTCTGAAAGGTTCAGAGTCCACCACTTGGAAAGGGAGGGACTGCAGCACCAGCAACTTGGCCAGGAGCACGTTCAGCTTCTGCGCCATTAGATGTGTACACGCATACTGCTGTCTCTTGGCAATGGCTTCGATGATCGATTGCTGACGGAATGACTGACGAGTAGTAGTAGGAGAAGCAGGAGCATCAGATGATGGGAAAGACAGACAACTCTCTTCGGCTGAGGTGGTGGAGCCTTGACCGCCTGAAATCTGTTGGGTGCCACTGGATGATGCAGCGGATTCTGCTGCTGCAGGCTGGACCGCCACACTGGAGCCACGGTTCTCCCAGGCCACTTTATGGTGATGCTGCATATGTTGACGCAGGGCCGTGGTGCCAACATTGGCACCCTGGCCATGCTTCAATTTCTGTCCACAGATTCTACAAATAGCTAGGTTGACCAGCGACTTAACAAAAAAATTCCACACCGCCGAGTATGTGAATTTACCCCCAACACTCCTCACTGACTGGCTGCTACCGCCACTGCCTACTTCAACTGCTGCACCACTACTTTCCGGCCCAGTAGGCTCCTGCGAAGCAGGTGCTCTACCTCGGGCACGTTTGGCTCCTGACCTCCCAATGCTGCCACCCTGCTGACTTCCAGAAACGCTAGCAACCTGCTGGCTCCATCGCTGCCTCACAGGCAAGCTGCCACCCTCTTCTCCTTATGATGATGAAGCCACTAATTCACCCGGCTCCCAAGTGCGATCAGCTTCATCATCATCGAGTAGTATCTGCACGTCGCTGATGTTCTCCTCGACTATCTGTGGGTCAGGAGCCTGACCGCGCGCAGCCCTAGCTCCCACGCCACTCTCCTCATCACTACTTACCTGCCTCCACATCTTGGCTAGCCAGTAGCTGCCGACTGTCCTCCAGTAGCTGCTGACTGTCCTCCAGTAGCTCGTCCTCGCTGTAAAGTGGAGCTGAGCCCACAGCATACATTACTTCTCTGGGTGAGGGAACAGAAAGGACAGAGGCAGGTTGAGGACAGGTGAGCTTACAGGGCATGCTCCCGGGCCATGCCAACTAAGGGTTGTGTCTGACTAACCCACTGATTCTTGACTGAGGGTGTCTGACATCATTTGGGACGAATTTGAAGACCGAGTCAACCATTCAAGAACCGCTGGTTTGCTGGTCAAGACCCGACCACTAGATGACACCGGGAGCTCAGGCCTCTCCCTATGTGACCCCAATGTGACGCTACAAATGGCTCTAATTGTCCTACTTCAGCACAGAGCGAATAATACGTTTTTTTTGCAACACTAATAGCTGATAGAACACTTTCCTATGTATAACTTTGGTGCTGTACGCCTACTAAAACTTTTGTTTTTTACAATAATACACGCTACAAAGGGCTATAATTTTACCACTTCAGCACCAAGCAAATAATAGGTTTTTTTTTTGGCATCAGTAATAAATGCCAACGCTACAAAGGGCTGTAATTTTCACACTTCAGCATCGAGCGAATAATACGTTTTTTTGGCAACAGTAATAAATGCCAGTAGCTTTTAAAATATAGAACTTTAGCGCTGTAGGCCAAATCAACCTTCTTTGACAATAATACATGCTACAAAGGGCTGTAATTTTCCCACTTCAGCACCGAGCGAATAATACGTTTTTTTTGGCAACAGTAATAGCTGATAGAACACTTTACTATGTATAACTTTGGCACTGTAGGCCTACTAAAACTTTTTTTTTACAATAATACATGCTACAAAGGGCTGTAATTTTCCCACTTCAGCACCAAGCGAATAATACGTTTTTTTGGTAACAGTATTAAATGCCAGTGGCTTTTAAAATATAGAACTTTGGGGCTGTAGGCCAAATCAACCTTTGTTGACAATAATACACGCTACAAAGGGCTGTAATTTTCCCACTTCAGCATTGAGCGAATAATACGTTTTTTTGGCAACAGTAATAAATGCCAGTAGGTTTTAAAATATAGAACTTTGGCGCTGTAGGCCAAATCAACCTTTTTTTGGGCTACTACTACACGCTACAAAGGGTTGTCGCTTTCCCACTTCAGCACAGAGCGAATAATACGTTTTTTTTCGCACCGCTAATAAACGCCTGTAGGTTTGTCAATAAATAACTTTGATGCTGTACACCAACTAAAACTTTTTTTTTAATACTACTACACGCTACAAAGGGCTGTCACTTTCCCACTTCAGCACAGAGCGAATAATACGTTTTTTTGCACTGCTAATAAACACCAGTAGGTTTGCCAATAAATAACTTTGGCGCTGTACACCAACTAAATCTTTTTAGAGCCACTAATACACGCTACAGAAGGCTTCCATTTTCCTACTTCACCACAGCTAATAATCCCTTTCTGTTTTCCAACACTAAAACAGCTAAAACTTTTGATGAGGTTTTATGACAATTTCGCTAGCGCCTGCTCCCTGCACTAAGTTCACTGTAGAATGACAGAATCCAAAATGGCTGACGGTATTTATAGGGCTGTGACATCACAGGGCTGGCTGGCTGCTGATTGGCTGCATGGATGGCATTGTGGGTGCTCCATCCCTCCCTCATGTTCCTTTCTCCATGTCCAAACACGTGCAGCTGCCATTTTAGTGGGAAAAACAAAAAACGATTCGTCACCACAAATCGTCAGGAAATTCTAAATCGGTGCGAATCGAATAATTCCTGAATTCACTTCGTCAGATTTGATTCACTCATCTCAACTGACCTTTCGCTATATTTTTAAACACGTGGGGCATGATGACTAGAATGTAACAATTTATTATTTTGATCAGTTGGCTTGGTGTATAATGTAGTTTTAAATCTCCCATTATCTCCTTTCTCAATCTCTACATCTAGAAATTGTATAGTGCAACTGAAATTTTATTGTTTCATGACAGGAATTGAGATAGTCAATGAATTCCATCAGTGACTGTTCAGTACCTTTCCATAATAAAAATATATCGTCCACATAGCGGAGCCATGCCTCTAATTTTCCAGTGAAAACATATTTATTCTTAAAAGCCACCATAAAAACGTTTGCAAAACTTGGTGCTGTGGAGGACCCCATTGAAGTCCCCCGCAGTGCCAAGTAGAAATCATCATTAAACCTGAAATAATTTTTTGTGAGAATGAACTCCAATAATGTCCTCATGAAGGCAATCATACAGTTATCCAAACTGGCATCCTGCATCAATATCTCCCTAATGCACTGGAGTCCTTCATGCTGGGGAATATTAGTGTACAGACTTTGTACATCTAATGTACACAAAAAGGCTACATTCACACGACCGTTGTGTTTTGCAGATCCCAAAAACACCCCATACCGGCCCATGTGCGTTCCGCAATTTGTGGACCACACATGCCGCGGCTATCATAAAAATGCCTATTCTTGTCCGCAATTGCGGACAAGAAAAGGACAAGTTCTATTTTTTTGCGGGGCTGTGGCACGGAGCAACGGATGTGGACAGCACCTTGTGTGCTGTCCGCATCTTTTGCAACCCCATAGAAATGAATGGGTCCCAATCTGAGAAGCAAAATATGTGGCTCGGAGGCCGGGAAAACGGCGGTGTGAATGTAGCCAAAGGTGAAGTTATTTCTAACTGTCTCAAAAAATCTGTAGTATCAAACAAACATCTCTGTAGTGATTTTACCTTTTTCTGCAAGAAGGAGTCAACATAAATTGCTATGGGTTGCAACAATGAACCAATGCAGGAAACAGTAGGGTGTCCATGGGGGGTTCACTCTGTCCTTATGGATCTTAGGCAATAAATATAGTATTGGCACTTTCGGGCTTACACATATTAGTGTATTAGCAATTTTCTCTTCTATAATTCCACTTTGGATGGAATCATTCAACAGTATTCTGAGTTCTTTGATAAATGGAGTAGGATCTCCTTTTAATTCTTTATATACATTATCATCATTTAATTGCCTCATTTCCTCTGCTACATATCTTGCTCCATAATGACAGTTGCCCCCACTGCCCTCTTGATTATTATTGATGTAGAATTTTTCAAATAATTCAATGCCTTTCTTTCATTTATTGTACAATTATTATAACTTTTTGGAGCCTCCATCCACCTGGATGTGACTTTGCTGATAACTGCTTGCTCAATGGGTTTCAGCATATCGCTAGGTATGTCCGGATCAATTGCTCCGCCTCTTCTTAAAGAAGATGGCAGTTCATTCAAGGGAGACATTACCTGCTTATTTTTACATTTTTTTATCAGACCAAAACATTATTATACACATTTATCTAAAATCTATAAAAATCAACAAGAAAATCGAAGTCAGTAATGTCATTTTTAGGTACAAATCCCAAACCTTTTTCCAATATCGCTATTTCATGTTGAGATAGCCTGTGTTTGGAAATATTCATTATTCTTTCTTCTTTACTTTGCTTTGTTTCTTTATCGCTATGTTGTTTTCTTTCTCCGGTTCTGACTGTGTTTTTTTTCGCCCAGTGCGCAACTTCAAGTGTCCACTGTCAGATTGACTTTCATCTTGTGTACTAAAATCACTTAAATTACTGACTTTTTCAGCTATGTTTTGCCATGTGCATCTTTGCTGGCATCTTTCATCGGCCATGCATAAACTCTGTTATGTAAAAAGTCCCGATTGTCTCTTTCAAATTTTCATATTTTTCCTTTTAGGATAGAGGATTGGAGCTTGTTCATTTAGCTCAGTGTGAATTTTTTCACAATCCTCGATTTTTTTTTTTTAGTTTTTACTAGCTGAAGGACCCGGCTTCGCCCAGGTATATTTAATCTATTCCATTTAATGTTTGTGTGTGTTGTTAAAAGATATTGAGAGTGACCTCTACAGTGCCCGCCCCTTTAACAGTGATCTCCACAGCAGCCCGCCCCTTAACAGAAACATCCACAGCGCCCTCCCCTTTAACTGTGACCTCCACAGCAGCTAGGGTGGCCACTGTCTTTAGCCCAGAAAGCCTTTCCCCCCAACGTGAAGCAGCGCCCCCGGTCCCCATGAAGCCACACCACTAAACATGTGGCCACGCCCCCTGGCTCTGTGACAACACGGAGGAGAAGCTGTCTGACCGTGAGCTACTGAAAGGGTGGACATCCCTACGTCCGTCCAGGCACTGCGGCGGATGGAGGACAGGGAGCCAGAAAAAACGGACTGTCCAGCCTAAAGCCAGACATCTGGCCACCCTAACATCAGCCTGCCCCTAGGGTGGCCAGAGGTCCGGTTTTAGGCTGGACAGTCTGGCTTTCAGACTCCCTGTCCACCGTCCGGCGCAGGGCCTGGACAGATACAGGGATGTCCACCCTTTCAGTAGCTCACGCTCAGACAGCTTCTCCTCTGTGTCTTCATGTAACCAGGGGGTGTGGCTTCATGGGGGCCGGTGGCACGGCTTCACGTTGGGGGGAGGCTGGACATTCTGGCTTTCAGACTCCCTGTCCTCTGTCATGCGCAGGGCCTGGATGGACACAGGTATGCACCGTGCAGTCTGAGCAGTGGCATAGCTATAGGGGTCGCAGCGGTCGCAGTTGCGAACGGGCCCCTAATCCCCGAGGGCCCCCCTTGCCACTTGCAGGGCCGCACCTCCAATTAGCCAGATGCGGCACGGCCCTGCGCACAGTTGGGGGCGGCAGTGGGGCAGAGGAGGATGAGCGCTTCCATTGTGGAAGCGCTCATCTCCATTGTCTACAGATGCCTGTACTGCGGGGCAGGGGAGGGAGAGGCGTCTCCCACTTTCCTGATTGTAGCTGCGACGGATTCCTTTAGCGGACACACACACACACACACACACCACACATACACTCAGCTTTATATATTAGACTAGCTGAAGGACCCGGCTTCGCCCAGGTATATTTAATTTATTTCATTTACTGTTTGTGTGTGTGTGTGTCGTTAAAAGATATCGAGAGTGACCTCTACAGTGCCCGCCCCTTTAACAGTGACCTCTACAGCAGGCAGCCCCTTTAACAGTGACCTCTACAGCGGCCAGCCCCTTTAACAGTGACCTCTACAGCAGCCCGCCCCTTTAACAGTGACCTCTACAGCAGCCGGCCCCTTTAACAGTGACCTCTACAGATGCCCGCCCCTTTAACAGTGACCTCTACAGCAGCCCGCCCCTTTAACAGTGACCTCTACAGCTGCCCGCCCCTTTAACAGTGACCTCTACAGCAGCCCGCCCCTTTAACAGTGACCTCTACACAGCCCGCCCCCTTTAACAGTGACCTCCACAGCTGCCCGCCCCTTTAACAGTGACCTCCACAGCTGCCCGCCCCTTTAACAGTGACCTCTACAGCTGCCCGCCCTTTAACAATGACCTCTACGGCTGCCCGCCCCTTTAACAATGACCTCTACAGCTGCCCGGGCCCCTTTAACAGTGACCTCTACAGCAGCCCACCCCTTTAACTGTGACCTCCACAGCAGCTAGAGTGGCCACTGTCTTCACCCCAGAAAGCCAGACGTCACCGGCCATTCCCCCAAACATGAAACAGCGCCCCCCAGTTCCCATAAAGACACACCACTAAACATGAGGCCATGCCCTACTGGCTCCGTGAAGACACGGAGGAGAAGCTGTCTGAGTGTGAGCTACTGAAAGGGTGGACATCCCTGTGTCTGTCCAGGCACTGCGTCGGACAGAGAACAGGTAGCCAGAAAACTGGACTGTCCAACCTGAAGCCAGACATCTGGCCACCCTAACATCAGCCTGCCCCTAGGGTGGCCAGAGGTCTTGTTTTAGGCTGGACAGTCTGGCTTTCAGACTCCCTATCCTCTGTCATGCACAGGGCCTGGATGGACACAGGGATGTCCTTTTGAGCAGCTCACTCTCAGCAGCAGCACTGTGCAGTCTGAGCAATGAGCTGCAGGGAGAAAGTCACCGTCCCCCCACCCCTGCAGCTGAAAGAAGGTGATTTTTACCTATATTTTTAATCCCAGTCAAATGCGGCATGGTAGGGGCGTGGCCTGACTGAGTCAGGGGCGTGACTTAGTGGTATCTGGGGGTGGGGCTTTTAAGTCCTTCTTTTGACGGTGGCCTGAATTACAGGTCGATGCCATAGTAATTTAGGAGGAAGGTGGGTAGCAGTGGAAGAATACATCTTTTATTACTACTGAAAGGTAAATATGTGAAATTTACATTATATGAGGTAATGATGATTGATGAATTAGTCTAAAACATAAGTTATATTTATGGTAACCGAAATACCCCTATACCATTGTCATCCACAGTGCTCTGCCTCTTTAATGCAGACCTCGCAATCCTCTTGGGATATGTTGGACTTTAACATACTCTGTAAGCGTAGATACATGTAAGTTCAGACTTAAAGGAGTTCTCCGAATTATATATATTGATGACCTATCCTCAGGATAGGTCATCAATATCAGATCGGCGGGGGTCCGACACCCGGCACCCCCACCGATCAGCTGTTTGAAGAGGAGGCGTGCGCCGGGTGTCGTACCCCCGCCGATCTGATATTGATGACCTATCCTGAGGATAGGTCATCAATATATATAACTCGGAGAACCCCTTTAACTCTTTCTTTTTCAGAGCTTCCAGCCTTTTTATTTGATCCCCAATGCATTGCTGTTTTATGTTAGATAATATGAGTCCCACATCAGCTTGAGATAAAATATTTGTATGATCAGTCCTTGATAGACAATACAGTTCCGCTCTGTTCTCAGTTATTTTTGCAATTTCAACAAACGAAGTGTTTAACGCCATGCTTTGTATTTGATCAGGAGCTCACTTCAATCATCAACTGTTGCTCCACCTGTAGTATACCACAACCTGATTCAGAACCTCAGAATTAGCCATACAAATGACCTGCCGTCAAGTGGGTGCCGCCCCGTATCCAAACTATCCAATATGACATAAGTACTCTAAATTGCCGGTGTGTCTCCGCCAATGCCAGCAGCCTTGATCCCCACTGACGTGCTGCGCAACAACACTATGAGTGAGAACTTCAGAGTTGAAAACTACCTACCTTCCCACTACGGCTGCGCACGAACTTAGGAGCGTCATTCGCTCCGAGTGTATATGTTACACGAACTTGTATGCATCGCGCATGAACTTAGAAACATTGTACATGCGTGATCTCCACTGTGCATGTCAGGGGACGTCATATTCACCTGTCATTTAGATGTCATTACCCTTTTATACCACAGGAGTAGTGTCCCGTTTCAAGTCTGCCCAAACCCCTGAAGAAACCAGGTTAGCTGGTGAAACATGTTGGGGTCTCTATTGTCTGTGTCCTCTGATAATTGCTACAGTAGAAAGCGATAGCAAGCAAACTCATAGCCAGTTAGGGGATTTATGCTTGAGTGTGACTTAGTGCAGTAACTGGTCACCGTGTCCTTAGTGTGTTGGTGGTGAGGGAATGTGCACACCCACCACCATGTCTTTACTTATTCTAATAAGAATGTGTCAGCTATGACAGACAACAGTTATTTTTAACTATTTGAATAGCTCACATACAAGATGTTTCTATACGTACGTAATAAAAGTCATGTTTTAATCAGTGATGATTATCTGGGAAAATGGCCTTGTGAGGTTATGTTGCTTAAGCTGTGAAACATTCCCTTACCCAGATAGGGTCCTTGGGATAAGATTTAAAGAACCTCACTCAGGCTCCACAATTGTATTCACATAATCCACTCGGTCGTATCAATCTTATTCAGAAATTATTTGTGAGACATAAATTAGAACAACAATAAACAAAAATAAACAGATATTTTTAGCTGCAAGGAGGATAGGTACCTTTCCATGCTTATCCTATACCAACTGAAACTCCATTTTAAAAGGAGATTCGATATACCACCCGAGACAGGGAAATAAAATTCCAATGCACCATTTTTCTACATGTTTGACAAAAAATATTGTTTATGGCATTCGTTGTCCATGTAGTTTATGGTATATTGGACAGACAAAAAGAGAAATAAGGGTACGATTAACTAACATAAATCCAATATTAGACAATATATGGAAATGCAGGAGGTAAATGCAGGTGAAACAAAGGAAAATAAATATAGTGAAACTACATTGTTGCAACACTGTAACAAATGAAACATAAATGGCATGATCTAAAATGGCTAGTGCTGGATTGTATTAATGAAGAAAACAGATTTCTACAATATGAGACTAGATGGGTAATGAAAATGGAGACATTGTATCCTAAAGGGTTAAATGAAATCTGCAATTTTAAGGTATTTCTATGATCAGGATCTCAGTCACTGGTTTTAAATGCAACATAAATATTTTATATGTATATTTGAGAATACTTAAGCTGTTTATGAATATATGTAAATGTGAAATGATGGTGATGGAAAAGGCATTGTATTTAAAGCGCATGGTTACAACCCACAGACATGCATGATTAAGGTGGCGTGACCCCTGAAACGTCGTGTAGCATGGGGTAGCAATCAGTTCAGCGCTCTCAAGATTACTACGCATTATAGCGATTTATACATATGAAAAATACAAAGAAAGCTTAATTTCTGAAAAAGATTGACACAACCGACTGGACGATTTATTGATCATTGCCCCATCCAAACAGACCTGTCTTGTCCAGATGGAGCAGGTAATTACCATTTTGAACTCTCTAGGGTGGTTAATCAATACTGAGAAGTCCAGGATGGCTCCTCAGAAGGTTCAACAATTCCTAGGCATATTAATGGATTTTGCCTCTCAGAAATCCTTTCTATCTCCAGAGAAGGTTCAGAAAGTAAGGTCAGTAATAGATGTTATATGATAAAGTCACGGCACTCCACAATTTAGTAGATGCAGTTTAAACGGAACGCTTTATTGTATTACCACATTGTGTAAACGTTGCCAACGTTTAAATACAACGTACTAAATTGTGGAGTGCCGTGACTTTATCATATATTTTATGCCGGGTATATCCCGATCACAGAGCACCAATCGTATTGGAAAGGAGGAGTGCCAACCAGATTGTTTAGAGTAATAGATCTTATTCGGAAACTTTATCTATCAGTCAGGAAGAGTATGTCAGTTCTTGGTACCTTAACCTCCTGCATTCCTGCGGTTCTGTGGGCTCAGTCTCACTTCAGAGTCTGCAATGGGAGATTCTCCAGTCTTGGTCAGGGGAGATGAAGGAGTTGAAGAGGAAGATTCTAATTTCCAGGCGAACATGCAGTACCTTAAGGTGGTGGTTGGATCCAGGCAACCTTATCCGGGGGGGTTACTTGGAGGATTGCAGAGCCAATGGTAGTAACTACAGATGTCAGTCCAGTCGGTTAGGGGGCTCACGTCCAGAACATTGTTCTTCAAGGTACTTGGGTTGGATCGATATGTGCCAATTCTTCAAATGTAAAGGAACTGATGGCAGTGCTGAGACTCTTACAGGACATATTGCCCTTGCTCCAGAATTGTCATCTAAGAGTCTTGTCAGACAATGGTTCCGTAGTAGCTTAACTGAACCATAACGGGGAGACCAGGTCCAGAGAATTGCAACAGTTAGCGTCTCAGATTTATTCCTTACTGGAGGAAAGAGTTCTGTTCTTGTCAGCCCTTCATATCAAAGGGGGTCTACCAATAGACGGATTTTTTGAGTCGCCACAAATTAGACCATATAGAGTGGTCTCTGAATCTGGGGATTTTCTCCCAGGTAGTACAGTTGTGTGGGGGAGCCCTTGGTGGATGTTTGACACAAGATCAAACAGAAAAGTAAGAACATTTTTTCCCTTTTTCCAGGGGATTTTCCCTCGGCTGTGGATGCTTTTCTACAGCTGTGGGACAGGAGTCTTCTCTGTGCCTTCCCTCCTCTTCAGTTAATCTCCAAGAAGATAAGGATAACTGCAAAAAAAGCGGGGTCAGTCAGCACATCCAAAGTGCAGGTGCACACTGCCATGGCTAGAGACATAAAGGAAAAAACAGTGCAGCAGCACTCTGCAAACACAAATAATGTACAATAATACCATGGTCATATAAAACATTTTGGTACTAGTACTATGCTTATTTTGCAAAATTGAGAATCTTGGCAAATCATTTTGTACAAAATATTTGAGCCCATCTGCCATACGTCAAGGCGTTCTCTTTCAGACGGGAACCTAACACTAATTTCTACCTGTTATGTGCCATAATGGCCACCACAAAATTCAGGGAGTGTTGGTTCCACATGCATGCTGGATTCACTCTGCCTTTGCCATTTTAGGTGCCTTAAAGGCCTCCATTGAATCCAGGAATGCAGGTACCAACATGCATGCTGAGCCTACTCCATACCTCTCCTGGTGCCTCACAGCTTACAATACATATACTGAGAGCAGGACACAGTTTTATACTTACTCTGATTAAAATCAGCCGATGAGGCAGACAGGCCTATCAGGAGTGCAAGACTGGCTGGAGGAGCCACACCTCCAGATCAGTATAACTGCAAAAAAAGGGGGGGTCAGTCAGCACATCCAAAGTGCAGGTGCACGCTGCCATTGCTAGAGACAAAAAGGAAAAAACAGTGCAGCAGCACTCTGCAAACACAAATAATGTACAATAATGCCATAGTCACATAAAACATTTTGGTACTAGTACTATGCTTATTTTGCAAAATTGAGAATCTTGGCAAATCATTTTGTACAAAATATTTGAGCCCATCTGCCCAGCAGCTTTTCAGTCCCATCGTGTTTAATTCACATGGCTGAGACTTCTTTTGGTCAGGGAGCCTTAGGTGATACCAGAGATTCCAGACGTGTTGAGCCAGGGCCCAGTCATCCTTCCTCCAGTAAAAGCCCTCCACTTGACGGCCTGGTTTTTGAAAGGTCGCTGCTAGTACATAGAGGATTAACTGAGCCCATCATTTCTACTTTGCTAAAAAGTAAGAAATTGCCACTAGTATCTATGCTAGAACCTGGGAAGCTTTCTTTGCCTTCCTGGGAATTGATCATGTTTCACATTGCAGTCTCTCTGTTCCCAGGATTTTGCATTTTTTTCCCCAGAAAGGTTTAGAGAAGGGTTTATCCTTTAGTACTCCAAAGGTCCAGATTTTAGCTTTGAGTGTTTTGTTTGACACTAGGTTAACTGTCCATCCTCTTATCATGAGGTTTGGTAAAGACATTGCAAGGGATATTTCAGCTAGAATTTCTAGAGTTCCTCCCTGGGATTTGAATCTAGTTTTGCGCAGCTTAGTAAAGGAACCTTTTAAGCCAATTTCTGAGGCTTCTGTCAGGATATTGACTCTTAAGTGTGTGTTCCTAGTAGCCATTACATCAGCCAGAAGAATAGGGGAGATTCAGGCCTTGTCCATCAATCTTCCTTATACCTCTATCCAGGTAGATAGAATTGTCCTTAGACCAGACCCAGCTTTTCTTCCCAAGGTGGTGTCTAGTTTTCATAAAGCTCAGGAGGTAGTTCTTCCATCTTTTTGTTCAAATCCCAGTAAGTGTCAGAAGGAGGTGGAGTTCAGTTATTTGGATGTTAGAAGGTGTGTTTTGGCTTACCTAGATGCTACTAGGGAATGGAGGAAGTTGGGTGCTTTATTCATACAATATTCAGGCCCAAATAAAGGAAAGTCCACTAGCAAAGTGTCTATAGCTAGGTGGATTAAGCAGGCTATTTGTCTAGCTTATGTTTCCTTACAGAAGCCAATTCCTATGGGTTGGATAGCACACTCCACAAGAGCGGTATCCACCTCCTGGGCGGAAAGAGCAGACAGATCAATCCAGAATATTTGCAAGACGGCTGCCTGGTCTAATGCTCTAACCTTCTGTAGACACTATAGGCTAGACTTTTTCTCTGTTTCTGACCTTTCTTTTGGTCGCAAGGTTCTGCAAGCTGTTATCCCAACCTAAATTTCTATCTCTGTGATCTCTCCTGGTGTTGTCATAGGATGATCGGAAAAATGATTATTACTCTAAGGGTCCATTCATACATCCGGAAAATGGGCCTGCATCTGTTCCACAAAAAAAAAAAAAATCGAACATGTCCTATTCTTGTCCGCAGCCACAGACTAGAAAAGGCATTTCTATTATAAATGCAAAATGCGGAACACACATGGTCGGTGTCCGTGTTTTGTGGATCTGCAATTTGCGTACCGCAAAACACTTGTGGACGTCTGAATGGACCCTTACTGGTAATTTGATTTTCCCGCGTTCAGCACCCTGACAGCACGCTTATATTTCCTTCCCATTGTTATGGTGTTGGTGATGGTGCACAGGGTGAGCAAAAAAAAAAAAGAGAAGTCCGATTAATTAAACACGTATGGATTCAAATGGATCAGAAGCATGGATGTCGGGGGTGCTCTCTTTCATCTCTGAAAACCACTGAGAGATGGAGAAGCTCCTCCTTAAATATCCATGAGTTTCCTGTTCTGTGTGGAGGACCCCCTCTCCTGGTGCTGTCATGAACTCTGGAAAATCAATTACGTTGTTCACCTGACTGGGTGGGTTATGTGATAGTTTTATACAGCTTTTGTTTTTTTGTTTTTTTTTACAACTTTATTGGGTTCACTTTTATGGCATTCACCATATGGTAAAAGTAACATAATCTTTTAATAGATCAGGTAGTTACGGACTCGGTGGTACTAAATATGTGTAGTGTTTTGAATATTTTTAAAATTTTAAAGCCCCATATGAAGTAGTAGTACCCAAAATGTTCACATTTCTGTGTCACTGGTGGGATGCTACATCTAGGCTCTTGTATAATAAGCTGTGGGGTGACTGGCTAGTAATTGTTCAGCATACAGATTTTTTTGAGTAACCATTAAGCTATTTTTTTATACTTTTATTTTTTTTATTTTGTGACAAAACCAAAAAGAGCACTTGAAATGTCAGTGCTGGGGGATGTTCTCAGATTTACGTGTGGGTGTATATATCTGTATGTATCCTTCCTGACCTACTACGCGTGGAAATCACTGTTAAGGAGAAGGGATACTGTGGAGGTCACTAATAAAGGGGCAACTGCTGTGGAGGCCACTGTTAAGGCAGCAGGGTACTGTGGAAGTCACTTTTAAAAGGGTGGGAGCTGTGGAAATCACTGTTAAGGGAGCAGTGTACTCTTGAAGTCACTGTTAAGGTGACTGTTAAAGGGGCGGCCCTGTGGAGGTCACTGTTAAGGGGCCGTCTGCTGTGGAGGTCAGGAGGCAGGCTACTATAAAGGTTAAAGTTAAGGGGTGGGTTGCTGTGAAGGTCCCATTTTAAGAAGGCGGGGCACTGGAAGGGGTCAGTGTTAAGGGGTGGGGGCTGTTGAGGTCACTGTTAAGGGGGCAGGGTGCTGTAGAAGTGACTGTTATGGGGAATATTGTCAATATCTTTTAACGAAACACACAAACATTAAATGAAATAGAAGAAATATACCAGTGCGAAGCCGGGTCCTTCTGCTAGTGTGTGTGTCTATATATATATATATATATATATATATATATATATTGCAAAAAAATTGGGAGCACACCTATAAAATAAAACAAAATAGTCCTTTTATTTACCCATATCGTGGGACACCAAAGTTTCGGCTCCTATACTAGAGCCTTTCTCAAGCTTTTTTTTTTCTTTTCAATACTGATGGTGTGAACAGGGTATAAATACATAAAGTGCATGTGCAATCAACAATTAATAAAATATCATCAAAATCAATTATATAACAGTGCAATACTTCATGTATAAAAGTGATAAAAAATAAGACATTCATAAACGTAACCATATCAGTGCATAAAAACTCAAATATCATACATATATATATACTAATGTGTGCAATAATTCATATAAAACTCATAAGTGTCACTTAATTCATAATAGATATCAGGTGCTGACATATGTAATATATAATTGGGACCTACATTCATGGCAAAGGAGGCGAATATCCACATGGCGTTCCCAACGGGCCACTGCGCATGTCCAGGGCGCAATTATGATCACTAATCAGCACCAAGTCAAAGGAGAAAAGAGGACTCAACTGCGCATGTCAAACATGCGCAGTACAGTGCATCGACTCACCCCTCCATATTGATTCAGGGCAGCACAGGTAGATTACCCAGCGCATGTGTCCAGCGCTCAGATGCATATACTCCACCATATTGAAAAAGGTGACTACCTCTTGAAGCTCATCAAGAGAATGCCAAGAGTGTGCAAAGCAGTAATCAAAGCAAAAGGTGGCTACTTTGAAGAACCTAGAATATAAGACATATTTTCAGTTGTTTCACACTTTTTTGTATATAATTCCACATGTATTAATTCATAGTTTTGATGCCTTCAGTGTGAATCTACAATTTTCATAGTCATGAAAATACAGAAAACTCTTTGAATGAGAAGGTGTGTCCAAACTTTTGGTCTGTACTGTGTTTATATAAACTTTTGTTCTGTACTGTGTATATATACACTCACCGGTCACTTTATTGGTACACCTGTCCAACTGCTCGTTAACACTTAATTTCTAATCAGCCAATCACATGGCGGCAACTCAGTGCATTTAGGCATGTAGACATGGTCAAGACAATCTCCTGCAGTTCAAACCGAGCATCAGTATGGGGAAGAAAGGTGATTTGAGTGCCTTTGAACGTGGCATGGTTGTTGGTGCCAGAAGGGCTGGTCTGAGTATTTCAGAAACTGCTGATCTACTGGGATTTTCACGCACAACCATCTCTAGGGTTTACAGAGAATGGTCCGAAAAAGAAAAAACATCCAGTGAGCGGCAGTTCTGTGGGCGGAAATGCATTGTTGATGCCAGAGGTCAGAGGAGAATGGGCAGACTGGTTCGAGCTGATAGAAAGGCAACAGTGACTCAAAATTGCCACCCGTTACAACCAAGGTAGGCAGAAGAGCATCTCTGAACGCACAGTACGTCGAACTTTGAGGCAGATGGACTACAGCAGCAGAAGACCACACCGGGTGCCACTCCTTTCAGCTAAGAACAGGAAACTGAGGCTACAATTTGCACAAGCTCATCGAAATTGGACAGTAGAAGATTGGAAAAACGTTGCCTGGTCTGATGAGTCTCGATTTCTGCTGCGACATTCGGATGGTAGGGTCAGAATTTGGCGTCAACAACATGAAAGCATGGATCCATCCTGCCTTGTATCAACGGTTCAAGCTGGTGGTGGTGGTGTCATGGTGTGGGGAATATTTTCTTGGCACTCTTTGGGCCCCTTGGTACCAATTGAGCATCGTTGCAACGCCACAGCCTACCTGAGTATTGTTGCTGACCATGTCCATCCCTTTATGACCACAATGTACCCAACATCTGATGGCTACTTTCAGCAGGATAATGCGCCATGTCATAAAGCTGGAATCATCTCAGACTGGTTTCTTGAACATGACAATGAGTTCACTGTACTCAAATGGCCTCCACAGTCACCAGATCTCAATACAATAGAGCATCTTTGGGATGTGGTGGAACGGGAGATTCGCATCATGGATGTGCAGCCGACAAATCTGCGGCAACTGTGTGATGCCATCATGTCAATATGGACCAAAATCTCTGAGGAATGCTTCCAGCACCTTGTTGAATCTATGCCACGAAGAATTGAGGCAGTTCTGAAGGCAAAAGGGGGTCCAACCCGTTACTAGCATGGTGTACCTAATAAAGTGGCCGGTGAGTGTATATATATATATATATATATATATATATATATATATATATACACATATACACATTGTAAGGGATCGTATCCTCTCAGGGGGTCGACATCACACAATCTCACAGGGATTTTCAAATCCACACCACTTTATGTTCACACTATTTGCTCCAGCATGAAACAAAACCATCAAAATAACACCTGCCCAGCTAGGCTCTGACTACACATAGTTCAGCTAACTCACCTAAATACAAACGCTGTTCAAACATAGCTTTTAAGTGCGGCTTCCTCAGCTGTTCAGTCCAGCAGCCTCCTGGCTGTGACTCCAACCGTACCTTTGGGGGGAGATGGTCCAACAGTCCTCCCGACTCTGACCGTGTAACCCTCTTCTCCTAGGGTCACTGGGCCCCCCCCAAACTTCCAGGCTACACTGAGCCTTGTGGCCCCTCAGCCCTCGTGGCTGAGACCACACAGAAACACAGCAGGCTCTAACCTCTCAGGCCTCCCCAGCCTTTCTCTCTCTCAGGCTTCCTCAGCCTTGTGGCTCCCCAGCCCTTCTGGCTGGGACCACACAGGCCCTCTCCAGGTCTGTTCCCTGGGGCCCTCTCTGTCTCTCTAACACACAGTGCAGGTTAACTTATCCCTGCCTGATTAATCCAGATGGCCTCACCTGGGGCCAGGGAAAACCTGTGACGGATTAGGGTGTGTGGACTGGAAGACTCCCACTTCCAACCTGTCTCCTAGTCCAAGAAATCCAGCCCATGCAACATTAAACAAAAACCAGCTCCAGCAACTATGCTTGCTGAAGCTATACCACTTCTGGATTTCAGTTCTCACCTGGCTAAACTGACAAACCAGGCGAGATACACACCCTACACCTCACATTACTACACACATCACCACAATATATACACACTAGCACCACAAGGACCTGGCTTCGCACGGGTATATTTCTTCTATTTCATTGAATGTTTGTGTGTGTCTTTAAAAGATATCGACAATATCTCTTAATATTATAAAAAGGAGTTTCTGTCTGTCTACTGGACCGATTTTCACCAAATTTGGCACACAGGTACATTAGGTGTCCGGGAAGGTTTGAGACCAAGTCTCTCTAGGACGTACCGTTCCAGAGATATTCCCAAAATACGATCTCCATTAGCCAATATTAGTCTGGGAGCATTTCACTTCAAATTCTAACTGCCATTTTCTCCAGAAGCACACAGGTTTCCATAACAACCTAGCCAGGTAATTAGCAGCCAGCTGAGGAGCTCAGCCATTTCTATTCGCTGCTTTAAAGGGGCAGAGCGCTGTGGATGACACTGTTAAAGGGGTATTCTGGTTACCATAAATATAGCTTATGTTTTAGACTAATTTTAGACTAAGACCGTTCAGTAGTAATAAAAGATGTTTTCTTCCACTGCTACCCATTGCGTGTCCTCATAAATTACCATGGCATCAACCTGTAATTCAAGCTGCCCCCTAAAGAAGGACTTAAAACCCCCGCCCCAGGTCTTGCTAAGCCAGGCCCCTGACTTGGTCAGGTCACGCCCCCTCCCACTCCGCAGCCAATGGGGATTGAAAAAATGAAGGTAAATATCAACTTCTTAAAACTCACAGAGACAAAAGGATAAAAAACATCCTGCATGATGTGATAATAATGATTGCGGATGTCAGTGGCTATATACACTCACCGGCCACTTTATTAGGTACACCTGTCCAACTGCTCGTTAACACTTAATTTCTAACCAGCCAATCACATGGCGGCAACTCAGTGCATTTAGGCATGTAGACATGGTCAAGACAATCTCCTGCAGTTCAAACCGAGCATCAGTATGGGGAAGAAAGGTGATTTGAGTGCCTTTGAACGTGGCATGGTTGTTGGTGCCAGAAGGGCTGGTCTGAGTATTTCAGAAACTGCTGATCTACTGGGATTTTCACGCACAACCATCTCTAGGGTTTACAGAGAATGGTCCAAAAAAGAAAAAACATCCAGTGAGCGGCAGTTCTGTGGGCGGAAATGCATTGTTGATGCCAGAGGTCAGAGGAGAATGGGCAGACTGGTTCGAGCTGATAGAAAGGCAACAGTGACTCAAATTGCCACCCGTTACAACCAAGGTAGGCAGAAGAGCATCTCTGAACGCACAGTACGTCGAACTTTGAGGCAGATGGGCTACAGCAGCAGAAGACCACACCGGTTGCCACTCCTTTCAGCTAAGAACAGGAAACTGAGGCTACAATTTGCACAAGCTCATCGAAATTGGACAGTAGAAGATTGGAAAAACGTTGCCTGGTCTGATGAGTCTCGATTTCTGCTGCGACATTCGGATGGTAGGGTCAGAATTTGGCGTCAACAACATGAAAGCATGGATCCATCCTGCCTTGTATCAACGGTTCAAGCTGGTGGTGGTGGTGTCATGGTGTGGGGAATATTTTCTTGGCACTCTTTGGGCCCCTTGGTACCAATTGAGCATCGTTGCAACGCCACAGCCTACCTGAGTATTGTTGCTGACCATGTCCATCCCTTTATGACCACAATGTACCCAACATCTGATGGCTACTTTCAGCAGGATAATGCACCATGTCATAAAGCTGGAATCATCTCAGACTGGTTTCTTGAACATGACAATGAGTTCACTGTACTCAAATGGCCTCCACAGTCACCAGATCTCAATCCAATAGAGCATCTTTGGGATGTGGTGGAACGGGAGATTCGCATCATGGATGTGCAGCCGACAAATCTGCGGCAACTGTGTGATGCCATCATGTCAATATGGACCAAAATCTCTGAGGAATGCTTCCAGCACCTTGTTGAATCTATGCCACGAAGAATTGAGGCAGTTCTGAAGGCAAAAGGGGGTCCAACCCGTTACTAGCATGGTGTACCTAATAAAGTGGCCGGTGAGTGTATATCAAAGTAAATCACAGAAAAGGGGGTATTAGTGCACAAAAATAGATGCAAACAATATATACTGTATAAACTAAGACCTCATTCTGATATGATAAAATCTGAGACTCTTAGCCAATATATTTTGATCAAAACACATCTGTGCCCACCTACCCAGCGTCACGGTGGTCTCAGGTCAGGCAGGTCCTACGCTAAACCTAACTATGCCGTTGGGCATCTATATCTAGGAGCAGGGTTGGACTGGAGTACCTAGAGCCCACCAGAGGAAATAATTCTTGGGGCCCACCATAAAGAAATATCTGTGTTTGTTATCCTTGTACAGTGACATCACTGTGTTTATTATCCCTGTACGGTGACATCACTGTGTGTATTATCCCTGTACGGTGACATCACTGTGTTTATTATCCCTGTACGGTGACATCACTGTGTGTATTATCCCTGTACTGTGACATCACTGTGTTTATTATCCCTGTACTGTGACATCGCTGTGTTTATTATCCCTGTACGGTGACATCACGCTGTGTTTATTATCCCTGTACGGTGACATCTCTGTGTTTATTACCCCTGTACAGTGACATTGCTGTGTGTATTATCCCTGTACTGTGACATCACTGTGTTTATTATCCCTGTACGGTGACATCTCTGTGTTTATTATCCCTGTACAGTGACATCGCTATGTGTATTATCCCAGTGCAGAAAGAGGTAAGTGGTCTGTGTTTGTGTGTTTGTTTTCTATTTTTCAGGGTCGTGAATGCAGAGGACTACGTCGGATTCGGTGGACTACGTCGGACCAGCTTTTTTACTTTTTTTTTTAATAAAATGGTCAAACAGGGGTCTGGGGGAGTGTTTATTTCAATAAAATGTTTTATACTTGTGTGTGTGTATTTTTTTTACAATACTACAGTTTTAGTAATTATGGCTATCTACAGACGGCCCTGATTACTAATACTGGGCTTAGGGCTTGCCGGTATGGCAGGCCAGCACTAACCCCAACATCTATTACCTCGGCACCCACCGCCACCAGGGGTGCCGGGAAGAGCCGGATACCCGCAGGACCGGACCTTCTAAATTGAGGGTCTGGCTCTGGGGCAGCTGCAGGATGGTACCATTAGGCTGGGAAGGGCCAATAACCGTGTCCCTTCCCACCCTGGTAGTGCCAGGCTGCTGCTGCTGGTTGTATCTGGCTGGCGAAGGAAAAAAGGGGGGGACCCCATGCCATTTTTTTACAAAAATAATTAAATAATTAAAAAAAAAATGGCGTGGGGTCCCCCCCTTTTTTCCTTCGCCAGCCAGATACAACCAGCAGCGGCAGCCTGGCACTACCAGGGTGGGAAGGCACACGGTTATTGGCCCTTCCCAGCCTAATGGTACCAGCCTGCAGCCGCCCAGAGCCAGACCCTCAATTTAGAAGGTCCGGTCCTGCGGGTACCCGGCTCTTCCGGCACCCCTGGTGGCGGTGGGTGCCGAGGTAATAGATGTTGGGGTTAGTGCTGGCCTGCCATACCGGCAAGCACTAAGCCCAGTATTAGTAATCAGGGCCGTCTGTAGATAGCCATAATTACTAAAACTGTAGTATTGTAAAAAAAAAAAATACACACACACACGAGTATAAAACATTTTATTGAAATAAACACTCCCCCAGACCCCTGTTTGACCATTTTATTAAAAAAAAAAAAAAAAAAAGCTCGTCCGACGTAGTCCTCTGCATTCACGACCCTGAGAAATAGAAAACAAACACACAAACACAGACCACTTACCTCTTCCTGCACAGGGATAATAAACACAGTGATGTCACCGTACAGAGATAATAAACACAGTGATGTCACAGTACAGGGATAATAAACACAGCGATGTCACAGTACAGGGATAATAAACACAGCGATGTCACAGTACAGGGATAATAAACACAGCGATGTCACAGTACAGAGATAATAAACACAGTGATGTCACTGTACAGGGATAATAAACACAGTGATGTCACAGTACAGAGATAATAAACACAGTGATGTCACAGTACAGGGATCGGCGTCTCGTGCCCCCATCAGACCTCAGGTCGGCGTCTCGTACCCCCATCAGACCTCAGGTCGGCGTCTCGTGCCCCCATCAGACCTCAGGTCGGCGTCTCGTGCCCCCATCAGACCTCAGGTCGGCGTCTTGTGCCCCATCAGACCTCAGGTCAGGGTCTCTACTCTCCCCCCGCCACTTAAAAAAAGCATACTTACCTGCCCTGCCGCTGCCATCAGGTTCCGCGCTCCACTGTCTTCCCTGCCGGCGCGCACTATGACCTGACGCTGCATCAGGTCATAGTGCGCGCCGAAAGGAAAGACAGTGGAGCGTGGGAGCCGAGGACAGCGGCAGGACAGGTAAGTATGCTTTTTTTAAGTGGCTGGGTGGCTTGGGGCCTACCGGAGGATCCTCCGGTCCTCTAGTGGGCCAGTCCGACACTGTCTAGGAGCATGGACACTGCACATATAGGTGTGCTGCTCCTAGTAACCTCTATGTGCATACAGCAACCGATGAGAGGAGGAGCAAACACACCTATATGTACCACACAATCAAGGCGCTCAATTTGATAGGAGGAGCAAAAGTGCACAAGAATGCTACTCAAAATCTAAATATCAACTTCTTTCAGCTGCATTGACTTTCTCTCTGCAACGACACACACAAACATTAAATAAAATAGATGAAATACATTAATTTTAGACTAAGACCGCTAAGACTTCTTCCACTGCTACCCATTGCGTGTCAACATAAATTACCATGGCATCGACCTGTAATTAAGGCCACCTTCAAAAGAAGGACTTAAAACCCCCGCCCCAGGTCTTGCTAAGCCACGCCCCGACTCAGGCCACGCCCCCTCCCACTCTGCAGCCAACGGAGATTGAAAAAATGAAGCTAAAATTCAACTTCTGTCAGCTGCAGGGGTGGGTGGGAGGTTGACTTTCTTTCTGCAAGGACAACCAGAAACACTAAATGAAATAGATTAAATATACCCGTGCGAAGCGATGTTTTCTTCCACTGCTACCCATTGCGTGTCCTCATAAATTACCATGGTATCGACCTTTAACTCAGGCCACCCTCAAAAGAAGGACTTAAAAGCAACCCCCTCCAAAGTCCCGCTAAACCATGCCCCTGACCCGATCAGGCCACGCCCCCTCCTACTACGCAGCCAACGAGGATTGAAAAATTGAAGGTAAAAATCAACTTCTGTCATCTGCAAGGGTGGGAGGGAGGATGACTTTTTCTCTGCAACGACACACACAAACATTAAATGAAATAGATTAAATATACCCATGCGAAGCAATGTTTTCTTCCACTGCTACCCACTGTGTTTCCTCATAAATTACCATGGCATTTACCTGTAATTCAGGCCACCCTCAAAATAAGGACTTAAAAGCACCCCCCCAAGCCCTGCTAAACCACGCCCCCAACCCGGTCAGGTCACGCCCCCTCCCACTCTGCAGCCAATGGGGATTGAAAAAATGAAAGTAAAAATCAACTTCTGACAGCTGCATTGACTTTCTCTCTGCAATGACACACAGAAACATTAAATGAAATAGATAAAATATACCCAGGCAAAGCCGAGTCCTTCTGCTAGTATACTATATATATATATATATATATAGTATGGCACACAGGTACATGAGGTGCAGGGGCGGACACAGACAGCAGAGGGCCCTTGTGCAAGGAATGTGTTTGCCCCCCTCCCCCCCGCCTTTCCCAAACCAAATTCTCAACCTAACCTAAGGTGTCCTAACATTACATACAGCAATACAAAACACACAGGGTAAGGCTACCTTCACACATGCAGCACTAGGCTCCATCCACCTGATCCGGCAGAGAATGCAAGAAATTGGCCGGACACAAACTCAGGCATGCAGCAGTTTGTGTCCCGCTGATTCTCGGCATTTTTGCCAGATTGAGGCCAGATCTCTGCCATACCCCATTATAGTTAATGGGGCCGACGGGCATTCTGCATCCAGCAGTGCCGGATCCAGTGAATTCCAGAAGGCTGTTCTCTGCTGGACCAGCCTGCCAGAATCACTAACTCAAATGTGAAAGTAGTCTAATACAGGTCCACATACCTCGTACATCCATGCCCCCCATGTCTACCAGTATATAAGATAGGGCCCCCATAGTGATCCTCCCCCTCCATAGTGCCAGTATATATATAGGGCCCCCCATAGTGGTCCTCCTCCTCCAGAGTGCCCCCATGTGAGCCAGTATATATGATAGGGCCCTCCATAGTGCTCCTCCTCCATAGTGCCCCCATTGTGCTCCTCCTCCATAGTGCCCCCATTGTGCTCCTCCTCCATAGTGCCCTCCATAGTGCCCCCATAGTGCTCCTCCTCCATAGTGGCCCCATTGTGCTCCTCCTTCATAGTGCCCCCATTGTGCTCCTCCTCCATAGTGCCCCCATTGTGCTCCTCCTCCATAGTGCCTTCATAGTGCTCCTCCTCCATAGTGCCCCCATAGTGCTCCTTCTCCATAGTGCCCTCCATAGTGCCCCCATTGTGCTCCCCTCTATAGTGCCCCCATAGTGCTCCTCCTCCATAGTGGCCCCCATAGTGTTCTTCCTCCATAGTGCCCCCTTTGTGCTCCTCCTCCATAGTGCCCTCATAGTGCTCCTCCTCCATAGTGCCCTCCATAGTGCTCCTCCCCCATAGTGCCCCCACTGTGTGCCAGCTTAAATGAAATAAATTAACACTTATACCTACCTCCTTGCCTCTGTCAGCGACGCGATGCAGGCCTCTTCCGGCCTGTGTCCCGCGCTGTACGGCTCAGGCGGCGCAATGACATCATCGCGACACCTGTGCCGGCCTCTGATAGGCTACAGGACGGCGATACAAATGAATGTATATATAATATACAAATGAAAATGGAAGCGCTCATCTCTCCCTGCCGCCGGTAAGAAAGGGCCCCCCTCCGGCCCTAGGCCGAGGCGGTATGTCCGCCCCTTTTCAGGTGCCCAGGAAGGTTTTAGAACGGGTCTCAGCTCTCCAGGACATACCATTCCTGAGATATTCCCAAAAAATGCATTAGCCAATAGAAGCCTGGACACATGACCCTTATTAGCCAATAGAAACTCGCAGACCCTTAGCCTCCAAATGCAGACAGTTTAAGACCAGATTTCCATAACAACCCAGCCAGTTCATTGCTGTAGGTCTGCTTTAAAGTGGCAGAGCACTGTGGATGACAGTTAAAGGGGTATTCCGGCTACCATAAATATAACTTATGCTTTAGACTAATTCATCATCAATCATTACCTAATATAATGTAAATTTCACATATTTACTGTTCAGTAGTAATAAAAGTTTTTTTTCTTCTACTGCTACCCACTGTGTTTCCTCATAAATTACCATGGCATCGACTTGTAATTCAGGCCACCCTCAAAAGAAGGACTTAAAATCCCTTCCCCCAGGTCCCACTAAACCACGCCCCCAACCCAGTCAGGTCACACCCCCTCTCACTCCGCAGCCAACAGGGATTGCAAAAATGAAGGTAAAAATCAACTTCTGTCAGATGCAGGGGTGGGAAGGAGGGTGATTTTCTCCCTGCAGCTCATGCTCAGACTGCACAGTGCTGCTGTCTGAGAGTGAGCTGTTTAAAAGGACATCCCTGTGTCCATCCAGGCCACGCGCCAGAGGACTGGAGGACTGTCCGGCCTAAAAACGGACCTCTGGCCACCCTAGGGGCAGGCTGTTGTGGAGGTCACAGTTAAAGGGGAGAGCACTGTGTATATAGCTGTTAAAAAGGCAGGCTGCTGTGGAGGTCAGTGTTAAGAGAGGAGGGGACTGTGGAGGCCACTATTAAAGGGGCAGCAGGGTACTGTGAGGTCACTGTTAAGGGAGCGAGGTACTATGACAGTCACCATTAAAGGGGAAGTCGCTGTGGAGGTCTCTGTCAAGGGGGCCAGGAATGATGGAGGTCAGTTAAGGGGACTATGGTCTGTGTTAAGGGGTGGGTGCTGTAGAGGTCACTTAAGAGGGCGGGTTCCTGTGGAGGTCACTGTCCAGGGGGTGAGGTGCTGTGGAACTCACTGTTAAAGGTGCAGGCTGCTGTGAAGGTCAAAGTTAAGGGGGTGGGCTGCTGTGGAGGTCCCATTTTAAGAAGACGGGGCACTGTGGGGGGAGTCAGTGTTAAGGGGTGGGGGCTGTGGAGGTTACTGCTAAGGAGGCGGGGTGCTATAGAGGTCACTCTCAATATCTTTTAACGACACACACATAAACATTAGATGAAATATACCCGGGCGAAGCCGGGTCCTTCTGCTAGGATATATATATAGGTATTACACTCACCGGTAATCTGGTTTTCTGGAAGTCTCAATGACAGCACATCCTAAGGTCGACTTCCTCTGATAGGACAGGAAAACACAGAGAGGTTTAAAAAAAAACACCCCTACCCCAAATCGCCAGTGTATTTTAATGGAACCAGGATAAAGGGTAGAACATCAAAAAATTTAATTTTTAAAGAAACAAATTAGGGTGGGAGGTATGTGCTGTCATAGAGACTTCCAGGAAACCAGATTACCGGTGAGTGAAATACTCATTTCCCCAGTCGTCTCCATGACAGCACATCCTGAAAACTAACAAAGTGAAAAGATAACCTAGGGAGGGACAACAGCACCCCAGACTTTACGTCCAAACGCCATGTCCTCATTGGCAAAAAAATCAAGCCTAAAATGTGTGGTGAAGATGTGAGCCCTTTTCCAAGTGGCTGCCCTACATATTTCCTCCAAGGAGGCCAAGGCTCTTTCGGCCCAGGAGGTGGACATTGCTCTGACTGAATGGGCCTTGAGAGAAGGGGGCGGCTCTTTACCTGAAGCTTTGTAGGCTTTGGTAATAGCATTTCTAATCCAACGGAATATGGAGCTTTTATTTGGGCCAAAAAACTGGACAAATAAATTTTTATCTATCCTCCAATCCCTAGTAACATCCAAGTAACGGAGGACGGCCCTTCCTACATCTAAATTATGAAATTTAGCTTCCTGCTCATTTTTGGGATTGGCACAGAAAGAGGGAATGACGATATCCAGAGATCTGTGGAAAGTAGAAACTACCTTTGGCAAAAAATACTAACTTAAATATCAATTTGTCTTCAAAAAGCCTAAAAAAAGTTTCCCGAATGGACAGGGCCTGCAGTTCACAGACTTTCCTAGCTGAAGAAATTGCTACAAACAAAAATTGTTTTAAGGGTAAACCTTTTGATCGGCAGGGTATCTAGCAGCTCAAACGGAGAATCTGATAAACCCAGGAGGACTGTATTCAGGTTCCAAGGAGCAACCAATTTTTGACTCTGGGATACAACCTATCTGCAGCTTTTAAGAATCTAGCAACCCAGGGGACTTCATAAAGGCTGGTATTATAAAGGGCACCCAGGGTAGACACCTGAACTTTCAGTGTGTTTGGGGATAGCCCAGAGACCTTCACATATCGTCCGAAGTTCTCTGTAATTGGACGACATTGTACTTGGAGTTAGGGACCAGGAGCCCTGGTAGGAACCCACTGTCGAATGAGCACCCCAGCCCCAGGAGCTGGCATCCGTCGTCAATGAAAACACGTTTTCCTGACTCCAGGAGACTCCGGTCTGCAGATTTTCGTCTCTGAGCCACCACTGTAGGGAGACCCTGACTTCCCTGGTTAGACAAATCCTGTGGTCCAGGGTTAATTGGGATCTGTTCCATACTCGGAGGATTAGGTTCTGCAGAGGCCTCATGTGGTGTTGGGCCCAGGCAACTGCCGGAATGCAGGAAGAGAAGTGACCCAGAATCTTCATGCTTTCTCTGATGGAGGAAACAGATTTCCGCGGAAGTTGTTGGACACTGAGTTTCAGATTCTGAATCTTTGGAAGGGGTAGGAAAGATTTTTGGAGGACCGAATCCAGAATGATGCCTAAAAATATTCTTTGGCTGTCTTGGAGGGGGTTGGACTTTTATCAGTTGACTATCCAGTCCAGGGACTGGAGACGAGTAAATACAATCTGAAGATGGGAATGAAGAAAATCCGTATTTTCTCCTATAATTAGAAGGTTGTCTAGGTACAGAATTATCGGAATGCTTTCCTGGCTTAAGGTCCTTTTACACGGGCCGATTATCGGCCGAAAAATCGTTCCTAGGAACGCTAGTGCCGATAATCGGCCCGTGTAAAAGTGGCCCTAATCAGCCGACGAACGAGCGTTTTGCTCGTTCGTCGGCTGATTGGATCTTTTGTTTCTACAAAAGATCCAATCTGTCGGGCGCACATCGGCCTGTGTAAACAGGCGATGTGCGCCTGACAGTATGGAGCTTCCCGGCCGCACGAGTGATACAGCGATCACTCGTGCGGCCCGGCGCTCGATTCATCGGGCCGTGTAAAGGCTCCCTGCCCGAGCGCCGATATCGCTGATCGGCGCTCGGGCAGGGAGACACATCGGCCCGTCTAAAAGGGCCTATAGGGAGGCGACTACTTCCTCCATGATCTTGAAGAAGGTGCAGGGGCCAGAGGATATTACGAAAGGGAGGCAGTTGAACTGATAATGATAGATTCGGCCGTCTAGACATAGAGCAAATCTGAGGTATTTCCTGGATTGAGGGTGGATAGGAATGTGAAAATAGTTTGGTTTCCGAACCAGGAATAATGGAGAATAATGACCTCTTCCTACTTCTCTGCTGGGAACCTCTTCTATTGCCCCTAGGCATAATAGCTCTCTTATGCCGTCGGATAGAAAGGATATCTGAGACAAGGGAAGCTGGGTTAGGGTGAATTTTTGTGGGGGAAGAGATTTCAATTCTATAGAGTAACCTTCTCTTATAACCCTGAGGATGAAAGGGTCTCTGATGACTTTCTCCCAGGTATTGACAAAGTCGCTGAGTCTTCCCCCAGCAAGGATGGTGTCATTGTTTGGAGGAGGATGAGGAATGATCCCCCTTATTGGGGTTAAAAAGGAAGCTCCTTCCTATTCCCCCTTTGGCATAGCTCCACCTTCCCGACTTTCCTCTGTCTGTCTTGGAAACCTGATGTTGCTGTTTACCCCGAAAAAACTGCCTCCTGCCTCTAGATCTATTTCCGGAAAACCTTTTTTGCGATCAGTGGCGTTTTCTAGAATCCTGTCGAGGTCAGGACCGAAAACATACTGGCCGTGGAAAGGGAGGGATATTAGTTTGTTTTTAGAGGTCGTATCCCCCGCCCATGCTTTCAACCAAAGGACCCTTCTAATTGTATTAGACAGGACCGCCATATGGGCAGATGCGGCCGAGGCATCAGCCAGGAAACTAGTGGCCATCTTTAATAGGGGAAGACTGTCCAGGATCTGTTCCCTTGGGGTCTTATTAATTAAATGAATTTCTAATTGCTCCAAACCAGACCTTCAGTGTATGGGCCACACAAGTCGCAGCTACTCCGGATTTGAGAAGGGCTGCCGTGGCCTCCCATGTTTTGTTAAGAAGACTTTCCGCCTTTCTGTCCATGGGGTCCTTAGCTATGCAGCGTCCTCAAAGGAAAGGGCTGTGCGCTTTGCTACCTTGGCCACTGGAGCGTCTACTTTTGGGATAGATTCCCAATCAGTACAATCCTTTTCATCAAAGGGATATAGTCTCTTAATGCCGCGGGGAATGAAGGATCCTTTTTCAGGCTTTTCCCATTCAGCTCTTATAAGTTTCTGTATATTATCCGGCACCGGAAATATAAATCTATGCCACTCCCCCCAGAACGGGGGGATCTGGGCTTCCAGGGGATCTCCATTCTGATTGTGGCTCTAATGGCTTTAATCAATTCCTCTATATTCTCAGGGTTGAATAAGAGTATCCTATACTCATTCTCTTCCTCAGATTCTTGGGTCATATCTAGGACATCAGGATCCGACAGATCAGGGTTTACCGAATCTGAATCACTTCCCACAGAAACAAAATCTCTGGAGAAAACCGGTCTATGGGGAGGGGGCCTGAGGGAGGGACATACATCATGGGAGGCCAAGGCAGACTAAACTTTGATGTCATCCAAGAGGCTTGTAGATTCAGCATTGACTACGGTTGCAGTACACTCCTTACACAGAGGTTTAACCCCCGAGGAAGGCAGACGTATTGCACAAACAGGTTTTAACCTTAGTGGAAGAGGAAGACTCCTTTTCTCCCTGAAAATACAATGGAGAGAAGGGTCAACCACTACAGGGTAACACAAAATACAAGCAAGGTGCCTGTTACAGGCTACTCACTGGACTCTGGGTAGTGGGAGGCTCCAATCCTGAGCCCCACTGCGTCTGACGTCATCACCCAGCGGCCAGAGGGAAGCGCGTCCTAGCATCGTTCCGGCCGCCATGATACCACTCCGCATCAAGTCCCCCTGGACCCCCGCAAGAGGAAACTTCACCGGGACCACTACCAACACCAGGGGCCCGAGCAGGGGCGTAGCTAAAGACTCATGGGCCCTGGTGCAAGAGTTCAGCTTGGGCCCCCCCACCTTCCCTCAGCGCTGGTGCACCTAGTTTTTCTGCTGGCCAAGTCAAAAATTGAACCCACCCCCCCCTGACAAATTCTCACCCTAATCCTTTCCCTCCTAACATTATGTATATTATTACAGAGCATACAGGGTAAAGCTACATTCACACGACAGTTGTTTTTGCAGCCTCCGATCCGTATATTTTGCGGCTCAGATGCAGACCCATTCACTTCAATGGGTCAGAAAAAATGCGGCCAGCACTCTGTGTGCTGTCCGCATCCGTATGTCCGTTCCGTAGCCCCGCAAAAAAATAGAACATGTCCTATTTTTGTCCGTTTTGCGGTCAAGCATAGGCATTGCTACAGTGGATCCGCAAAAAGACGGATGCCATACGGAACATCATCTGTTTTTTTTGCGGAACCACAATTTGCAGACCGCAAAACACAACGTTTGTGTGAATGTAGCCTAATACAGCGCCCCATACCTCTTACATCCAGTGACGTCTCCTCTGATGTAGATGTTCTCTTTCCTCATCTTCTCCTTTCAGACCAGACCGACATTTTTCAGCCATTTCTCATCTCTGCAGTTTGACAGAAAAAAATCTTAGTTTATAACTTTTCCATCATCCTCCCATCTGCTGGACAAATTATCCTACCACCCCCAGTACTGTGCCACCAGTAACACACTGATAGTGCCCTTCAATAATTATTGGCACACAGTGTCCTAAAATAACTGCGCCCAGCAAATAACTGTGCTATGCTGATACTGTGCCAGGGTGCCCCCCCCCCCACAGTAATAGTGCTCCCAAAGTCCCAACTAATAATTCTCTGCCAGAGTGCACTTGTTAGTAATAGTGCCCCCAACAGTACTAATGTCCCCACTGTGCCCCAGAAGTAATAATGCTTCCATAGTGCCCATACTAGTAAACATGTTCCCCAGAGAACCCCAGTTGTAATAATTCTTGTGACAGTACAAAAATGCCCCTTTATGTGTACCGTCCTGAGGACGGCGATACAGATGACTATGGAGATGAGCGCTTCCACAATGGAAGCGCTCATCTCCCTCTGCCCTGCTGCCGCTGCCCCCCAACTGTGACCAGGGCCGCACCGCACCTTGCCTAATTGGTGGTGTGGCCCTGCAAGTGGCAAGGGGGGCCCCCCTGGCTTAGGGGCCCGGTCGCAACTGCGACCCCTATAGCTACGCCACTGGACCTGAGCATGAGCCGAAAAAAGGAGGAGGAAGAGCCGCACCAAGGGAACCGATCTCCAGCCCATAAAGATTGAGGTAAGATGCTGCCAGGAACCCCAAGAGCTCCCAGCACCTCTCTGATCTTCATACCGTGACAGGACAGGAAAATACACTGGCGATTTGGGATAGGGGTGGGGTTTTTTAAACCTCTCTGTATTTTCCTGTCCTATCAGAGGAAGTCGATCTCAGGATGTGCTGTCATGGAGACGACTGGGGAAATATATACATACACACACACACACACACACACACACACACTACTCACAAAAGGTTTGGGATATTAGGCTTGTGAGTGTTAGGATGAACCTAAAATGCACTATACAGTTGAACTTAATGTGACCTTTACTAAACTTTTGAATGCACTTATCCAACTGTTCAATGTTTCAGTACTTTTTGCACAACTTGCTGTTCTCTAACAAGAAGCTTAATGGCAAAATTCACATGTGTTTGACTCAAGAATCTCCAATAAATTTCCTAGTTCAATTAGATTTGGTTTTTAAACAGTCCTCCTAATCACGGTGTTCACGTTTTGACATCATGAGACCAAAACAATTGATCAACAGTACGTCTCCATTGCGAGGCTTCAAGCAGGATGTTCTCAGATGTAAGTGGCCACTGAACTTAGAGTGTCACAGAGTGTCATGAGCAGGGTGCAACAGAGATACAGAAAGACTGGGAGAGTCACAGAAAGGCATAGGAGTGAATGTCGTTTGACCACCTCATTGTGAACAATTCCCTGTGGAACCGGGTGATGAATGCCACACAACTCCAGGTGCAGTTAAAGGAGATGAGAGCCACCCAATTGTCACGTCAGACCATTTGAAAACTTTTACATCAGTATGGTCTGAATGCTAGCCAATCTGAAAGGTTACCTGACCACATCACCAGGCACAGGCAAAGGGACGAGGGACAAGTGGGCCTCAGTGCTGTTCACTAATGAAAGTCGATTAACGCTGAGAAGAAATGTTGGCTGCCAATGGAGATGAGTAAAGTATTCAAAAAATTGATTCGGCTGCTTCGCTGAATTTTACAAAAAAAATCACTTTGTGACAAATTACTTCATCACAAAGCAGATTTCCTTGTAAGAAGTGGGTGCAATGACAGGGAGTGCGCTTCTCTCCGTCATTTTACCACTCAGACACCGCGTTCATATTAGAGATGAGCGAATCATTCAAAATTTTATTCGCCAAACATTCGTCGAACTTTTCATAAGATTCGTATATTCTACGAATCTGCGTAAAAATCATATGTTATTATGTGGCGTTTTGTGAACATTCGCGCACTAATAACGAACGTTCAGTTTTAAAAGGTACGCAACTTCTTTGAACACGTACGCATGAGCGTACAAATTGCGTACGAAAATGACGGGCTTTGCTGGAGAGGAATGGTGGAGCAGGAGGAACGCTTTGAGTCTGACCCCCTGGCTACATATAGATACTGTATCAGCAGATGACATCAGATCATCCGGCTGAGACTAAGATGAGTGTGCCATCCACTACCACTACCTCATCCACTTTCTCCTCCACTACAATTTTGCTCCTTGGCCAAGTATTGCGAATACTAAGTAGAAGCTACGGCTACAGGTCCTTTGGCACTGCTGTCCTGTGCCACCTTCTCCTTTTTTTTAGAGCTCGAAGTCTGGCTGGAACTAGACCCCTTTTGCTTATCCATTCCAGACATTTTTCACTTGACTCTGTGGCCCTGCAGCTGGTCTTTGTCTTTGTCCCTGTCTCTCTCCCTATCTCTCTCCCTGTCTCTCTCTCCCTGCCTGATTAATTACTAGCCCTACACTTGCCCTGCAGTATCCCTGATGTGTAATATGGATTCCCAGAACAATTACACCTCAATTTCAACAACACAGGTCTCAGTCTTTAGGAACTTCACACACAGTGCTTCTGCTCGTCTCAGCAGTTGCAGCAGAAGTGATGCGTCACTGGCTGACCGAGCCTGAGCCAATCAGAGCAAGCCCTGCCCACTAGGTCAGGTGACCGCTTTCTTCCCAGGCTTTTGCGCTCGAATAGCAAACTAACAGTAAAAGTTCGCACAGTAATTGAATTCGTACGCAACAGCGTATAGACTAACTTATACGTAGTATTAGCGTACAATTTATCGGACAAGTACGTAGCAAATGTGTAGAAAGCCTTAGGAACATTTTCGAATCTTAATGGAGCAAATCTTCAAATATTCGGATTCGCTTCGCAGCTGAAAATTTCGAGAGAAAAGATTCGATACGAATCGGCGAATAGATTTGCTCATCTCTAGTTCATATATGATGAGCAGTAATCTGGTGTAAAAAAAAAAAAAAAAAAAGTAAATCATACTTACCTCATCCATTTGCTTGCGACAGGTCAGCCACCATCTTGATTGAAGATCTAGCGCAAAATCTTGTGTGGCCCGCGGTGACATCACCTCGCTGGGGATTTTGTGCAAAATCTCCAATCAAGATGGCAGCGGACAGCCCGATGTGAGCAAATGGATAAGGGAAGTATGATTTTTGTTTTTTACACTATTTCAGGGAAAATCAATTTGCTATCAGAAAGCACAAGTAAATTCAGCTTCAGGGCTAATCAAATTTACCCTGAATTTGCTTAACATTAGCTGACATTGGAGACGTCAAGGACAGCCTATGCCTATCAGCCACTGTTGTCACCAGACGAGCCTTTGTTGGTGGTGGTGTTAGGTGTAGGGCAGGTGTGTCTAGTCAACACAGAACTGCCCTACACTTTGTGAATGGTACAGTGACAAGCCCATTCTGCTTGAATAAAATCGTTAATCCCAACATTGTGCCTAGAGATAAGCAAATTTCTCAAAAATTCGATATGATCGGTTCAACAAATTTTCTGAAAAGATTAGATCCGAATTTATATGTCATGAATCGCGTTAAAAAACAGCTATTTCCTGGCTGCAGAGAGCCTGTATAGTGGTATAGAACACTGTGGGGGGCAATACCAGTAATAGCTGAAGATGGTGGCTGGCAGTAGGAAACCCTTCACAGCAGGTGTGGTGTCAGGCAGGTGGCAGCATTAGAATAGTAGCTGAAGCAGGTAGCCAGAAGAAACAGGTCTCTTTTGTCAAAGTGTAGGTGTGGCACCATGGATGATCTAGTTTGATGCATCAGGCACTGGTGTTTGAAAATCCTGGCTGATTCGAACCTGAATCATCTTCACAAAGGTCAGTTTCTCCACATTTTGGGTGGACAGGTGAGTTCTCCTTTGGCCCCTGCCACACTAAACACTCGCTCTAATGCCACACTACTGGTCGGGCAGGAAAGCTTGTCCTGCCCCTCCCCCCCCCCAACAGCCATGGCAGTGGCACATGTGGTATGCTAGAGGGTCACTGTGAATTTTCCCTGCAGTGAAGGCTGAGGACACGGTGGAGGATGAGGAGGCAGAGGCAGACATTGTCGCAGGACCAACGACATGAGAATGTGGAGGCGGAAGCAGCATCACCTGGCCAAGTTGATGGTGTGGCTGGGCAGGACCACATTTACCCAGTGGGCTGTAAAGGACATATTGTATTGCATTGTAACATATCCATATTGTCCTTAACCGTATTTAAAGCTCCACACGTCGGCTTTGCCATGCACTTTGGCAGACACCGACAGGCTCAAGGACTGGCCTACCTTCTGTTCTACATATGCGTGCAGGGCTGGTACTGCCTTTTTCGCAAAGAAATGACAGCTTGGGACTCTCCACCTCAGCTACGCACAAGCCATCAGTTCTCTGAAAGAGTCCACCACTTAGAAAGGGAGACACTGCAGCACCAGCAACTTGGCCAGGAGCACGTTCAGCTTCTGTGTCGTTGGATGAGTGCATACTGTTGTCTCTTGGCAATCGCTTCTCTGATCTATTGCTGACGAAATGACTGACGAGGAGTCGGAGGAGCAGGAGCATCAGGACCAGCAGATGATGGGAAGGACAGACAGCTCCCGTTGGCTGTGGTTGGCTGCATTAAATTGGATGCATGCCACTGGGTGATGCAGCGGTTGCTGCGGCAGGCTGGACCACCACATTGGAGCCACGGTTCTCCCAGGCCACTTTATGATGACGTTGCGTGTGTAGACGCAGGGCCATGGTGCCAACATTGGCACCCTGGCCACGCATCACCTTCTGCCCACAAATTCGGCAAATGGCCATGTTCACCTCACCTGGCAGCCCAACAAAAAATTGCCACATGGCATTTTCCCCCCCAACACCCCGCACTGACTGTCTGCTACCGCTGCCTCCGTGAACCCCTGCACCGATACTTTCCGGCCCGGTAGGCTCCTACGAGAAGCGGGTGGTCTACCCCGTGCACGTTTGGCTCCCGACCTTTCACTGCTCCAACCCTGCTGACTCACAGCCACGCTGCCACCCTGCTGGCTCAGGTGCTGCCTCACGGGCAAGCTGCCACCCTCTTCTCCTGATGATGATAAAGCTCGTTCTTCACCCGGCCCCCAAGTGCAATCGGCTACATCATCATCCACCACTGTCAGTACGTCATTGATGTCCCCCTCAATGGTCTCAGGGCCAGGAGCCTGACCGCTCGCCACACCTGCTTCAACACGACTCTCATCATCACTACTTGCCCGTCTACTGGATGAAGCGGTGGATGTCTCCTCCAGATCTTGGCTGGACAGTAGCTGCTGACTGTCCTCTAGTAGCTTGTCCTCGATGAAAAGTGGAGCCAAGCCTACAGAATATAATACTTCTCGCGCTGAAAATGAAAGAGGAAGGTTCAGGACAGGTGAGGCACAGGGCCTGCTTCTGGGCCATGCCATGACAAGCGTAGTGTCAGATGAACCCACCGTCTTTTGGCTGTGGGTGTCTGATGTCACTTGCGACAAAGCACCATTCAAGCACCGTTGGGTTGCTGGTCAAGACACGACCGGTAGATGACACCGGGAGCTCAGGCCGCTCGCTGTGACTCCTGCTGCCACCCCCCTTTCTTCTACTGCCTGCGTCAAATATTTTGGCCACTGCTCGTTCCCTTTGATAGGCCTGTCACCTGTCTGTCTAACATACTGTATAATAAAAGAATTAAATTAAAATAATACCCGCCAAAAAAGGCTGTAGTACAATGTTACTTCACTGCTGAATGGAAAATAAGACATATATTTTTTCTGATTAATAAACTACCCCCTCCCCAAAGAAAAAAAAAATAATCACAATTCACCAAAGAAGGCCAAATAAGACATATTCTTTTTCCTATAACTACACCCAAAAAAAAGAAATAAACACAACTCACCGTAGAACGGCTAATGGGACGTACATATATTTCCTTTTTCTACACCACGTAAATGGCTGTAAGACAATGTAACTTCACCGCTGAACAGCAATTATGACATATATTTTTCCCTTTTTTCCAATTAATACACCCCCCAAAAAAGTAAAATAATGTAAAATCAAAGGAGAAAGGCTAATAGGACATATGTATCTTTTCTATTAATACACCCCGTAAATGTCTGTATCACCCAGAACTTGTACCCCAATCACAAGCAAATTTTGCTGGAATTAGTGATGTATCATATAGTGCAAACAACCTAAAAACAGCAGTATAACTGCAATTTGGATCCCCACTTAATGCAGCAAGGTGTAATAGTAATCACTCCTATTACCCAGGCTGTACACTCTCCTATTGCACCCTGTTCTCCTTTTCCTCCTTGTCATAGAGCAAAAACTTTTAAAACATTATTTGAAGAAAGACACATAAGGTCAATGTCATGGCCTGCAAAAAGTCTGGATCTCAATCCAATTGAAAATCTGTGGTTAAGGAAAAGTTAAAGAAAATGGTCTATGACAAGGCTTCAACCTGCAAAGCTGATCTGGCAACAGCAATCAGAGAAAGCTGGAGCCAGATTGATGAAGAGTACTGTTTGTCACTCATTAAGTCAATGCCTCAGAGACTGCAAGCAGTTATAAAAGCTAGAGGTGGTGCAACAAAGTACTAGTGATGTGTTGGAATGTTATTTTGTTTGTTTTTCATGATTCCAAAATTTTTTCCTCAGAATTGAGTGATTCCTTATCTTATTCCATGTGCTTGTTTTAAAAATGTAACTGTTACTGGCTACCACAATTTTTTTCTTGATGAAAGTTGCCATTTGAAATGCCTTTAGTTTTTTGTCATGTCTGTGATCTGCTTTATTTCTACAAAATTCAACAACTGAAGGAACATCCTCAGAGACTGGTGATTCCATAATTTTTGCCAGGGGTAGTATGTTACTATGTTTGTAAAAGCAGCAATATGTGTACAATGCGTGTTTTACAATCTAGAGAATAGCATTTTAAATGTGAGTGAAAACATCTGAAATACTAGGACATCTCCAGACAGTTCAAATGTTGGTCGGTGTGTGAGTGTGTGTGTATGTGACGAATACTCGCATAGTAGGTTGACAACTTATGTTTAACATTAAACAAAATTTTTATCTCAATCTGCATATTTGAATTTACATGAGACATTAGGCCCAAATCTGTTGGCCTCGATACTGCATTATTCCCAAAGTGAACTGGCAGTAGCAGTGTCTTCAGTGTGTTTGTAGATCAGGAAGGACATTGTACATTAGGCTAATTACAGGAATCCAGGGCCAGGCCTTGACCTCCCAGAGCCAAAATGCGAGTAGTGGTCGCACCAGCTATCTGATCATAAGTTGTAGTAGTAGCAATAGGCTACAGTTCTCCCTGGCTTCAGAAAGACGCAACACTATCATTGAGGAGAAAGAGGATGAGATGGTGAATTGGATGCATCCCAGCAGAATGACATGAAGTCTGACACTATAACTTAGATCCAGGGGTAACAGCTAGAGATGAACGAATTTTTCAAAAATTCAATTCGGTCAGTTTGCCAAATTTTTCCGAAACGATTTGATTTGATCCGCATTAATTTGTGGCAAACCATGTAAAAAAACGGCTACTTCCTGGCTGCAGAGAACCTGTATAGTGGTGTAGAACACTGTGCCTTGCAGTAACACGCATAGGGAGTCTGTTGTGGTAGTGATGATATGCAGATGACAGGTGTCGCTCTTAGAATCACTGCACACTTAGAATATTTGGGCAGTTATGGGGCCAAAACTGATCAAATAAGGCAAGTGTGAACTCAGCCTTACAGGTCAATGTTAGCACCAGCTATGAAGAACCGTGCAGAGGCCCAAGATCCTACTATAGCGTGAGAGTGCACTCCTTTTAAACCAATTAACTTATACCACATAGATTTCTACAGAACCTGTTCTATTAAACGCTTATACAAGTCGTGCCCCTCGACAGTGTGGAGGCAGCAGTAGCATCAGTAGACTACAGAGTGGCACGATGACAGTGTGGAGGCAGCAAAAGCATCAGGACAATGCAGAGTGGCACAATGACAGTGTGGAGGCAGCAGCATCAGGAGACTACAGAGTGGCACGACAGTGTGGAGGTAGTAGCATCAGGAGACTACAGAGATTCACAACGACAGTGTGGAGGCAGCAGCTTTAGGAGACTACAGAGCGGCATGACAACAGAGTGGAGGTGGCAGTGGCAGCAGCTGTAGCATCAGGAGACCACAAGAACAAGGGGGCACAATATGAGGTTAGTTGGGGGAAAAATCAAGAACAACATTAGAAAATATTATTTCACTGAGTAGTAGAAGCTTGGAACAAACTTCCAGCAGAGGTGGTTGATACATCCACAGTAACTGAATTTAAACATGCCTAGGATAAACATGTATCTATCCTACGATAACAATTAAAGGATAATAAAAGGGCAGACTAGATGGACCAGGTGTCTTTTTCTACCATCAATCTTCTATGTTTCTATGGCATGACAACAGCGTGAAGGCAGCAGCAGCAGACTATAGAGTGGCACGACGACAGTGTGGGGAGGTGGGTGGCAATAACCATACCCGCTGATGATGGTGGGTGTAAGAAGGAGCACTTTGCATCAGATCTGTGGCATCAGGAGGGTGGCAGCATCAGAATAGTGGCTGAGACAGGTAGCCAGAAGAAACCGGTCTCTAGTCAAGGCAGCATGGATGATGTAATCTGATGCATCAGGCATTGGTGGGTGGAAATCCTGGCTGATCCATGCCTGATTCATCTTGACAAAGGTCAGTCTCTCCACATTTTGGGTGGACAGGCGAGTTCTCCTTGGGCTAACTATGGCCCCCGCCACACTAAACACCCTCTCTGATGCCACACTACTGGCCAGGCAGGGGACGGCTTTTCAAGAGCAAACTCGACCAGTTGCGGCCACAAATCCAGTTTGGCTGCCCAGTAGTCCAGCGGATCTTCAATAACGGGTGGCAGGGTGCTGTCCAAGTATGCCACCACCTGCTGGTTCAGGTCCTGCTCCAGGTCTAGCTGATGCGGCTGATGAGTAGTTTCTTCACTATGCGGGTGAAAAAAGCTGCTCATCAGCGACTCTAGACTCAGGCTGCTGCTGATGGAGCTGGTACTGCTCCTGCTCCTCCCCAGCAGCCATGGCAGTGGAACGTGCCTCCATCTCCATTGCATACTGCCACTGTGTGTCTGGGTCCTCTGCCTCCTCTTCTTCATCACCCTGTAGCTCCTCTGGCTGATCCTGCTCCTCCTCTCCTATCACCTGTGTAGAAAAACCACCCAGTTCAGCTCCCACAGGGCTCATGTGAATCAGTGGAATGATGTTCATCCCGTAGTCCTGGTGACTGACAAATAAAGTGGCCTCCTCAAAGGGCACGAGCAAACGGCAGGTGTCACGCATGAGCTGCCACTGGCTGACATTGAAGTTTCACAGGGGAGCACGTCTGCCCGCTTGGATCATAACATAGTAACATAGTAACATAGTTTGTAAGGCCGAAAAAGACATCTGTCCATCCAGTTCAGCCTGTTTTCCTACAAGTTGATCCAGGGGAAGGCAAAAAAAACCCCTGTGAGGTAGAAGCCAATTTTCCTCACTTTAGGGGGAAAAATTCCTTCCCGACTCCAGTCAGGCAATCAGAATAACTCCCTGGATCAACGACCCATCTCTAGTAACTATAACCTGTAATATTATTACCCTCCAGAAATACATCCAGGCCCTTCTTGAACTCTCTTAGTGAACTTACCATCACCACCTCCTCAGGCAGAGAGTTCCATAGTCTCACTGCTCTTACCGTAAAGAATCCTCTTCTATGTTTATGTACAAACCTTCTTTCCTCCAGACGCAGAGGATGTCCCCTCGTCACAGTCACAGTCCTCGGGATAAATAGATGATGGGAGAGATCTCTGTACTGACCTCTGATATATTTATACCTAGTTATTAGATCTCCCCTCAGTCGTCTTTTTTCTAAAGTGAATAACCCTAATTTTGATAATCTTTCTGGGTACTGTAGTCCACCCATTCCAGTTATTACTTTAGTTGCCCTCCTCTGAACCCTCTCCAGCTCTGCTATGTCTGCCTTGTTCACAGGAGCCCAGAACTGTACACAGTACTCCATATGTGGTCTGACTAGTGATTTGTAAAGTGGCAGGACTATGTTCTCATCACGGGCATCTATGCCTCTTTTGATGCAACCCATTATCTTATTGGCCTTGGCAGCAGCTGTCTGACACTGGTTTCTGCAGCTTAGTTTGCTGTTCACTGAAATTCCTAGGTCCTTTTCCATGTCAGAGTTACCCAATGCTTTACCATTTAGTGTGTACAGGTGACTTGCATTATTCCTTCCCATATGCATAACCTTACATTTGTCAGTGTTAAACCTCATCTGCCACTTTTCTGCCCAAGCCTCCAGTCTATCCAGATCCTGCTGTAGCAGTGCACTGTCCTCCTCTGTGTTAATTACTTTACACAGTTTAGTGTTATCTGCAAAAATTGATATTTTACTGTGCAAGCTTTCTACAAGATCATTAATAAATATATTGAAGAGAATAGGACCCAATACAGACCCCTGTGGTACCCCACTAGTGACAGTGACCCAATCTGAGTATGTACCGTTAATAACCACCCTCTGTTTTCTATCACTAAGCCAGTTACTTACCCACATACAGACATTTTCTCCCAGGCCAAGCATTCTAGAACCAAGTCTAGAACTTACCTCCTCATAGAAACTGATTAAATTGGTTTGACATGACCGATCCCTCACGAAGCCATGCGGATATGGAGTTATTTGCTTATTTTCATTGAGGTACTCCAAGATAGCATCTCTCAGAAAACCTTCAAACAGTTTACCCACAACAGAAGTTAAACTTACCGGCCTATAGTTTCCAGGCTCTGTTTTTGGACCCTTTTTGAATATTGGCACCACATTTGCTATGCGCCAATCCTATGGAACACTCCCCGTCAGTATAGAGTCCTTAAATATCAGAAATAAGGGTCTGTCGATTACATTACTTAATTCTCTTAGGATACGGGGGTGTATGCCATCCGGTCCTGGTGATTTGTCTATTTTAATATTTTTAAGACGTTGCTGCACCTCTTCCTGGGTCAGAGAGGACACTTTTAAAGGGGAATTTACTTTTATACTCTGCATTTCATCTGACATTTTATTTTCCTCAGTGAATACAGTGGAGAAAAAGTTATTTAGTAGCTTCGCTTTCTCCTCATCGCTCTCTGCTACTCCCACCTCATTACTCTGTAAGGGGCCGACACCTTCAGGTTTATACTTTTTAGTATTTATATAATTGAAGAACATTTTAGGGTTAGTTTTACTCTCTTTGGCGACTAATCTCTCGGTCTCTAGTTTGGCTGTTTTTATGTGTCTTTTACATATTCTATTTTTTTCCTTATAGTTTTTCAATGTTTCCTCACTCCCCTCCTGTTTTAGTGATTTAAATGCTTTCTTTTTGTCATTTATTGCTTTCTTTACAGTTCTATTTATCCACATTGTTTTTTTCTTGTTTCTTATTATTTTATTCCTATATGGTATGTACCTCTCACAATTAGATATTAGGATGCTTTTAAAAATATCCCATTTTGTGGCTGTATTTTTATTTTTGAGGACTTTGTCCCAGTTAGTTAGGCCTATGGCCTCTCTTAGTTGGCTAAATTTAGCTTTTTTGAAGTTTGGTATTTTTGTTCCTCCCTGAAGAAACGCTCTTTTGAATGACAATTGGAAGGTTATTATGTTATGGTCACTGTTTCCCAGGTGTCCCCCAACCTGCACATCTGTTGTTCTGTCAGGTCTATTGGTTAATACTAAGTCCAGTATGGCCGTCCCTCTAGTGGGGTCCTGAACCAGTTGGGAAAGGTAATTGTCTTTGTTTATTTCCAAGAACCTGTTTCCTTTATGAGATCATCAAGAAATCGTTTATGGCCTTTCTCTGTTCAGTCGGTCCAACATATGGAAGGTGGAATTACAATAGGTGGAAACGTTGTGTATCAGCCTATGTTGGGGGATGCTGTTCTGCTGCTATAGCTCAAGGAGGGTGTGCTTGGCGGTGTACAAGTGGCTGAAGTTCATGCAAAGTTTCCTGGCAAAGTTTCCTGGCCATTTTTAGGATGTCTTGCAGATGGGTAGAAGACTTTAGGAACCGCTTGACAACCAGATTGAACACGCCAAAACCATGTTCTTCCAGTTGTCGGTCACCATGGTTCCGATTTTAAGTTCTCGCGGGAAAAGCCAGGATTCAATTTCTTGATGTAGAATGCAGAGCAGTTCTTCCCCGTTTGACTCCGTTCGCCAAGGCAAACGAGTTATAGAACCGCGTGACAACACCATGCCCTGCACATGTGGTATGCTGGTGGGGCACTGTGAATTTTCCCTGCAGTGGAAGCTGAGGACATGGTGGAGGATGAGGAGGCAGACATTGTCGCAGGACCAATGGCATGAGAACGTGGAGGCTGAAGCGGTCTCGCGTGGCCAAGTTGCTAGTTTGGCTGTGCAGGAACCACATTTACCCAGTGGGCCATAAAGGACATATACTGTCCCTGACCGTAATTACAAATTACGGAACTCTCCACCTCAGCTCAGCACAAGCCATCAGTTCTCTGAAAGGTGCAGAGTCCACCACTTGGAAAGGGAGGGACTGAAACACCAGCAACTTTGCCAGGAGCAGGTTCAGCTTCTGCACTGTTGGATGTGTACAAGCACACTACTGTCTCTTGGCAATCGCTTTGCTGATCAATTGCTGACAGAATGACTGATGAGGAGTAGAAGGAGGAGCAGGAGAATCAGGTGATGGGAAGGACAGACAGCTCCCTTAGGCTGAGGTGTTGTAGCCTTGGCTGCCTGAAATCGGGTTCGTGCCACTGGGTGATGCAGCGGCTGCTGCGGCAGGCTGGACCACCACATTGGAGCCACGGTTCTCCAGGGCACTTTATGGTGATGATGCATATGTTGACACAGGGCCATGGTGCCAACATTGGCACCCTAGCCACGCTTCACCTTCTGCCCACAGATTCTACAAATGGCTATGTTCAACTCACTCGCCAGCTTAACAAAAATTGCCACACCGCCGAGTAGGTGATTTTACCCCAACACTCCGCACTGACTGACTGCTACTGCCACTGCCTCCGTGAACCCCTGCACCACTACTTTCCAGCCCGGTAGGCTCCTTTGAAGTGGGTAGTCTATCCCAGGCACGTTTGGCTCCTGACCTCCCACTGCTGCAACCCTGCTGACTCACAACCACGCTGCCACCCTGCTGGCTCAGGCGCTGCCTTATGGGCAAGCTGCCACCCTCTTCTCCTGATGATGATGATGAAGCCCCTTCTTCACCTGGCCCCCTAGTGCAATCGGCTACATCATCATCCACTACTTTCAGTACGTCACTGATGTCCCCCTCAATGGTCTCAGGGCCAGGAGCCTGCCCGCTCGCAACACCTGCTCCAATGTGACTCTCATTATCACTACTTGCCCGCCTACTGGATGAAGCGGCGGATGTCTCCTCCAGATCTTGGCTGGGCAGCTGTCACCCTGCTGACTCCCGGCCACACTAGCGACTTGCTGCCACCCTCTTCTCCTGATGATGATGAAGCCCCTAATTCACCCGGCTCCCAAGTGCGATCGGCTACATCATCATCATCGAGTACTGTCTGCACGTCACTCCCCAACGGTCTCTGGGTCAGGAGCCTGACCACTACCAACACCAGCTCCCACGCTACTCTCCTCATCACTACTTGCCCACCTAATGGAGGAAGCTGCGGATGTCTCCTCCATATCTTGGCTGGCCAGTAGCTGCTGGCTGTCCTCTAGTAGCTCATCCTCGCTGTATAGTGAAGCTGAGCCCACAGCATACAGTACTTCTCTGGCTGAGGGAACAGAAAAGGACAGAGGCAGGTTGAGCACAGGTGAGGGCACAGGGCCTGCTTCCAGGCCATGCCAACTAAGAGTTGTGTCTGACGAACCCATCGACTCTTGGCTGGGGGTGTCTGATGTCATTTGTGACAAAGTCGAAGACAGAGTCAACCATTCAAGCACCGTTTGGTTGCTGGTCAAGATACAACCGCTAGATGACACCGGGAGCTCAGGCCTCTCAAAGTGACCCCTGCTGCCACGCCCCCTTACTCTGCTACGACCTATGCCTGCACCAGAAACATTTAGGCCGCTGCCACTCCCCTGTGCAGGGCCGGTCACTTTTCTGTCTGACATACTGTTAGATCAAATAAATAAATAAAAAGGAAATGAAAACACGCTACAAAGGGCTATAATTTTCCCACGTCACCACACAACGGCTAATAAGCCTTTTTTCCCACCACTAATAAACGATAAAAGGCTTTACCACATTTAACTTCGGTGCTATACGCTGAATAAAACTTTTTTCCACTAATACACACTACAAAGGGCTGTAATTTTGCCACTTCAGCACACAACGGCTAATAAGCCTTTTCTTTTTTTTCACCACTAATAAAAAAACAAAAAGAAGCTTTAGCAAATGTAACTGTGGCACTATATGCCATTTAAAACTTTTTATTGCCACTAATACACACTACAAAGGGCTGTAATTATCCCCACTTCACCACACAGCTAATAAGCCCTTTCTTTTTCCCAACACTATTAAACAAAAAAAGGCTTTACTAAATGTAACTACAGCGCACAAGGGTTAATAAGAACCAATAATTGGAATTAGGGGATCTATTGCAAACCTGAAATGAGCAGCTGTATAACTGCAGTTTTGAACCCCACTCACTGCACCAAGGTGTAATAGGATTGTTCACCCCTATTGAACCCTGTTCTGCTTCAATACTTTCCTCCCTATCCTTTCCCTACACTTCTATTGAGCAACATATACTTTTGATAAGCTTTTCTACCACTTTCCATAGCGCCTGCTAACGTCTCTCCCTGCACTAAGTTCACTGGAGAATGGCAGAATCCAAGATGGCTGAGGCTATTTATAGGGCTATGACATCACAGGGCTGGCTGGCTGCTGTTTGGCTGCATGCATGACATTGTGGGTGATCCCTCGTTCCCACAGTTCTTTGCTCCATGTCCTCACCCGTGCAGCCGCCATTTTAGGGAAAAAATGCAATTTGTTACCACCTATCGTCAGGAAATTCGGTTCGTTGCAAATAGAATAATTCCTGAAATTCGTATCGAATTCCACTTTGTCAGCTTCAATTCGCTTATCTCTAGTAACAGCATTCCTCCTGTCGTCCTCCCTACAGCCCCAGATAAGCCTTTTAGTGCCATCCTCTCTGTCTTCCTTGCTCCTTCCTAGTGGAATGCCTTCTTTTTTCCTAAGAACCGGCAACAAAACCCCACTATACCCTACAGCAGATTGTCAAGACAGCCTCTCTGTTGACAACTTTTGTGAGAGCAGTAAGTGTTTGGACTGCCCTGAGGAGGAGGATTAGGAGGATGCTGTGTTGGTGATGCTAATAGTAGCACCCATAGCCGTATTGACGTTTGGGGCAGTGAGCAGTTGGGACAAACACAGAGCAGGTAATCAGAAAGGAGGCCAAAGAGCCCACCATGATATATCAGTCTGATAAAAGAGGCAGGGAGGGTGAGGTCTCCGATAATGATTGCGTGTTGTACAGGACCGGATTAGGGTGCTAAGGATGAGGAAAAACAGGGTTGAAAGGTGGAGATGGTGGCAGCAGCAGGAATTAAGAGCAGAGGCAACTATGGCCAGAAGCTCCCAAAGAACAGCCGGGGCCAGATCTGCTTCAGGGACTAGTGATGCCCCTGACATTGTGGGTGCATTAGGACCGAAATGCAACACAGCTAAGCCAAGCTCTGCTGCCTCTAGCATTGCACAAGTATCTCTATCTGGCAGTTTTTCTCCACTTTGCCAGAAGACAGAATTATTCCCCCTGTACAAGCTCTGCAAGAACAAAATAAGACATGGGCAATCAAACACAATCGTAGACACCACAGTTCTATTGAAAACCATAAAGCGGCATCATTCCATCCTGTGTGCAACTAAACGTGGCAGCCAGCTACTTTAGCAGAAGTTCCCTCCTTCTCCTGGTCCCACATCCATGGACAGTATGATGCCTTTTACATAGTCATATTCCCCTTTCTGTCTCTCCGTTCAGACTCCTCTGCTCAGTGTCACCCCTGTTCCTTTTAAATGTGTAATTTTTTATTTTCACAGCTATGTGTTTCTAAATTCTATGACAAGTGTTTCTAAATTCTGTGAGACATACAATTGGTTAAAAGTGCCCTTTCCACCCCTTAAACTGTTTGTAGAGAAGTGCAGTTTTCAAAATGGGGTCACTTCTTGTTTTGTTTTTTTTTTTGTTTTTCTCTCTGGGGACTTCATACATGTGACATAGCACCAGAAATCCATCTCTGCAAAATCCATATTTTGCAGTTTGTCTCCTGAGTCCTGCCGTGAGTCCATACACCAGGCTACAAGTGTTATCCCTTGTGAAAATGAAAAATGTAAGTGATATTTTCTTTTGAATGTATAATTTTCCAGTTTCACAGCTGTGTGTTTCTAAATTCTGTGGTCCCCAGACAAAAAAAAAAAAGACCCCATTTGGGCAAAAGTCCTCTTTCCACCTCTTAAAACGTTTGTACAGGGGTGCAGTTTTCAAAATGGGGTCTTTTTTTTGTCTGGGGTCCTCAGGAATTTTTTACATGCGACATGGCACCTGAAATCCATGTCTGCAAATTCTGGTCTGCCTGCAAAATCGATGTACTGCAGTTTCTCTTCAAAGCTCTTTTATGTGGCCATACAGCAGGATTTGAGCACATACAGTTGGGAAAAAAAGTATTTAGTCAGCCACCAATTGTGCAAGTTCTCCCACTTAAAAAGATGAGAGAGGCCTGTAATTGACATGATAGGAAGACCTCAACTATGAGAGACAAAATGAGAAAGCAAATCCAGAAAATCACATTGTCTGATATTTAAAGAATTTATTTGCAAATTACGGTGGAAATAAGTATTTGGTCACCTACAAACAAGCAGGATTTCTGGCTCTCACAGACCTATAACTTCTTCTTTAAGAGGTTCCTCTTTTCTCCACTCATTACCTGTAGTAGTAGCACCTGTTTGAACTTGTTATCAGTATAAAAGACACCTGTCCACAACCTCAAACAGTCACACTCCAAACTCAACTATGGTGAAGACCAAAGAGCTGTCGAAGGACACCAGAAACAAAATTGTAGACCTGCACCAGGCTGGGATGACTGAATCTGCAATAGGCAGGCAGCTTGGCGTGAAGAAATCAACTGTGGGAGCAATAATTAGAAAATGGAAGATATACAAGACCACTGATAATCTCCCTCGATCAGGGGCTCCATGCAAGATCTCACCCCGTGGGGTCAAAATGATCACAAAAACTGTGAGCAAAAATCCCAGAACCACACAGGGGGACCTAGTGAATGACCTGCAGAAAGCTGGGACCAACGTAACAAAGGCTACCGTCAGTAACACACTATGCCCCCAGGGACTCAGATCCTGCAGTGCCAGACGAGTCCCCCTGCTTAAGACAGTACATGTCCGGGCCCGTCTGAAGTTTGCTAGAGAGCATTTGGATGTTCCAGAAGAGTATTGGGAGAATGTCATATGGTCAGATGAAACCAAAGTAGAACTGTTTGGTAGAAACACAACTCGTTGTGTTTGGAGGAGAATGAATTCTGAGTTGCATCCAAAGAACACCATACCTACTGTGAAGCATGTGGGTGGCAACATCATGCTTTGGGGCTGTTTCTCTGCAAAGGGACCAGGACGACTAATCCGTGTACATGAAAGAATGAATGGGGCCATGTATCGTGAGATTTTGAGTGCAACCCTGCTTCCACCAGTAAGGGCATTGAAGATGAAACGTGGCTGGGTCTTTCAGCATGACAATGATCCCAAGCACACCACCAGGGCAACGAAGGAGTGGCTTCGTAAGAAGCATTTCAAGGTCCTGGAGTGGCCTAGCCAGTCTCCAAATCTCAACCCCATAGAAAACCTTTGGAGGGAGTTGAAAGTCTGTATTGCCCAGCAATAGCCCCAAAGCATCACTGCTCTAGAGGAGATCTGCATGGAGGAATGGGCCAACATACCAGCAACACTGTGTGCCAACCTTATGAAGACTTACAGAAAACGTTTGACCTCTGTCATTGCCAACAAAGGATATATAACAAAGTATTGAGATGAACTTTTGTTATTGACCAAATACTTATTTTCCACCATGATTTGCAAATAAATTCTTTAAAAATCAGACAATGTGATTTTCTGGATTTGTTTTCTCATTTTGTCTCTCATAGTTGAGGTCTTCTTATGATGTCAATTACAGGCCTCTCTTATCTTTTTAAGTGGGAGAACTTGCACAATTGATGGCTGACTAAATACTTTTTTCCCCACTGGGGTGCATTTTCTCCTGTTATTCCTTGTGCAAATGAACAATTTGGGCCTTAAGCAACATTTTCTTGTAATATAATTTTTCATTTTCATGGCCAAGAGTTTCCTAATTCTATGAAACACTTTTTTGGGTCAAAGTGCTCAGTTCATAAGTAGTAAGATTCCATGAGGGGTGTAGTTTTCAAAATGGGGTCAGTTTTTGGGGGGTTTCCACTGTATGAGTACCTTAGGGTCTCTTCATATGTGACATAGCTCTCAATAACCATTCTAGCAAAATCTGTCCTTCAAAAGCCATATGGCTCTCCTTCCCTTCTGAATCCTTGTCACGCTCCGGTGTGGGGGAGGGATACCACACCAAGCGCAGGAGGGAAAGGGGGGGGAAAGGAAATGGAGATTAGGCCTGGAAACTAGGGAAGGCAGATAGATACCTCCTAGAGAAACTCTGACTCCAGTCCTGACTAACAAACAGTATGAACATGCCTTGAAGGTAGGCGAGTTCATACGCAGGATACCTAGGACCCTAACTGTCCCTGAAGGACCCTGAAGCTAATGTCAGGAATGAGTCACACTGTTCCTCCAACAACCTGGACGAACAGGAGTCTCCCCTTAGGCCCAGTCACCAAACACCGGGAAGGAATACACACAAATAATACAAAAATTTAAAAGGGAAAGAGGACACTTAACTTTCCAGCAGCTAATTGCAGCCACGAGATCTCCACTGAGAATCCACACACCGGCAGGCCACAGATACAACAGAAAGTATAAACCGCACAGCATGGTGGGAGAAGCAACACTAAATAGGCAAGGAAAATTAATAAGACACCTACACCTGAAGGGGGAGGGTGTGGTGAATGCCAGCAACAACAAAACAACCAAAGGACAACCTGTCAAATTAACCCACGTGTTGCCAACCTCACTGACCTCCTGTTACCTGTTGCAGGAATGTCAGTATGTCCTGGCACGTTCGTGACAGTACCCCCCCTTCTACGGGTGGCCTCCGGACACCCAGGACCGACTTTATCTGGATGAGACCTGTGAAAAGCTTTCACCAAACGACTGGCATTCACGTCAGATGCCGGTACCCACGTCCTCTCCTCTGCTCCATAATCCTTCCAGTGAACAAGATACTGAAGAGATCTACGGAGATCTCGAGAGTCAATAATCTTGGAGATTTTGAATTCCAAACTGCCGTCCACCATTACAGGCGCGGGTGGCAAGCGAGATGGCTCCAAAGGTTCAAAATATCTCTTCAACAAAGATCTGTGAAACACATTATGAATTTTCAGGGCCTGGGGAAGTTCAAGACGAAATGCTACAGGATTAATAATGGCAGTGATCTTATATGGACCAATAAATCTTAGACCAAACTTCCAAGAAGGAACTTTCAACTTAATGTTTCTTGTGGACAGCCACACAGAATCACCCACTCTCCGGACCATTCATACGTTTCCTGTCAGCCACACGTTTGTACTTGTCGCCCATATTTATCAAGTTATTTTGAATTTTCCGCCATATAGATGGCAATGATGACGAAAAACTTTCTTCCTCAGGAATACCAGAAGTATCTGAACCAGAAAATGTGCCAAACTGCGGGTAAAACCCATATGCCCCAAAAAACGGTGACTTACCAGTGAACTCAGAGACAAAACATTTCAAGTAAGTCTTCAGACTCTGATTACTACGCTCCATCTGATGAAAAGCCAAAGAGAAGGACAGTTGTACCCCAGACGAATACAGAACGCCCTCCAGAATCTGGAAACGAACTGAGTCCCACGATCCGAGCCCACGTCAGTGGGAATGCCATGGAGTTTCACAATATTGTCAACAAACACTTGTGCAAGTGTTTTAGCATTAGGTAGGCCAGGTAATGCAATAAAGTGCTCCATTTTACTAAAACGATCAACTACCACCAGAATAACTGTCTTTCCAGACGAATTAGGCAGGTCAGTGATAAAGTCCATAGACAAATGAGTCCATGGTCTGCACGGGATGGGCAACGGAAGTAAAGATCCAGAAGGTCGAGTATGTGTCACCTTAGCACGTGCACAGACTCTACAGGCCAACACATAGTCCTCAACACACTTACGCAGGCCTGGCCACCAGAATCTACGAGAGATGAGGTTGACAATGGATTGACAATGGATTTGTCCCGCAAGCACCGTACAGTGATGCTCCTCAAATACCTTATGACGCAATTCAGATGGAACAAACAATTTCCCAGGGGGGCAAGACTCCGGTGCATCTCCATGGCCCTGCAACACCTTAGCCTCAAGATCAGGGTAAAGAGCGGATATTACCACCCCTTCAGACAGTATAGGACTCGGATCTTCAAAATCACCACCTCCGGGAAAACTACGTGACAAGGCAAACGCCTTGACATTCTTAACCCCAGAACGATACGTGACAATGAAATTGAATCTGGTGAAGACCATCTGGCCTTCCTCGGGTTAAGTTGTTTAGCCGACTCCAGGTAAGCCAGATTTTTGTGGTCTGTGAATACCGTGATTGGGTGAATCGCCCCTTCCAACCAATGACACCATTCCTCAAAAGCCAACTTAATGGCCAGTAACTCTCTTTTACCCACATCGTAATTTCTCTCCGCAGCAGAGAGTTTTTTCGAGAAAAAGGCACATTGGCACCATTTACCTGGTGATGGGCCCTGTGATAAAACTGCTCCTACCCCCACCTCGGATGCGTCAACCTCCACAATGAAAGGTTGTGACACATCTGGCTGCACCAATATAGGGGCAGAAGAAAAGCACTCCTTCACAGTGGAAAAGGCTTGTAACGCTGCATCAGACCACACTGAGACATCCATCCCTTTCTTAGTCATGTCAGTTAAGGGTTTAACTATTGTCGAATAGTTCTTAATGAATTTTCGGTAATAGTTGGTGAACCCCAAAAACCACATAAGAGCCTTCAAATTTTCAGGTCCATCCCAGTCCAATACAGCATGGACTTTCTCTGGATCCATTCGAAAACCTGAAGATGACAGCAGGTATCCTAAGAATTGCACCTTGTTCACAGCAAAAACATATCTCTCTAATTTTGCGTACAATTTGTTGCCTCTTAAGATCTGCAACACCAGTCTAACGTGATCCTGATGTGTCACCATATCTGGAGAATAAATTAGTATGTCATCCAAATACACGACTACAAACCTTCCCACAAGGTGATGAAAAATGTCATTAACAAAATGCTGGAAGACAGCAGGAGCATTGGTCAACCCAAAAGGCATGACCAGGTTCTCAAAGTGGCCCTCAGGAGTGTTAAAGGCCGTCTTCCATTCATCCCCTTCCTTGATCCTGACCAGATTATATGCCCCCCTTAAGTCCAACTTGGAGAACACCTTGGCATCAACAATCTGGTTAAACAGGTCAGCAATCAAAGGAAGGGGGTAAGGATCACGGACAGTAATCTGATTGAGTTCACGGAAATCCAGACATGGTCTAAGAGTTCCGTCCTTTTTCTTTACAAAGAAAAATCTGCTGCCACTGGAGATTTGGAAGGTCTTATGTGTCCTTTAGCCAAACTCTCAGCAATATATTCTTTCATGGCCGTTCTCTCAGGTCCAGAGAGGTTATACAGCCTAGATTTGGGCAATTTCGCTCCGGGGATAAGGTTGATAGGACAATCATATTCCCTATGTGCGGTTAAATCCTGACATCCACCTTCAGAAAATACATCAGAGAAATCAGATATAAAAGAGGTTAGTGTCTTAGTGGTTAAAGCAGAAAAAGATGTATTAAGACAATTGTCAACGCAATAATCACCCCAATCCAGAATCTGTCTAGTATGCCAATCGATGGTTGGATTATGTTTGCTTAACCACGGTAAACCCAACACCACAGGAGCAGGAAGACCTTCCAACACAAAACATGAAATTAGCTCCTGATGAATTTCACCCACTCTTAATCTGATATCATGCACCATCTGAGACAAACACTTCTGAGATAGAGGTGCAGAGTCAATAGCAAACACAGAAATCTTCTTCTCTAATGCACTCGGAGACAATCCATGCATACGGACGAACTGAGCATCAATCAGGTTCACCCCTGCCCCGCTGTCGATAAACACCTCAATTCTCACAACCTTTGACTCTAGCGCCACCTCAGCAGTCAGGAGAAAACAGGCACTACAGGATGAAGACAATTGCACAATTTCTGTCTCTCCACCCACCCCTCCAAGGGTGACAAGGGTGAGATGGGAGTTAAACGCCCCCTTTTTTTTCTCTTTTAGTGACTAAATGAATGGATATGCGTTGATAAAATGTCCTTTCTGTCCGCAGAATTAACACACTCCCTTTTTATTACCAGAATGCTTAAAAGTGGAAGCAGGAGTAGCTCCCCCTAACTGCATGGGTTCGTTCCCAGACATCAACCCAGGAGTATCTTCACCCAAAGTGTCATATGAAGACAATACACTATGCGATAGTACGTCCTGGGAGCGGGGGGCCCCTAGATCTCTCTCTCAGGCGTCTATCCATGCGTATAGAAAGAGACATAGCGGCTTCCAAAGACACCAGAGCTTCATGAAAGGCCAAAGCGTCCTTCAGCCTTTCTGATAAACCTTGACAAACCTGACTACGGAGAGCCGGATCGTTCCATTCAGTATCCGTAGCCCACCTCCAAAACTCAGAGCAATAGATTTCAACAGAGCGCTCACCCTGACGAAGGTCACGTAGCTTGGTCTCGGCCAGGGAGATGCGATCCGGGTCATCATAGATCACGGTCTTTATCAGGGGAAGGGGATATGTCGCAATGGAGCTGCCTGAGGGCCATAAAATGGTGTATCTCACCCAGAGGAACGTGGATGAGAAGAAGAAAGGCTGGGAAAATAGTGTTTTTCCCGTGTGTGTATCAGCCTGGCTGTTAATGAGAGGTAATTAGCAGCCAGCTAAGGAGCTCAGGTAAAGGTGTTCTGGGCCCCACAATCAGGGCTCCCAGTTTTGGGAAGGAACAGGCTGCGAGAAGTCCTGTCGGACCCTGGATCCTCTAACCCTGTGTGGGGTAAGCACTGTGGTGTGTTTTGGGGAGCTGGGTGGTAGACCCAGATCTTGATAGAGAGAGACAAATACTGTGTAGTCAGTGGCCAGACGGCTTAGGATTTGTGTTTATGATTTGTTTGGACTGCAGTAAAAATTATAATAAAGCTAGTTGTGGCCAGTTTGCACCTAAATCTGCAGTATTGAAGTGGCTTCTTGAGGTGTGCCAACTGTCTAAGGTGAGAAGACGGCGATCCTGGAGAGCTAAGTGACCCCGAGTTATCATATATGGTGGAGGATGCAGGCATGAAAATGGCACAGAAGCTGGGTGCTGCCGAGCTTAAGGCCCCTTTCACACGGGCGAGATTTCCGCGTGGGTGCAATGCGTGATGCGAACGCATTGCACCCACACTGAATCCTGACCCATTCATTTCAATGAGGCTTTTCACATGGGCAAATTTTTTCACGCATCAGTTTGCCGTTGCGTGAAAATCGCAGCATGTTCTATATTCTGCGTTTTTCACGCAGCCCTGGCCCCATTGAAGTGAATGGGGCTGCGTGAATAACGCATTGCATCCGCACGCAAGTGCGGATGCAATGCGTGATTCACTGATGGTTGCTAAGAGATGTTGTTTGTAAACATTCAGTTTTTTATCACGCGCGTGAAAAACGCATCAAAACGCTTCGCACCTGCGTGGAAAAAACTGAACGAACGTACACAATCGCAGTCAAAACGGACTGCGATTGCGTGCGGATTGTTGCGGATGCGTGCGGATTTTCCGTAACGCATCTGGACTGAATCCATGATGCCCGTGTGAAAGAGGCCTAAAGGGCCAGAAGCCTATTGTGGAAAAGCTGTGTTTGGAAGGAATTGCTGTGTGGAACTTAAAGGGCCAGAAGCCCAATTTAATGAGACTGATCTCTGCTGATAGGACTGTGATGTCTGCGGTGCAAAGGAAATGTGAATGCTGAGTTTGTGTCTAGAGAGAGAGAGACATCTAGAGGCGGTGGTCTCTAATTAAAGTGGACTTGTTTGCTGAAAAGTCTGTTACCATGGGTTTCATGGAGGAATACGCCAGGCGGTTGTGGCGGATAAAGCAGCAGGAAAACATGGCCACACTGATTGGTTATACCCAAAGTGAAATGGTGAGGTTTGATGCGGAGCGGGAGGCTTTGGAGGCGCAACTGCATTTGGCCCTGGAGAGAAAGTCTGTAACGCTGAGTGGACACCTTTTTGTAAAGGTCCAAGGTGTCGGTGATATACCTGGAATTCCAGAGGAAAAGTTGATGTGTGCCATTGCTAAGGGCAACCAACGGGAGCAAAGTGAGATGGAGAGAGGTTCGGCTCTCAGGAGTTCATATGTTCCCTGTCAATGTGTACAGAGTCCTAGAGAGGATGTGCGGAGGTGCCATGTCGTTGCTAGGAGCAACCAACCACTACAACGTGCAGGTGTCAAGCAACAGAGAGAGTGTTGCTGGAGATGCCGTCAAGTGGGAAAGTGTGCACCTGATTGTCCTTTGGTAAGGAGGCCAGAGGAATTGCAAAGGAAGACATGTAAGTTGTTGGTGGGTGGAATCCCTCTATGGGTCGAGCTGGATTGTCGCCAAACAGTGTCATAGGTACTTCCAGAGGTACTGTTGTTCATTAAGACGGGTCCAGAGACCGGTAAGACTGTATTTCTTACTTTTGTGACTGATTATGGAAGTGTACAACATGAACTATTAGTGTGCTGAGCTCAGAGCGGAGTTCAGACTGGGCAGAGACTTCCCATATTTCTGTCAGTTGTGGGAGGGAGACTAAGTCCCAGATCAGGCTGAGTGTGCTGCTCAGCTGCCAAAAAGGGAAAAGCCAGAGGACTCTCAGCCAAAAGTCTGTGAGGTGATCGCGGGTGGAGTCTCCCTAACGGACGGTCTGAATTGTGACCAGACAAATGTGCAACCAGAGAAGTTGCTAGGAAAGAGTCCTGACCATGGTGAGACCGTGCTGGTTTCTGTGGAGACTGTGCAACATGGACTTCTAAATGGAAGTCTAATGGGCTCATGGACAACAACGGGTTAAATGAAAAGGCGCCTGAGGGAAAAGACACACAAGTGCTATGTGGAAACAGTAATGTGGTGATACATACTACCTGCCTTTGTTTCAGGAGATGAGCGCAAATCAGGTAAAAACAGTGTGTGAACTGGCAGGTAAGCCAGCTGAGATGTCTCCCTCACAAGTGTCTACAGAAGAGAGATTCACTGCTTTACCTGAATTGTCAATTACAAGAGGTAACTGTGGGATAGCTAAATTCAGGGATCCAATGCTAACCTGTGTAAAGAGGAAGCAGGATAGTGAAACCTGAGGTTGACAAAACTATTGTGGTTACTGAGGAAATGTCCAATGTGGGGATTAGCTCAGGTGTGCCCCTAGAGGTCAGGGCTGATAATGACAAGTGTGACATGTGATGTATGTGCGGTGACTGATGGTAGATCAGAGAGTGATGCTGCCAAACCAGGTTCTTCTGAAAGTGACGTGGTTTGCTAGTGGCAAACAGGAGTCAGTTGTACCTGATGAGATGAGTGTCAAGTTGGTGAGCTTGATGTGGGAAGAGAAAATGTCTGGTAGTGACTATATGCTGGAAGGGTGTACAGAACCACTGATGGATCATGGAGTGACCTCCTTGGAGGCCATAGATAAAATGACTGTGTGCAGTAGGTGTCAATGCTGAAAAGAGTTTGGATTCGCTCTTGGATAATGATGAAGTGTGTTTAGTAGAAAGGCTGCCCTGGCAGATCATGAGTGGAATGTAGAAGCTGAGACCCCCGCAGAGCTCACTTATTCCCAGGTTGAGAGGGAAGCCACCAAAGGTCATGGCAAGATTGGTCCTGTGGGTGCAGATGAGGTTACAAGTGATGTAGACCAGGTTGCCTGTGGTAACAATGAAGATGAGGTTATGGAGAGTGTGGTGCGTGTTGTGATGGATGCCCCCACATATAAGCTTGTATGTGATGTCCCTCAGGTATCAGAGCTCAAGGTCAGTTATACTGGGTGTAAAGATCCAAGTGAGGATAGGGGCTCAGCACTGTCAGTAGTGAGAGAATTAACTACTGAATGTCTGTTTGCAATTGCTGAAGTAGCACTTCCACAAGCCCAGGGCGATGAGCTGTGTGATAGTGATGGAGAGAAGACAGAGGACAGATATACCAGAGAGAGTCGTCAACCTCATGCAGATGAGATGCTCATAGAAGGTTATATACATGGTATGCTTACTGCTGAGGTGACCCCAAATGTTTTCAAACGTAGGACCTTTGACCCTGGAGGGGGGTTTATGTAATGTGAAAAGTCCTATGGCCTTTATCAGGGGAGGGGGATATGTAGCAGTGGAGCTGCCTGAGGGCCATAAAATGGTGTATCTCACCCAGAGGAAGGTGGATGAGAAGAAAGGCTGGGAAAATAGTGTTTTTCCCATGTGTGTATCAGCCTGGCTGTTATTGAGAGGTAATTAGCAGCCAGCTGAGGAGCTCAGGTAAAGGTGGGCTGGGCTCCTCAATCAGGGCTCCCAGTCTTGGGAAGGAGCAGGCTGCGAGAAGGCATGTGGGACCCTGGACCCTCTAACCCTGTGTGGGGTAAGCACCGTGGTTTGTTTTGGGGAGCTGGGTGGTAGACCCAGATCCCGATAGAGAGGGACAAATGCTGTGTAGTCAGTGGCCAGACGGCTTAGGATTTGTTTGGACTGCTGTAAATGTGACAAAGCTGGTTGTGGCCAGTTTGCACCTAAATCTGCAGTGTTGAAGTGGCTTCTTGAGGTGTGCCAACCGTCTAAGGTGAGAAGACAGCGATCCTGGAGAGCTAAGTGACCCCGAGTTGTCACACTATTTTATAAAGTATTACTATTTGTCTTAAAAGCCGAGAAATGTAAGTTTAGAAAACAGTGAATTTATCCAAATTTTGTGAAAACTTGGGATTTTTTATATATAAAGGTAAAACATACAGACTCAAATTTATTACTTAAATAATGTATCATGTGTTATAAGAAAACAATCTCAGAATGGCTTAGATAAGTAAAAACATTCCAAAGTTATTAACACATACAGTAACACATCAGGTTTTCACATTTTGTCCCTGTCAGGAAGTTAAAAACGCCCTACTCACAAAAGTGAGTACACCCCTCATAATTTTGTAAATATTTTTAGATCTTTTCATGGGACAACACTAAAGATACGGCACTTTGATACAATGTAATCAGTGTACGCTTGTATAAAACGGTATAAATTTGGTGTGCACTCAAAATAACTCACACAACCATTTATGTCTAAACTGCTGACCACAAAAGTGAGTACACCCCAAGTGAAAATGACTAAATGTGTCCAAAGTGTCAATATTTTGTGTGGCCACCATTATTTTCCAGCACTGCCTTAACTCTCTTGGGCATGGAGTTCACTAGTGCTTCACATGTTGCCACTGGAATCCTCTTCCACACCTCCATGACGACATCACGGAATTGGTGGATGTTAGAGACCTTGCACTCCTCCACCTTCCGTTTGAGGATACCTCACAGATGGGTTTAGGTCTGGAGACATGCTTCGCCAGTCCAGCACCATTACTCTGTTTCTTTAGAAAGTCAGAGGTCATCATGGAGGTGTGTTTGGGGTCGTTATAACGTTGGAATACTGCCCTGCGGCCAAGTTTGAGGGGAGGGGATAATGCTCTGCTTCAATATGTCACAATACATGTTGGCATTTATGGTTCCCTCAATGAACTGTAGCTCCCCAAAGCCAGCAGTACTCATGCAGCCCAAAACCATGACACTTACACCATGCTTGACTGTAGGCAAGACACACTTGTCTTTGTACTCCTCACCTGGTTGCTGCCATACATGTTTGACACCATCTGAACCAAATAAGTTTATCTTGGTCTCATCAGACCACAGGACATGGTTCCAGTAATCCATGTCTTTAGTTTGCTTGTCTTCAGCAAACTGCAGGCTTTCTTGTGCATCATCTTTAGAAGAGGCTTCCTCGTAGGACTAGTTTGATGCAGTCAGCGGCATATGGTCTGAGCACTGACAGGCTGATCCCCTACTCCTTTAACCTCTACAGCAATGCTGGTAGCACTCATACGTCCATTTTGAAAAGACAACCTCTGGTTATGATGCTGAGCACGTGCACTCAACGTCTTTGGTCGAGCATGGCAAGGCCTGTTCTGAGTGGAACCTGTCTTGTTAAACCACTATATGGTCTTGGCCACTGTGCTTCAGCTCAGTTTCAGTGTGTTGCCAATCTTATAGCCTAGGCTAGTGATGACTAATCTTTGGCACTCCAGCTGGTGAAACAACGAATTCCAGCATACTTCATTCCTTTCTATGGAGTTCTGAGAACAGCCAAGCATGTGTACACCTTGGGATTCGTAGTTTTACAACGGCTGGAGTGCCGGAGGTTAGCCATCACAGGTCTATGCCATCTTTATGTAGAGCAACAATTCTTTTTTTCAGATCCTCAGAGTTCTTTGCTATGATGTGCTATGTTGAACTTCCATTGACCAGTATGAGGGAATGCACCAAATTTAACACACTTTCTCCCCATTCACACATGAGACCTTGTAACACTACCAAGTCACATAACATCAGGGACAGCTGGCTAATTGGGCACAATTTGCCCATTTTCATTTAGCAGTGCACTCACTTTTGTTTCCAGCGGTTTAGACATTAATGGCTCTGTGTTGAGTTACTTTGAGGGAGCACCAAATTTACACTGCTAAACAAGCTGTACACTGACTACTTTACATTGTATCAAAGTGTCATATCTTCAGTGTCTCATGAAAAGATACAATGAAATATTTACAAAAATGAAATATTTGCAAAAATTCTCCGTCAGTATGAAGGTGGTACCCTTAACAAGTATTTGCACAACTTATGCTGTGTTCCGTATGTTTTTAACATGACTTCATTTCCTTTTATGTTTTAGTAAGTACCACCTTCATGCTGACGGAGAGTTTTTGCAAAGGAGAGATCAGACTCATGGCTATCCAACCTTTTTTTTGTTTATGAACATACTGGCAGACCAGATTATTTGGATCACCTTCATTGACATATGGTGACTATATAAATCCTGATAAAGCAACTAAGTTTGGTACTGTCGTAGGGGGCACTTGGCCTACTAGGAGTAGACTACGTTTTTGGTAATGATCTGTATGTTTACAATAATTGGATGATACCCTTTGGCACCCATGGAAGTACATTAACTATATGGTTGTTAGATCTGTATAAAGGAGGAGGCATATAATATTGCTAGTAGGACAATGTCCCCCAGGATTGTGGATGGTCCACTAAATGTGGATCAACCATACTACTGGGTTGATGCCATAGACTGAACTGCTATTGGCCCCAATTACTGGAGAATCGCAATTCTCCAAGGCTGCGTTTGCACATGCAAGTTGTGACTGGGACAATCCCTATGTGGGAGCTCACCCTACAAATGGCGTAGAACACCAGATAGGATAGAGTGAGGATCGGCGTGTGTATGGTGACTGCCTTGCCCCCAATCCAGGACTTATGTCACTGGACATTCAGAGCACACCTGGCAGATCACAATGTATGATTGATGGCAGCCCTTCTATATAGCCTTCAAAGTGTTATTTTGTACCTCCCTGGTGTAGTCTCCTTGGGGTTTTGATCTATAGGGTAGTACGTCTTCTTGTTTACACATAGTAAACCTATAATGGTACCTAAAATTCTCGCTGAACTGTTTTTCTATATACTGTGGCCAGTTCCTATACTATTAACAGATACCTCATAATGTGATAAAATACACAATAAAGACAAGCCCTCTACACCCACTTGAAGCACACCATACTGCACATGGGGATCGCTGATCTCCAGGTTTCCCATACATTCTAGGACGCATGGGAGAAAAAACGTCCCTCATTGCTTGGAGACATGCGCGTCAACAGAGGAAGTGCCTGTGCACATGTTCTTGGACGCCATAGTCATGGGCTCTGCTACACCTTTTATTTGTTTATTATATCACGCGCCATACTTTATCTATATGGCGGGAACTATACCTACCATCTTGGGCCCTGCCTGCTATTATACCACATCGGACCCTGAAGAACTGATCCCCCCCCTCTCAATCTCCAACAGCCTGATTATGGTATGTGTTTCACCTTTTTTTATATGTACTCTATGCTTATTTAATTGACATGGTTTTTGATTACATAAATATTTTTGTGAACACATGCAATACTTTGTACATATTGTGAGAAGGGCATGGCTTGGGAGAACCAATATCTGCCCTTGAAATGGTTAAACTGTGTATGGTAAGCCTTAGGTGTGTCTCTGGGATCCGAGAGGCATAAGACAGCATAAGCAGGGTTAATAGTACGTTTTCTCTGTTAGCCATAGCTAACAGACAGATTTGTACAATACGTACTGGGACCTGCTTATACTGGAGTGAGCTTGGTAGTGGGACGCTCACTCTACCCAGGGCTTTGGTCCTGGGCTTCCATAGCCCACAGCTGAGAGTCACATGGGTCGTTAGGGCCTAATTTAAAGCTCAGTGTAGAGATAAGCAGTGTGGCCATATCTGGAGAACTGACAGCAGAAGGTATTGCTTGTACCACCCAATACTTGTTATTTGTACCCTTGGGCCGAGTAGCCAGTCCCACGTATAGTCAGGGTCGGTGTACTGTATTAGGTACTGGTTCAGCCGAGCAGAGTTTTGTTTAAGCCTCAGATCTTTTGTATATATATATCTTTTGTATATATATATCTATATATATCTATATACATATATATATATATCTTTTATATATATATATATATATATATATATATATATACACACACACACACACACCCTGTTTTCCCGAAAATAAGACCTACCCCGATAATAAGCCCTAGCGCTATTTTGCCCTGTTTTTGGAGTTTTGGAGTAGGCTTAAAATATAAGCCCTACTCCAAAAATAAGCCCTAGGTACATTGAGGATACACTGAGAATAGGGTTACGGTCCGGGCCTGGGGGGGGGGCGCAGTAGTCGTGTGAGTAGTCCTAGCACAGTGACTACCCTGTTTCCCTGGGGGGGGCACAGCCCGCAAGTGATTTTAATGGCCAGTCAGGACCTCTGCTGGGGGCGCTACCTGTGCGATTAGTTACCTATACACACCCCTATACCCATACCCTATCCGGCGCTGCAAGACCTCTCCCCTGTGATGATCCCGCGAGACGTGACTTCAGGTCCGGGTCTCCTGGGATCACACTGGTTGACGGGATGACGCAGCGCACGCCGGATGACAGGATTGGGTGGAGCGGAGTGTAGGTAAGTATATTTTTTGTCTGTGTGTTCACAGGGCCCCGGGGAAAAAAATGACATACCAGTATATATTTATTGGGGGCAAAAATGAAATATATGTTCAGTGGGGGAAAAAAAAAAAAGACCTACCCCGATAATAAGCCCTAATCCTTTTTTCAGAGAAAAAAAATAAATAAATATCACTTTGGTGTAACAAACTTGTTTTGGAGAGACTTGGAGTCAAAACGTCACACAATTGGTGAGTAAACCTCTGTAATTATTCTAAAGACATTGAGTTCCACGGTCCTTTCTACGTTATATAACTGTTTGGAACTCGACAGGCTAGATTTTATCCTTATTACTAATTTTTTTTTTATCTTTTCTCTTTTGTTCTTTTAATCTTTTTTTTTTCTTTTCACCTCCTTTTTTCAGTTCGTATAAGTCAGCATTTCAAGAAAGATATAAAGATGTATACTGGGGTTGGGGGCTACTGATTTTAGGTTCACATTCTTTTATACGTACAATAAGTAAATCCATTAATCATCTAATATATAAAGCTGAGTGTGAGTATGTCCGCTAAAGGAATCTGCATCGTCGCAGCTACAATCACAAAATTTGGCGCACAGGTACATCAGGTGTCCGGGAAGGTTTTAGAACAGGTCTCAGCTCCTCAGGACATACCGTTCCTGAGATAATCCCCAAAAATGCATTAGCCTATAGAAGCCTGGTCACATGACCCTTATCAGCCAATAGAACCTCGCAGGCTGTTAGTCTCCCCCCACACACACAGTTTCACACCAGGTTTCTATAACAACCCAGCCATTTTTCTTCACTGCTATAGGTCAGCTTTGAAGGGGCAGGGCGCTGTGGATGACACTGTTAAAGGGGTATTCTGGTTACCATAAATATAACTTATGTTTTAGACTAATTCATTATCTAATATGTAGATTTCACATTTTTACTGTTCGTTAATAATGTTTTCTTCCACTGCTATCCAGTGTGTTTCCTCATAAATTACCATGACATCGACCTATAATGCAGGCCACCCTTAAAAGAAGGATACTAAGCCATGCCCCTGACCCGGTCAGGCAACGCCCCCTCCCACTCCCCAATCAACTTTTGTCAGCTAAAGGGGTAGGAGGGAGGATGACTTTCTCCCTGCAGCTCATGCTCAGATTGCACAGTGCTGCTGTCTGAGAGTGAGTGTATTAGGAAGTGTGAAACTATAACATCACTCCTAAAGGTTCTTTAGGATTTCTTAGTATTTGTAACTCAATAAATCACAAACAGACAGTATGTAAAATAAAACAACATTTAATGAACGGCAATATTCTTGAAAATAATGAAAATAGAAAAGATGTTATATCAGACAAAAATTAATCATAATGTAATAGCACCAAATATAACAGATGAATATAACAGACACCATATAGAATTGTAGGCAATAAGCACTAACTAATGTTAGTTAGCTAAATAGACTTAAAAAATGATAATAAACTACTACTTAGCTGAGCTTATGGTCCGCATCTTCTACCTATTGTTTACCAAGAAAGAGCCCCGTGCCAGCTTCGGCTTCTTGAGTAGGTAGCTGCTCCTTGGATGAGGCTCCAATGTCCATATCCATGCTCTCCTTTTTATTCAGATTTTCCTGAATATCTGCATTAACCTTTACCCTTTTTGGTTCTTTACTAACCAATGGCACATGTGCTCTAACTTTTCCCACATAACTTTCCCAATATTCCCACCTATCAGATCGAATACCATTTGCCTAATATGCCTTATGTCAGTAACCCTAGTATATAGAAATTTACATTCTCACCCACTTCTCCATCTTAGTGGCACATGGAAGCTTGCCTAAAGGGCTTTTCATGCATTGCTTAGTGTGAATGTGACCAATTCTCATGGAAAGCCGTCTGCTCAAGGTATACCTCCCCCCCATTGAAAACTATCTGCTCAATGTATAGCCTTTACAAACCCCCATCTAGCTAAGATAAGCAATGATGAATGGGACAATGAGATCTATACCTCTATAGCCATCTGTTTCTGAAGGCATGGAATCTTCTTCTGAGAAGCAATAGTGAGATGCGAAGACACAAATAAGCTATTACAGCATTTATACCCACAAATACATATATATATTTACACACAGACACATATCTATAACTTTCTATGTTTAACATTGTTAGGCCCTAACAATTAGGTTGACTTTTCTCGTGCCTCAAGGTAACTAATCAGATTTTTTCCAAAATGGCTGCTGCACGTGTTAGAAAGTGAAAGTAAGAAGCTCGGGAACGAGGGATCACCCATAATGCCGTGCAGCCAATCAGCAGATATCCAGCACCTGTGATGTCACAGCCCTATAAAAAGTCTCCTCCTGCCCAGTCTTTGCCATTTTCCAGTGAACTTAGTGCAGGGAGAGATGTTACAGGTACTAGGGACAGTAATTAGGAAAGGCGATGGTCATAAAATATGACTTTTCAAAAGTTTGGGGACAGCTAACAGATGCTTCCCTAGGGATATAATAGGGAGGCATTATCCACACTTTTGGGAAAGAGCAGGGGCCAAATTAACAGTTTAAAGCTTGGCTAATAGGAGCTATTCTATTACACCTTGCTGAAGTAATTGGGGTTAAAAAGTGTTCTAATAATACTGATTTTAGGTTGTTTAAGTTCTTTTATACATTGAAATTGGGGTCTGATGCTACAAATTTTAGGGTGTTCATTTTCATATTCAGTTCTTTAATCCCTCATTGTGTTATTGGGGTGAATTTGCAGCTTGATATAACAGATTTTGTGGAGTTCACGTTCTTTTACATAGAAGTTCAGATGTGTCCACACTTAAATGATTACTTATCTCAACATGTTCTGAGATGTGTCCCAAAATGACGTTATATCTAAATTGGATAAATTGCAATACAACGTTCAGACACCAGGTGGCGCATTGTGTTACTAGCTAATACCTGAACTTAATTACTGTTAATAACTGTGAAATTTGACCGGGTTCACATGATGTCTTTGTCTTACATTTAACATATATATAAAAAAATATATTGTATACATTAAACAAATCCCTCTGAAGGTTTTGTTTGTTTTTGTTTTGTTTTTTACTGGGCAATGATTACCATATATTTTGACCTGTGCCATTGTTTACAATTCTATATACCGTGCACTATGATTTAGATACACTTGGTGTCAGTATACAGTGGCAGTCTAGTATTATATTTATTATATTTAAAATAAAATACACCAATCACAGTATTATGCATTACATGTTACAAATGTACATAATACAATTCAGACACATTGGGTGACTGTATATACCACAATGTTTTGCATGACATTTAAAATATTTATTATTGATTGCCTGTTGAGCTATGTATATAATCCAATCATATGTGATTCTGCCCTGTGAACTGTGTATCTAGTTCTACCATGTGTGATACTGTTCTTTGAGCTTCGTATCTAATCCTGTCATGTGTGATACTGCATGATGAGCTGTGTATATAATTCTGCCATGTGTGATACTGTCTGCTAAACTGTGTGCCATGTGTGATAATGTTTGCTGAGCTGCTGCATCTAATCCTGCTACATAGTGGAAGTAGCAGTGTACCCAGCAGCACCGAGGATTTCAGGAGAGGAGTGCCGATCTTGTGGAGGTCACAGGGTGAGAGTTACACAGTGGAAGGAGCAGGTCCCCAGCAGCACAGAGGATTTCAGGAGAGGAGTGTGCTGATCTTGTGGAGGTCACAGGATGAGAGTTAGGGCTCATGCACACGGCCATTGCCCGGCCATGGCCATATTGCAGCTAGGGTGGCCACCGGCTTCATGTCAAAAAGGAGGACATTTTCGGCCACACCCCCAACATGTTAAACCACACCCCAATCTGCTAAACCACGCCCCCAATCGGCTCGTACACCGTCACCCATCACACCTCCCCTGGCTCTTACCACACATACACAGGTCGGATGGGGATCTGGCACCCCGACCCCCACCACATGAAAATTCAAGCCAGCAAGCCTAACTATAAAAATACCGCTCTAGTATGGTTAGAATAAAGAGGATTGTTCAGTAATTAAAAATAAAACATGGCAGATGGAAAAGAAATCCACAATTCTCAGCTGTTCCCTCCCTGCCATTGAATGCTTTGGTTATATGGCTGCAGTGGTGACGCCTGTGACACGCTGGACTTTCTGGCATCATTGCTGCTGCCATGTAAACAAAGACTGACAGGCATGTAATGGGCGAGTGTGCACATCTGTCATAGTGCTGGTGATGTGCACACTGATGGGCAGGTGTATGGCATGTGACCACTGCAGCCAGTTCTCAGCATTAGAGCACTGATTGGCTGCAGCAGTAACATACCATATACCGGCAGGTGACACATATCTGGATGGACATTACATTCACCAGCACCAGACATACCAGATGATACAGCACCACTTACCTCTTACATCCAGTGACGTCTTGATGTAGATCTTCTCTTTTCTCATCTTCTCTATTTGGCCCACACTGCCATGACACTTCTTTCAGCTCCATCTTCTCTCTGCCACAAAGACATCATAGATTACCCACTTTTACTGTTATCCTGCTGCTGCCTAAAATACTGCGCCCACTGTGCTCCCCAATGTCCCCAAATACTATACTGTAGATATAACAGTGCCATATAGGTAGGACCCCATATAGTCACCGTGCTCCCACTAATAATTCTCTCCTAGAGTGTCCCATTAGTAATAGTGCCCCAATAGTGATAATGCTCCACCAGTATCCCTTTTTAGCAGTAGTGCCCTCCATATTGTACTAATAATAGTAACACCCCCAATAGTACCCCTGGTAGTAGTAATAATTCCCCATAATAGAAACCATTTTCCCATAGTGCCTCCAGTAGTGATCCCAGAAATAATAAGGACCCGCTGTAATGGTCCTCAAATCATCCCACTGTGCCCCCATCAGACCTCACATCAGCCCACAGTGCCCCCATCAGACCTCACATCAGCCCACAGTGCCCCCATCAGACCTCACATCAGCCCACAGTGCCCCCATCAGACCTCAGATCAGCCCACTGTGCCCCCATCAGACCTCAGATCAGCCCACTGTGCCCCCATCAGACCTCAGATCAGCCCACAGTGCCTCCTTCAGAACTCACATCAGCCCACTGTGCCCCCTTCAGACCTCACATCAGCCCACAGTGCCATCATCAGACCTCAGATTAGCCTATAGTGCCCCCTTCAGACCTTAGATCAGCCTGTAGTGCCCCCTTCAGACCTCAGATCAGCCTGTAGTGCCCCCTTCAGACCTCAGATTATCCTGTAGTGCCCCCTTCAGACCTCAGATCAGCCTGTAGTGCCCCCTTCAGACCTCAGATCAGCCTGTAGTGCCCCCTTCAGACCTCAAATCAGCCTGTAGTGCCCCCTTCAGACCTCAGATCAGCCTGTAGTGCCCCCTTCAGACCTCAGATCAGCCTGTAGTGCCCCCTTCAGACCTCAGATCAGCCTGTAGTGCCCCCTTCAGACCTCAGATCAGCCTGTAGTGCCCCCTTCAGACCTCAAACCAGCCTGTAGTGCCCCCTTCAGACCTCAGATCAGCCCACTGTGCCACCTTCAGACCTCAGACCAGCCCACAGTGCCAGCATCAGACCTCAGATCAGCCCACAGTGCCAGCATCAGACCTCAGATCAGCCTGTAGTGCCCCCTTAAGACCTCAGATCAGCCTGTAGTGCCCCCTTCAGACCTCAGATCAGCCTGTAGTGCCCACTTCAGACCTCAGATCAGCCCACTGTGCCCCCTTCAGACCAGCACACAGTGCCAGCATCAGACCTCAGACCAGCCCACAGTGCCAACATCAGACCTCAGATCAGCCCACAGTGCCATCAGACCTCAGATCAGCCTGTAGTGCCCCCTTCAGACCTCAGATCAGCCTGTAGTGCCCCCTTCAGACCTCAGATCAGCCTGTAGTGCCCCCTTCAGACCTCAGATCAGCCTGTAGTGCCCCCTTCAGACCTCAGATCAGCCTGTAGTGCCCCCTTCAGACCTCAGATCAGCCTGTAGTGCCCCCTTCAGATAGACCTCAGATCAGCCTGTAGTGCCCCCTTCAGATAGACCTCAGATCAGCCTGAAGTGCCCCCTTCAGATAGACCTCAGATCAGCCTGAAGTGCCCCCTTCAGATAGACCTCAGATCAGCCTGTAGTGCCCCCTACAGATAGACCTCAGATCAGCCTGTAGTGCCCCCTACAGATAGACCTCAGATCAGCCTGTAGTGCCCCCTTCAGATAGACCTCAGATCAGCCTGTAGTGCCCCCTTCAGATAGACCTCAGATCAGCCTGTAGTGCCCCCTTCAGATAGACCTCAGATCAGCCCACTGTGCCCCATAAAAAAAAATAAAAAAAATCTTACCTGCTCCGCTCCGACGCTCTTCTCTCTTCACTGCCCGCGCTGCACTGTCACCTGACTGCATGCAGCGTCAGGTCAGAGTGCGCGCACTATGTCCTGACGCTGTACCAGTCAGGTGTGTGCAGCGCAGACACAGGAAGACCAATGAAGGTACCGGAGCGCAGGAGGAGCTGAGCGGTGAGTACCAGGACCCAGCTCCTGCAATGAGCGCCTCCATCTGTATTGATGGAAGCGCTCATTGCTTCCTGTGCCCCCAAAAAGGACGACTTCTGGCCGTCCGTCCTGGCCTTTAGCCGGACGGAGGACCAGGAGTCCAAAAACCGGACTGTCTGGCCAAAAACCGGACGGATGGCCACCCTAATTGCAGCCCACATATGGCCGGTCCACAATACACGGGCACTGGCCATGTGCACCCTGTGTCATGGATCTTGGACCCATTCACTTGATTGGGTCTGCAATCCCGGAGATGCGGTGCAGAACGGAGGCACGGATTGGAAGCACTATGGAGTGCTTCCATGGTGTATCTGTCCATTCCTCCGCACCACAAAAAAAAAAAATAGAATATGTTCTATTTTTTTGTGGTGTGGCCAGATCACGGACCCATTCAAGTTGAATGGGTCTCGGTCCGTCCCACCCACCTCACGGATGTTGCCCTGCATTGGGGACCGCAAATTGCAGTCTCCAATGCATGGAACCAGGATTCTCCCAGCAGCACAGAGTATTTCAGGAGAGGAGTGTGCTGAGCTGTGTATCTAATCCTACTTTGTGTGATACTGTCTATGAAGCTATTGTACTGTATGTATGTGTTGTAAGGGATCGCTCTCTCACAGGGGGGCGCAATCACAGATTCCTCTTCAGACAACAGGGTTCAAGTCCAAATAGTGCTTTATTACTTCAGCACCCGCACAAAACAAACATAAACCAAACATAAACACCTGCCCGTCTGGGCTCTTGCTAATACAGAGGTCTTCTCCCTGACTCACCTCTACAAATACACTTCACATACATGTACCAGGCTCCCCTCTCTGTAGGATCAATTCCTCTCTCAGACATAACCAGAGGGTTGTTTTATCCCCCCTTGATTACAGCAGGCCTCACCTGCGATCACCTCAGGTTCAAGGTAATCTCGGTAGTGGACTAGGGGTGTGGACTGGAAGACTCCCACTACCAACCCGTCTCCCAATCCAAGAAATCCAGCCCATACAACATTAAAGAAAACGAACTCCAGCAAGCTATGCCTTACTGAAGCAGCACCACTACAGGATTTCAGTTATCTCACCTAGTGGTTCATTTTAGCTGGGTGAGATAACTGAAATCCTGTAGTGGTGATGGGGGTACACACCCCCATCATACATCTACCGTGCCCTTTACTGTACACATCACCACATATCCCCCCCCCCCCTCTGTTCACACCTGTGGGGGTAAACACTTGCACCAACACAGGATGCTCGTGACAGGGCATCCGCATTACCCTGCAGTTTTCCGTTGCAATGTTCCCCTGAGAAATTAAAATTCTGCAAGGAGAGAAACCACCCGGACCTGTGCTGTACGGAAAACTTGCATTTCTTTAACGACTTAACCCACCTGGCCACCTTCCTGTTTCTCTCTTTGTTCCTCCACATCCAATCCAGCAGAGCCCGATTTGTCACCAATGTAAACCTTTTACCCCACAACCAGTATTTTATGGATTCCACCGCCCACTTAATTACTAAACATTCTTGTTCTGTGACGGTGTATCTTTTCTCTACAGGAGTCAGCCTTCTGCTCAGGTATCTCACCGGCTGCTCCTTACCATTTACTATCTGATACACCACCGCTCTCAGTCCCTTATCAGACACACTGGCCTGGACCCAAAATTCTTTCCTATAATCTGGGGACCTGAGCGCTAGCTTACCAATACCACCTGGTTTAATCTCTGTATTTTGAGATACCTTGTGAACATTATTGATAGACATTTCCAAATCACTTACATTTTTACTAACAGGGGGAGATTCTTCCCTGGTCACAACCTATATAGAAAAGGGGTTGCCATCATCATCATCATATAAAGAGAAAGGTACAGGTTCTGCAGGAGTTTTGTCACTTTCTGTAGAAGTGTTTCCCTTTCCCCACAACTCCCAGAACAAGGGGAAATCATGGCCCAATATTACATCATATGTGAGCCTCTTGTCTACCCCAACATCACAGGTCACAGTACCAGCCTGAGTCACCAATTTGACATGGGTCACGGGGTAAACCCTGGTATCTCCGTGAATGCACAGTACATTTATATGTTTGTCCAGCACATAGTCCCCTACTACCAAGCTCTCATGAACCAAGGTTACCAGGCTACCAGAGTCCAACAGGGCATTGACGGAATAGTCATTTACCACCACAGGACGCATCTGTGGCCCAGTCTCTGGTATAGTCGCATAAAAAGATTCTGCAAACAGTGACTGTCGACGACTAGCATTACAGTCCATGGGCTCAGAGGTAAGAGGGCAATAAGCAGCCACATGTCCCCACTCCTGGCATCTCCAGCACTGGGGTACCCCTGGTTTCCTCTGTGGGAAGACCTTTTTAGAACCAGATGGCCCCGGGGATTCATGACTAGTCTTTTGCCCATGCCCAACCTCCAGAGTCTTGCTCCCTCTTGTATTTTCCCACACACCTTCACCAGCTGGAGCTCTCTTACCCACAGATGTCATGGAACGGGCACTCCTGGGAGGTGCTGGGACTGTAGGAGCATCCCGGAGGTAATCCTCAGTCGATAGATATCTTTCCACCAGGTTGACCAGCTGGTCAGCAGACTTGGGATCTCCGTGTCCAACCCAGCGTTGCAGCTCCGCAGGGAGAGCCCTGAAGTAATGGTTCACCGCCACCTTCTCTATGATCTCCGCTGGTGTAGAATTCTCTGGCTCCAGCCATTTTCTCACCAAATGGACCAGATCAAACATCTGGGACCTGGCCGGTTTTTCCAGACTGTAGTTCCAGTCATGCACCCTCCGGGAAACTTCCTTTTGGTTGCCCACAACCTCCACCAATTGTAAGGGATCGCTCTCTCACAGGGGGGGGCGCAATCACAGATTCCTCTTCAGACAACAGGGTTCAAGTCCAAATAGTGCTTTATTACTTCAGCACCCGCACAACACATAAACATAAACCAAACATAAACACCTGCCCGTCTGGGCTCTTGCTAATACAGAGATCTTCTTCCTGACTCACCTCTACAAATGCACTTCACATACAGGTACCAGGCTCCCCTCTCTGTAGCATCACTTCCTCTCTCAGACATAACCAGAGGGTTGTTTTATTCCCCCCTTGATTACAGCAGACCTCACCTGCGATCACCTCAGGTTCAAGGTAATCTCGGTAGTGGACTAGGGGTGTGGACTGGAAGACTCCCACTACCAACCTGTCTCCCAATCCAAGAAATCCAGCCCATACAATATTAAAGAAAATGAACTCCAGCAAGCTATGCCTTACTGAAGCAGCACCACTACAGGATTTCAGTTATCTCACCCAGCTAAAATGAACCACTGGGTGAGATACACACCCCCATCATGCATCTACCGTGCCCTTTACTGTACACATCACCACAGTGTATAGAGTGTGATACAGAGACATGGGGGAGGTGCTGCTATATTTCAGTCTCCCATCACCCTTTTTAACAGAAGAGTTTTCTGTCCGGATGTGATGTGTGTAGTGAATAATAATAATAATTTACTTATATAGCGCCACCGCCACTCAGCACTTTACAATTCAGAGGGTTCATGTACGAAACAAAGTTACCAGCTAATATACAACTTAACCACTAGAAGTGAGACCCCTGCTTGGAGGAGCTTACAATCTATGAGGAAGTAGGGGGTGACACAAAATGCGTGAATGTGTCACCTCCAGACTGACTCCAGACCATTCTTTTCAATTTTATGTATTCATCAGCGCCACTTATCTCTGCGTTCAGGAAACTCGCAGCATCATCTATATTGTGCGTGTTTCATGTAGCTCTCGCCCCAAAGAAGTGAATTGGACTTGCAAGAAAAATGGACAGCATCTGGATATGCATATCATGTGATACTTTCTGCTGAGCTATGTATCTAAGGCCTCATTCACACATACGTGGATTTTCATGGACCACAGTCCATGAAAACCCATCCTGCTGAGTGCATGAACACACAGTGTCATTGGTTACTATGACGCCGTGCGCTTTGTGCTGCCGCCGCTGTACGGTGCTACACTCGTATGATCTATACCAGTGTATTACTGTACAGCGGTGGCATGAAGCGCACAGCATCATAGCAACCAATGCTGCGAGTTTCCTGAACACAGAGATAAGTGACGATGATGAATAAATAACATTGAAAAGAATGGTCAGGAGTCAGTCTGGAGGTAACGCATTCACGCATTTTTTTTTGTCACCCCTACTTCTTCATAGATTGTAAGCTTTTGCGAGGAGTGGCCTCACTCCTAGTGGTTCAGTTGTATATTAGCTGGTAGCTTTGATATCTTTTTTCGTACATGAACCCATTGTAAAGTGCTGAGGAATATGGTGGTGCTATATAAATAAATATTATTATTCACTACACACATCACATCCAGACAGAAAACTCTCTTCTGTTAAAAAGGTGGATGGGGGGACTGAAATACAGCAGCACCTCCCCACCTCTCATCTCAGAAGTATATGTACACAAAGGAGAGCTCCTTATCTCTGTATCACACTCTATACAGATACATACAATAGCTTTATAGACAGTATCACACAAGGTAGGATTAGATACACAGCTCAGCACACCTCTCCTGAAATCCTCTGTGCAGCTGGAGACACTGCTCCTCCACTATGTACAGTAACTCTCATCCTCTGACCTCCACAAGATCAACACACTCCTCTCCTAAAATACTCTGTGCTGCTGGGAGGACCTTGGTCCTTCCATTATGTAAGGGCTCATGCACATGGCAGTTGTGTGGCCGTTCTGTGCATTGGGGACCACAATTTGCAGGCCCCAATGCAGGGCAACATCTGTGCGGTGAGTGGGACGGATCGAGACCTATTCAACTTGAATGGGTCCATGATCTGTCCGACCAGAAAAAAATAGAACATGTTCTATTTTTTGGCGATGCGGAGGAACGAACACTCCGTAGTGCTTCCATGGCCTTCGATCCATGCCTCCGTAACGCACCACACTGCATCTCCGGGATTGCCGGACCCATTCAAGTGAATGGGTCCAAGATCTGTGATGCAGGGTGCACAAGGCTGGTACCCGTGTATTGTGGACCTGGGGTATGCGGGCCACAATGGCCATGGCCTGGGCAATGACCGTGTGCATGAGCCCTAACTCTCATCCTGTGACCTCCACAAGATCAGCACACTCCTCTCCTGAAATCTTCTGTTCTGCTGGGGACACTGCTCCTTCCACTATGTAACAGGATTAGATGCAGGAGCTCAGCAAACACACATGACACTATTAGATACACAATTTAGCAGCTCAACAGACAGTATCACACAGGATAAGATTAGATACACAACTCAATCACGGAAAAAAGTGGTCTAAAATGGCAGAGAAGTGCTCAAAACCCCATTTGCTGTTGCGCATATCAAACCGGGGGAGCAAATCCTGCACATGTGATCAGTTGCTAACAGCAATCCCCAGCAAAAATGCATACAATGGAGGATGCCTGCAGCAGACCACATGTACCACAAAAACATCCTACACAAGATAACCAATTGTGCGGATGTGACAAACTATATAATCAAACAAATCACGGAAAAAGGTGCACTGCAACGGTAAATGCAATTGATAATATATGGCTAAACCCTCACACTGATGTTATATATATATATAATATATATATATAATCTTATATCAAGAACATATCAGAGCCTGAGCACCGCGTCAAGGTATCTCAGAGTGGCACGGGACCTAACGCTAACCTACCTATGCCATATGGGCAATTGCGGAAGGAGCATACAGGCCGACACACACCGACCAACTCCTAGTTACCTCCAGCGTGAGATCACACATCCAATCGGAGAAGGGAGGAGACTGTGAGTCCCACCTAGGAATAACATTCTGCACAGGTGCATCAGAATGTTAACATAAGATCTAAGTCAAGGCACATTCAAACCTGGAGTTGCCACACCTCCAGGTGTAAATGTACAAACACAATCACAGAAAAAAAGTGGTCTAAAATATTTTGAATGTGCCTTGACTTAGCTTAACATTCTGGTGCAGCCTGAGTCACATGAGTCATTGGTAGGTGGGACTCAGTCTCCTCCCATTGGATGTGTGATCTCACGCTGGAGGTAACTAGGAGTTGGTCGCTGTGTGTCGGCCTGTATGCTCCTTCCGGAATTGCCCATACGGCATAGGTAGGTTAGCGTTAGGTCCCATGCCACTCTGAGATACCTTGACGAGGTGCTCGGGCTCGGTATGTTCTTGATATAAGAATATATTGGCGAAAAGTCTCA